>JAYESA010000013.1:16162442-16587442 GCA_036927795.1 Iris macrosiphon
CCTTCAGGTTGGAATTGTATATATAGACTTTCGGTGTGAAATTAGTTATAGCTTTGAACTGAATTGTAAGCTTTGGGAACATAATACTATTTATCTTTTCCGAAAATATATATATATATATATATATATATATATATATTGTCCGTTCTGTCATGAGTCAGAGTCGCCGCTCTGATAAAGACTCGTGGTTGTGTGTTGCTCTTCAAACTTAAAAAACTATTCAAATCGTCATTCACTTGAAAAAAAAAAATCATATCCTAATAATATTTTTAAAACATTTAACACCCATAAAATTATCATTATACAAATAAATACTATCTAAATTTCCAATTTTCTTGAAAAGCAAAATAAAGTATATTTGAAATTTCAGGCGGGAAAATTTCTTATATAAAAAATATATGTATCAAAATTATCTGAATTAAGCTAATGACTAGTGGAGATGGAAAGATCAACTGTCTTCTACTTTATAAATTAATGTTTGTCTCGTTAACTCTTCAAACTTCCACAACTACTATAAAATTAGCTCTCTTTATTGCAATAAAAATGTTAAACAATATTTATACATAAACTTAAAATAAATCTGATGTGTAAAGTACGGTAATTTATATTATACTGAAAAAAAAATAACTTACACACAGTGCATATGGATGATTTGAAGGTTTTGAAAAAAAATATTGGGATGATACTTTTTTGATCTCACATATCGTCCAATTTGTTGTTTTACTTAGTTTTGTGAAATATTATTATGAGCCGGTGTTATTGGCGCTACAACTTTTTTATTTTTTATTTTTTATTTTTTATTTTTTATTTTTTATTTTTTATTTTTTTTAAATGATACATATGTTTTTATTTTTTATTTTTTAAACTATTCTTATTTATTTGGAGGGACAACATATTAAGACTATAGATCTCTTTGAATTTTATGTACAGAGTTGACTTTGCAGTACCAATAACACTTTAAATTTATTATGTTTTATTATTTAACTATTATTTAGTGATAAAAATAAATATATTATTTTTTGTTGAATTTTATTAGTGGCCTTTTTTAGCCGAATCATAATATTATCAAATAAAATAATCGTAATAATTAGAAACAAAATAGTGACACTACCGTGTATAATCACCAGCCTCATTTAAGGGCATGTATGGTAAACCGTAAGTAGTTTTTTCTTTTAGATTTATACTTTTAATGATGAAATGTGTATGAAAATGCATGCACTTTCTTGTCCCCTCAGTAAGGATAAGTGAGTTTGATAATGATAAGAAAGTAAAAAAATAAAAGATGGAAGCATATATTATATAATATAAGTTTAACAAAAAAAAATTAATAGTAGTTATAATTAATTAATATTAATAGATTTTTTAAAGTAATTAATTATTCTAATTATATAATAAAATAAGTAAATTATTTCAAATAAGAATTATTTATCTTATTTATTTATTAATTAATAATAATTAGAAAACAAATTCGGTCCATATTTAGATAGTACGAGCACATCCAAATTTTTTGACTTTGTCATGTCGGATACGTATTATGTACTAAACGAATACGTATATGACACTCCATGGATACACCAAGTCTATCGTGTACTTATTTATCGTGTCGTGTCGTATTCATGATTATGGAACATAAATCCAAATCTAAGTAAAATTTTAATATAAATAAACTTTATTATATTAACAACAAACATAAATTAAAAAATTTAAAATTTTTGTTTTAGTTAGTTTAATTAGTGATTAGAAGAAGAAAAAAGCTTTTCACTAGAAAAAAAATCCATTTCCTCCCACATCCAAATGGAAAAGAGAGGAAGTGGAATATGGTATTTAGGAGGGGACAATAACTCCAAAGCTGGTTAGCTCCCCACTTCTTAATTCTTACACTCTCCTAACCATACATCGGGACTCAAAGTCCCTACTCCAAATTCCTATGTGAAGCGTGAATCCATTCCCACTTCACACTTGCCCAACACACTCTAGAGCCTCGCTTGGTTCGCGAAAAGAGAATTAAAAGAAATAAATTCTTTCCCCTTTCATTTGTTTGAAAAATTATAAAAAAAAAAATTATCGTGTCTGTAAAAGCTAAAAAAAATTAGGAGAAAAAGTGAATAATTGGAGGACGGAAAAGTAAATCTATGGAATGAATGTGGGAATCATTTTCTTCCCCCTTTTTTTTTCCTTGGTAATAATTTTGTTTTCACGTTGGCATAAAAAAAAAAGATGAGTTTCTTTTCCAAGTTACATATTATACGAACCAAACATGGTTTAAAGGATTGTCTGATTATTTGAAAGTATAAAAAAGTGTAGAAGTAATTCTTTTTGTCAGATGAAAGTGGATTGACATGCTAATTTTTCTCTGTTGAAAATAACTTTCAATACTTCAATAAGTGTATTAAGTATATATTTTTCTTTTAAAAATAACTTTCAATACTTGAATAAGTATATTTAGTATTTTTTTTAGATGTCCAACAATATGTATAAAATTTTGTACATGTTATGTTACATATTATTTGGATTCATTGTTCTACATTTTCTTCACGATTTGATCAGAGACCGTCCGTTTAGCGAAAAAAATTACGATTTTTTTAATATAAAGTAATATATTTATATAAATTTATAAAAAAAGGGAAAAGTTGGAAGAAATAGCAGAGAGGAGGAGGACTCGCCAACTCAGTTGGCGGGGCGCAGTCCACGAGAGACCGCTCGCCAACTCAGTTGGCGGGGCGCAGTCCACGAGAGACCGCTCGCCAACTCAGTTGGAGGGCCGTTGTCTTCCCTCCGCTTCGGTTTCCTGACTCCTCCCCTTCCTCGGAGACCACCCACGACTCCTCCCCTTCTCTCGGAGACCCCCCCCCCCATCCCCTCAACTTCCCCCCCTCCCCTCCCCTTCCCTCCCTATAACTACCCCCAAGTTCGAAGCCTCCTCCTCACACATTCTTCTCCTCCTCCTCCTCCTTCTCCTCCTCCTACTCACAGCAATCCTCTTCCTCCTCCTCCTCCTACTCACATCTTATAATCAACATTTTTGGAGATGGCTACCCACAATGACGGTCGTATTCCTGGCGGACCGACTACCCAGCTTATTATTAAGAAACGTAAAGACCACATTTTTAGTCAGATATTTACTGGCGAGGTAATTTTTGAAACTACAAGTTTCCAACTTTAGTAATTTACACACAAAATATAATGCATATATTTTTTATAGTTATAAGACCATGATCTTGATTTACGAACCCGGATCCATGTACATTGGCGGACCGAAAGAAATTATCGTACGTGGGAGCTAAATTCGGTCCAAAAGGCTTTGGTGGAATCCTTTGGATTCCACTATATAGATCGTGTTAGATATTTAATCCACGATCTTCATTTAGTTGTAAGTCTTGCGGAGCGTTGGTGGCCCGAACGCAACACTTTCCAACTCCCATTCGGCGAGATGACGATCACCCTTTTTGATGTGGCAAATATACTAGGGTTACCTATTAAAGGTAACGCTAAAGGGATCTGATCTGATCAGGAGGTATCTCGGTGTTAGCCCTCCATCAGGTATAAAAGACGGCAATTTTGTGAAGTTTACATGGCTTCGTGACAACTTCATGGACCTACACCACACTATTGACAGGGTGGTTGATGTAGATGAAATACGGGTATGTATTTTTATTAGTAAATTTGTTTATGACTTAATTTAGTGTCTATATAACACTTAATATATCTAGGTCATTCGTTGCACTAGAGCGTATCTGCTCTGTTTATGTGGTACAATTCTATTTCCCGATATATCGGAAAATATGGTAAATGTGCAACTTCTACCATTCTTGGATGATTTGACAAAACCTACAGAGCATGCGTGGGGAGCTGCTACTCTTGCCTTTTTATACGCCAATCTGATAGAATTTGTGAGATCCAATCGCAAGAGTATTTGTGGATGTATTTCACTTATTCAGGTATGAATGAAAGACCTAAAAAAGTTAGAGTAATTTTATACGCAAATTTTGTTTGTACTAATGTCATATTTTTGTTTTATAGTTCTGGTCCTACGAGCACTTCTATATTGGTAGGCCTGTTACTAGCATTCTCAGTGATGTTGGAGTATTTTCAGTTGCTATGCGCTGGCCCACAGATGTAGTCGATTATCAACACTACCAATACAGGAGTGTATCACTTTATCGTAGCCAGTTTGATACACTGCAGTATAATAAGGTAATTTTTAAATATGTAATAAATATCTTTAAATTATTTTAGTTTTGATCGTAGATAAACATCACATCTAATTGATACAATATCTTTAAATAGGTTACCTGGTTACCTTACTCATGTGAAGATGATGCTCCAGAAATCAAGAGGACATCATATGCTTTACTTTACACAGATCTCATATTATATATGATCGGTTCACCATGTACCATCCGGCAGACCGTGTTCTTCGGCAATTAGGAATGAACCCAATAATTCTTGATGATCCACCGACAGTCGGTTATGAGACAGCAAATGCATTACAACGAATCCTTGGTCTCGTTGCTGACTGGAATAATCGGTTCGAGAATTATAGTGTGAGGGACATGTCTTCCAGACTAAATTCTGCTGAGTATTGTAAGTTATAAGTTACTTATTATTCGTATTGATTTAGTGTGAATAGTTTGCTAAAATTTTGTTTACATTATGCAGACATGGGTAACCTGGACTATAGGCAATGGTGGGGATGCCCTCTTATGAGCAACCGAGTATACCAATATGAGGAGCAAAGGTTCAAGAGTAAATCCGTAGATGATTCTACTCTGCGTGCTTTTGCCGATGGAATGCATGATTTGGTATGACTTCATTATACTTTCAAAACTACATATGCATAGATATGATAAATATATTAATTTACAAGTTTTAAATTTCAGAATGGTGTATACCGACAATATTTACAACGACCTCATAGAAATATTTCCCCAGAAAGTCAGCGTCTTATGGAGGAACTTGTGACTCGTGTTGAGCATCTGGGTATTGGACGGGAACCTGAAATGCCTCCAGTACAATCACGTCTTCCACCGGACTATCCGACCAGCTTAGTATGACAGAGACACTCTCGTCGTCGTCGGAGGGATACTGCAGAGGACCCTTTTCACCATTATGCTGGAGCGGGCCCGAGTGACCAGTATGCTGGAGGGAGCCCGAGTTACCAGTATGCTGGAGCGGGCCTGAGTGACCAGTATGCTGGAGCGGGCCCGAGTGACCAGTATGCTGGAGCGGGACCGAGTTACCAGACTGCTGGAGATGAAAGCTACCAGATATTCATATAATTTTTTTCGACTCCATCAGCACCGCTGCCTACCCAAACTCAACAAGACGAGGAGGATGATGAGTAGATAATTTGTAATAATGTATGATTGCAATATTTGTATGATTTGTAAAGGTTTTTATTACAATATTTGGGTTTTGAACAATTCTATTTTACTCTCTCATTATCAGACTCACTATTACAATATTTTTAAGTTTGTATTGAATAATTCTATTTTACTCTCTCGGTTGACTAGTACATCTTCTTCGGTTGTGTCCCATAGCACCACAATTACTACAATGTAGATCTCTCGTCGATGAATCCCAGGGTTTGATGCGGTTCTTCTTTGGTCTTCCGGCTTTACGTCTTACATCTGGTACCCCAATTTATCCTCTAACCAAAGGAGCTTGGATCTTGTAGGGAACTGGAATTGGCTCTATTTTTGGTGCGTATACACTTTTCAAGGTCTCCGTCGAAAATACTGCAGGATAAGAATTATCAATACTAATATTGCAATATCTACAAACAAAACATGCATGTATACATGGTATATAAGTATGGTACCATCTAAAACATGTACAAGATCTGTCAGTTATATTAACAATATAGGTTCTACTTGTTGCCCGGTCTATTATTTCAAACTTATAACTATCAATAGCTAATATTTCTAGGTGATTGTTCTCTTTGATAATAGAAGCCATGTTGTTTAACATCTTCGGACAATAATCTGTGTCTATATTTTTAGCATTCTTTCTACGATTGTCATGAAGTATAATAATCTTGGCTCTAATACCATCGAGAAGTATTGTTATTGGCTTATCTCGTAATTTCTTAATCCAGCTATTGAAACATTCAGCAAGATTAGAAGTGTTAATATCTAATCTAGGACAAGTAGCATACGCTGTTATCCAATGTTCAAATCGACGACTTTCATCGTTTACACCAATAAGCTAATCGTACAAAATTATGTTCTCGGCTTTAATTATATCAAACACACTATTTGCATCCGTTTTATTATATGATCTAGCAAGCGAGTCTAACAAGTGTTGAAATACTGGTTCTTTGGTAACTTTTTTCATGTTTTGTTTAAAATGTTGAATACAAAAAAAATGAGGAGATGCATGAAAAATAGCACGAACAACATTTATTAATCCCTTTTGCTTGTCAGATATAAATGAAATTATACTCCAATCATTAAAACAACTTTCAAAAGATATTTTAAGAGAATTTAAAAACCAAGACCAAGAATCACTATTCTCACCTTCAGCAACAGCATAAGCTATAGGATATAATTGATAGTTAGGATCGTGAGCACAAGCAATAAATAAGATACCTTGATATTTAGACGAAAGAAATGTAGCATCAGTACTAATAATTGGTAAACATCCCCTTAAAAATCCATCAATAAATGACTTAAAACAAATAAAAATTCGTTGGAAGCTATTATTTTCGGCAGTTTTAATAAAACATGTACTACCTGGATTTGTCTCCATAATTCTATAACAATACTCCTCAAGACTAGCGTATGCCTCATCATAACTACCATTAATTTTAGCTAATGCTGTCTCTCGGGCTCTTCAGGCTTTGGAATAACTAACTTGTATACGGTGCTCCCTATATATATCTTTAACAATTTGTGATGGACTGTATGACTGGTTATCTCTAATAATGTCAATTATCATGGTCTTAATCCATGCAGCAGTAGCTAGTCGATGACGTCCTGTACTAAGTCTTCCTAAACAAGAATGACGATTTTCTAATGTACTAACTTTAACTATATCGCCATTTCCAATAGATTTGACATATACTCTCCAATTACAATTCGGTTGATCACAACTATATATAATTCCACGAGCATTATTCATAACACTAGCTGAACAACTAAAATTATATTTAATTGCTATATTACTTATAAAGCTTCTAAAGCGAGAACGACTAGGAAATGATTGTCCCTTAAATACTTCATCAGTGATAGCTTTTACAACATCATCATCTACCGTATAATCTACATTTTAAACTAAATTATCACTATTTCTATCGTCGTTGTCACTATCATCATCATGGTTAGATTCATCTGATGAATGACCTTCTTGGATAAATGAAACTATTTGTTGAGAAGAACTAGCACCCGAACTAACATGCTGATATTCAAAAAAAATTCATTATTTCTACTATCTAAGGTTGCTGCTACTTTAATAACATATATTTTTATATACCGTGATTGTGAATTAATCTCAAGAATATAATTCCATGCATCTTCACTATCTATCAAAAAATAATTAGAACAAAAAATAGACTTCAGAATAAAATCATAATGAATAGAACAACGTTCAATAATATGATTACGTATATTTTCAAAACTAATATTCAGATAAGTTGAAAAAATTATACTTTCTCCTCCTTCGTAATTTAACCCATTTACTTTACCGTCGTGCGAGCATACAATTCTTACGCTACGATCCATGACGGTTGAGAACTTTTGCTACAGGAAACTCAAATGAACTTTAGCTGCAGGCAAAACTTTGGCTGAAGCTTTGCTAGCGGCAGAGAGCCAGAGAGTGTTGGAGACTTTGCTAGAGGGAAGAGAGGAAATAGAGTGAGTGTGAGATGATTTGGTTGAGATATGAAATATATAGAGGGAGAGTGTTGAATGTAATAGCCGTTGTGCAACGGCTATAAAGACTTTCAGGTGTGTGAACGGATCTTTACTCGCCAACTGAGTTGGCGAGCAGAGTGCAACGGTCACCGGCTGCACCTTAAACCATCACTTGCCAACTGAGCTGGCGGGCAACGAATCAAACTCAGCATCACTCGCTAACTGAGTTGGCGAGCGGCCTCTCGAGGACTGCGTCCCGCCAACTCAGTTGGCGAGTTCGTCTCGACGACTGCACCCCGCCAACTCAGTTGGCGGGACCTCCTCCTCTCTGCAATTTATTTCAACTTTGCCCTTTCTTTATAAATTTATATAAATATATTACTTTATATGAAAAAAATCGAAAAATTTATAATCCAGTTGAGTTCGGTATTTTGTAAATTTCAATAATATTTAGATAGTGGATAATAACTACAAAGTTGGTCAGCTTCCCACGATACGAGTCATCATGAGTGTCCTGTTGTGTACTTATTTACCATATAACGAATACGTATTAGTACACCCTATTAACTGCTACCAAGTATCCGAGGCCAGAAGGACACGCGTCCTCGCCCCAATGGTCATCCCCCATCGTCGGGATTCAGAACAATAAAGAGAGAGAGAGAGAGAGAGAGAGAGAGAGACTACACACACACTCTCATTTCTTACTCCTCTCACCCCCCCAAACCAACCCACCCCACCCCACCCCAATCTCCCAATTTGCACTAACTCTCCTAACTTTTTACAATTAGGCCCCTGGAAATTTTCAAAATTGGGGGAAAGATGCTGGAGTCGAGCTGCTGTGGAGGAGAGAGCAGCGAGGAGGAGGAGGAGCTGACGGTGCTTCCTCGCCACACGAAGGTGGTGGTGACCGGGAACAACCGGACCAAGTCCGTCCTCGTCGGCCTCCGGGGGGTCGTCAAGAAAGCCGTCGGCCTCGGCGGCTGGCATTGGCTGGTAAATTTTCAATTCCTCCCATTTTTTATTTCAAATTGATCAAATTGTGGACATTTTCTGCAATTTTCGAATTTTATGGGTGGTGGAGTTTTGTTGTTGCTGGCAGACTAGTTGTGCATGCAAGAATTCGATCGCATTTGCTGTCGTTTCCAATGTTGTTTGGATTTAATGGAGAAGAGATTGAAAAGTTTGGAATTTTAGGGTTTTATCTCCTTTTTGGTTAGATACATTTGACTGTACTTCAAATTTACCCAGTTTTTTTTTTCTTCAAATTCAATTGCTCCCATTTCTTTAAAAAATGGTTAGATTCTGATTTTTTTTTTGTAATTTTCGAATTTTGTAGGAGTGGAGTTTGGTTGGTGGTGGCAGACTAGTGGTGAATACAGGAATTTGATCTATTGTAGTGCAATTTCCATTTTGTTTGGGTTTTATTGGGGAAGAATGGCAGATGATTGGGATTGAAAAGTTTGGATTTATAGGGTTTTTTATCTCCATCTTCGTTAGATTCTTTTGATTGTACTTCAAATTCGCTCTCAGTTTTTTTTGTTTTTTTTCTAGTGACACCATTTTTTTTAACTTGTTATATTCTCATGGGGCGGGATTTGGAAATTTTATTGGGCAATGTATTTCCATTTTTTCCAGATTTTATTGGTGAACCCCAGTGGAATGGGGTTGATTTTTATGGATTATGCCCCCAATTTTGCTAAAGTTCATTTGATTATATTTCAAATTATTGTTTTTAAGTGGGCATTAGCTGGTAGATCATTTACTCTCATTTTCTTCTCGTCAATCCAATTTTTGGATTGTTTTTTTAGTAATTTGTTGTTTTTATAGGTTGAATTTTGATTTTTTTCGGTAAATGTGGTTGTTGGTAGTAGTGCATGTAAGAATTTGATCCGCTTGTACTGCAATTTCCAATTTTAATGGGTTTTATTGGAGGAATCGCACTGGTTAAGGATTGAAAACTTTGGATTTGTAGGTCTTTACTTCCTGTAATGCGAATTTACTTTCAGTTTTTTTCTCGTGACTCCAAATTTTGGTTTGTTTTTGTAATTTGTTGTCTTTATGGGGTGAGATTTGAAAATTTTATTGGGATAATGAGAAAGAATTTTCAATTTTGTTGCTGGTACTAGTGCATGGTAGAGCTTGATTGCTTGTACTGTAGTTTCCATTTTTTTTCTGGGTTTATTGATGAATCATAGTGGAGTGTAGTTGATTTTTGTCCCCAATTTCGCTAAATTCATTTGATTACATTTAAAGTTGTTATTTTTAATTGAGTTTTGGCTGGTAATTAATTTACTCAGTTTCTTCTCAATCCTTTTTTTTTTTTTGCAACTTTTTACTTTTCTAGGGTGGGCTTTGGAAATTTTATTGAGCAATGTGGTTGGATTTGGTTGTTGGTAGTAGTGCATGCAACAATTTGATCGTTTGTACTGTGATTTTATTGGGGGGAACTGCAGTGAACTGAGACTGAATTTTTTTGATTTTTAGGGTTTCATCCCCCATTTTCATTAAATTTGTTTGATTATACTTCAAATTTATATGCAAGACTTTGATCATATGGTTCAGAATTGGTGGTACTGCATGCAAGCCTTTGATCATATGGTCTGTATTTTTTTTTTTTTTTCTGAGTTATACTGCAATGCGTAGAATTGGTGTTTCCAATTTTTGGAGTAATAGTCTTTTAGGGGTTTGTTTTGCAATTTTGTTATTTTATGGGGTGGGATTTGTAATTATTTTTGTGCATTTGCCTGTTATATTCATTTGATTAATCAATTCAAAGTTTTTTCTTTTCTTTTGAGTAGTTTCAGAATCGGTGGTACGTCATGCAAGACTTGGATCATATGGACTATAACTTCTTCCTTTTTCTGATGTTATTTGAGCAATGCCGTGGAACTAGGGTCTTGGTGCTTGGAATTTTGTGTGTTTCCCCTTGATTATCTTTTTTTAAGTGGATAAATGCATTTGATTATAGTAAGGAATTTGTTCTTTTGAATTAATTTTACACATTGGATCCCTTTTTTTTTCTATGTTTAGGATCATGCATGCCTTTGATCGCCTGGATTGTGATTCCTTTTATTTTTTGGATTTTATTGTGCATTATTTTTTTATTATTTATTCCCCTTCTGATTTTGGATCTTGAGAGAGACCAGCTTACCTTTTCCTTGAAGTTTTACTGGTTACATTTTGAATAATCAACAACAAAGCAAGCTTAAAATTTTGTCGGATCTCTATGATTGTTCTGTTCATGTATATGTATATGTTTTTTTTAGATAAAAATGTATATGTTCTTTATTTGACTACATTTGGCATCTGTGCAACTTTACTTGCAATATTACGGTTCTGTTCATCGAAAATTATTCTGATCAGATTTTCTAATTCACTGTTATTTCATGCAATATTTCTTTGCTATTCAACAACAGCTTCTTTTCTGCATTTTGCTAATTTACATTCTTAGTATTTGAAGTGTATAATACCCACTCTTATTAATTCGACTTTCAAACTATTAGTATTGTGATTTATAGATTTCAGTTGATTCTCATATTCTTGACTAATGTAACTCTATATATCATGCCCAAAATTTATCTAAAATAATTGAAATTTCAATTTCATTGTTAAAATGTGGAACGTTTTTATTGTTCTTTTTCTCTTCTATCGTAGATCATTGGTTTAGGTAAATGTGACATAATACATTAGAATCTGATCTACGGGTTAAATGTTATCTAGGCACTGGAATTTTGTCTAGTTTAGGGTTAATTACTAATGAAGCTCGGTTAAGCATCAGCATTCAGCAGTGTGGTCCTCTGTAAGCTTTCTGCATGACACATTTGATTATATTCTGAAACCTTTTTTTTTTCTCATGGATTTACCTACTCTTCGCTCGATGTGAGTTATGTGGCAAAGAGAGGGTCTAGTGTTTGTTTATATTGCGATTCCATATCCATTTGGACCATACTTGTACTGATTATGACATTTCTTGCATGATGACATAATCACATTCTTCTAGTATCTTTTATTTAGATTTAGATACATTCAAGTAAACCGTTTGGTGGCTTGTTGTGATCCTCAAATTATTAATTGCACTTCTTTTGTCTACTTGTTCCCAGTTGCCAGCCTCTCTGTTACATATTTTTTCTTCCAAAGAAAATCTTTTATGCACGTGGAACCATTTCAGACGTTCATCCTCGTCTTTGTTATACTTATCCCTTGTCTGTTTATTTTGATTCTGTACTTCTTTTGTATTGCTACAATATTATCCCAATGGAAAGTTTTGGATGGTTGTCGGGATGATCCTACATAAAAAATAGACAATGAATGATGAATCTTTCCATCATACTTTATCTAGAATTGCGGAACTGGGTGGTTGATAATTCAGGCATATATCTTCGAGTGTGGTGCCTTTTCTTATTCTATTTCTCTTGCCATTGTATCCTGAAATCTAATCAACTCTATTTGCACGGTTTTGATTTTTGTATTAATAGTTGAGCAGTTATTAATTACTGTGACTGATAAATTGCAGGTCCTGACAAATGGCATAGAGGTGAAGCTGCAAAGGAATGCTCTTAGTGTGATTGAAGCCCCAACTGGTCTTGAGGAGGACGATGATGTTGAATGTGAAAATATTCTGTGGAATGGGTCTGATATGGGTTAGTACTTAGCAATCTCATGCTTGTTGTCCTTTTATTTTCTTTTGTGATTTTCCTTATAGCCTTGTTGTTAAATAAATTGTGAAATAGGTATAGACTTAGAATTACACATGTAACTGTTGAATTTAGCTGGCTACATTAACTTAGTTGTGTTTGTTACCTTCATCACAGCAAGCCTAGAGAAAAATGTTAAAAATCAAATAATTATACAAGCCTACAAGTATGCTGATCTTTGGTTGTTTTTTCACTTTCGTTATGCTTTCTAGTTGCATGTATCTGGTCGATGAACTAAATGATTTCAGTATCTGGGTAAATTGACTCAACCAACTACAAACAAATGTGCGACTGCAATGCAATTATGCGACTTTGGGTGGTTTTTGTTCTTTGATGAAGCTCATAGAGACGGATTATGTTGTACCATAGAATGTGAGAAATGAGAATGATGCCGATGTAGTGGATAAAGTGAGTTCTGACATCTAAATCATGGAAATTACTGCTCATCTCATTGTTCACTATGATAATAGATAACAATATCGGTGGCGCTTAAAGAAACTTTGCTGTGAGGAGTTTTTATATGCATTAAAATTTTGTCTATATTTATGGTAAGTTTTACTTGCATGATGGACTTGCTTTGCAAAATTCCATTGAGCATAATTAGAGACGCACACTTATTAGATAGGTATTTTAGAAGGTCTATGGTCTATTTCTTGGTAGGTATAATCAGTTTGGAAGGTTGTATTGATAGGAATAAAGAAATTTTATGTGCTTAAAAAATTGGGTTATTTACACTAACCTCCCCTATGTTTTATGTTTATTACATGGACCTCCCTTATTTTGAAAAATAATTACACGGACCTCCCCTATGCTTTATGTTTTAAGGATGATCCTTTACATAAAACATAGGGGAGGTTAGTGTAATTATTTTCAAAACAAGGGAGGTCGGTGTAATAAACATAAAACATAGGGAAGTTTACTGTAAATAACCCTAAAATTGTAAAATTCAACGTGTCAAAAATGAGCTGCTTTCAGAAAAAGAAAAAGATGTTCTTTTCATCTAAGAATGCACTCTTTATATAAGGAATGAAGGTTCTGCAGAGCACTCTTTGTCAGGATTATCATGTGGCTACTGATTTTTCTGTTAAATTGAAACAGCCTTGCGGCTTAAGATGAATCTTTTTGTTCTTCCATCTTCGATTAACTTTACTTGTTCGAAACATCTTTTCTTTGTTTCCTTCTGCCTTCTTAGGTTAATCTTCTTTTTCTTTCTTCTTTTTGACACACCCTTTAAGTTGTTCTTGCAGTAGCATCTAATGGCACACAATTACAGAAGCCTCAAAGAGTCAGAAGTAGGCCCCAGAAACTCTCCGGTCACAAATCCTTTAGTCGGTCTCAATCTTGTGATTCTCATTCTAAAGGCTCCATTGCATCCTCCCAGGGAACTACGGTATGACCATTTCCTCTAGTCTTTTTCCATCTTCACTCTCTTTTTTGCACGAACCAACTACAAAATCTACCGGGCACCTGGCACATCACAGGTGTGGTGTTTAGGCCTGCAGAGGCAAGGGTGACATGGGAGTTGTTGAAAGATTCCATATTACGTAGTGGCTCAAATCTGTTTATGTTGGAACCCCTTTTATGGACCAGTCTAAGCTTTATTCCTTTTGTAGTCCAAACAACTCTCGAATGCAACAGCAGTTACAGGAATTGTTTCATCTCAGTCAACCACAAATGTAAAAGAAAGTCCAAAAATAAAATCACATACTATATATATATATATATATATATATATATATATATATATATATATATAGTTTCACACGTCTTACCGTTTACTAGTTGCAACTAGTGTCCAATGTTTTGTAAACATTTTTCTAGTTGCAGCAATGTCCAATGTTCATATCTTTACCAATTCAAATTCTATTTCAAACCAATTTTAATTTTACGTCCTATTGCTTACATTTGCAGCAATGAAGTGTGTATATATAATTTTACTGCTATTGCATTTTCAGTGGGGATCATTTGACCTCACTTGAGTCACTTGACCCCTTCTGTGTCCGCCCATGATCTCAGTTTTTGTTTCAAACATTTTTCTATTTGTTTGCATCTTTCTCCACCGGTAACTATTTTGAGTGCTTGGTGCAGTGTGTTGACCTAAGCAAGCTTGAAACGACTGCATTGTGGAGATATTGGCACCACTTCAATCTTGTAGGTTATTGATCCTAGTAGTACATTGGAGTAACTAAATAGATAAACAAAACTGTTTACTTTTTTCTGCTTTTATGCAAGTCCATTTATTTACTTTCGGGTTTTACATGTGTACACCAATATAATAGGTGGATTCAAGTCCTAACCCCTCCAAGGAGCAGCTAGTTGACGCGGTTCAGAGGCATTTCATGTCACAGGTATCGAATAACACCCACCATTGTCCTTAAAATCACCAATCTATACTACTATATAATAAGGAAAGTTACGATTTCACCGTTGAAGTTTTATTCCAAAAATGTCCTTACCTATATTTAGTAATTAAAACTAAAATTATTCATTAAATTTAATCTATACTACTACATAATAAGAAAAGTTAAGGTTTCATCATGGAAGTTTTATTCCAAAAATGCCCTTTACCTATGTTTACTAATTTTTGTTCATTACATTTAACGTGTAGTTAGGTAATTACATTTTGCTCTTTTCAAGTAGAATAAAATGCGTGCACATATATATATATATATATATATATATATATATATATATATATATATATATATATATATATATACTAGTTTGCTAAATTGGGTGAGTTTGACTGAAATGTGCATAACTTTGTTGCCTCGTGTTCATCCGAAAAATTAGCAATTGGATGAGCTACAGGTAATTGCTGGGTTCGTGCAGGCTGCGAAGAGACTGAAGACCGTCTACAATTGATGCTCGACCGACGACATGGAGAGAGTGAGAGAGGAGGAGCCTGCCTGCTGTTGTGCTAACAGATAGATAGATAGTAGGGGGAAGGCCTTTTCGCTTTCTGTAGTTATATATTATGTAAAATATGTTGTATCCTTATAGTGAGGATGTTGAAGTTCCATGGTTTTAGTTGGGCTAGTGGTAGGCAGATGTAATGGCAATGTAATGTAGATACAAACACTGTTTAAAGACACCCATTGTTATGTTGTCAAGACTAGTTCCAATGTTCATGACTTCGACTGAAGGCTCAAATGCTGTCGAAATCTATACAATTCAAGCACTGGAGTTGTGGATTCGGTTGCGTCTATTATGTTCTGCTTGATATCCAATCTAAAGCAAGCAACTGGACGTTCTCCTGAGAAACATTAGGGCAAATTTTACCAGAAAATTTTATATAGAGGGAGACAGATGCAATATTTGCAGCAAAGAGAAGAAATTTGAATACAGAGGGATAAACGTCATTACTAGTGGTGTTTACTGGGGTGCATACTGTTGTAGAAATCTAAGGTGTGGGACGTCAACTCCAGCAAAGTCCCACAATTGAATTTTTTATTTTATTTTATTTAAAAGATAAGAGACAAATGCTATAAATAACTTTAAAATTTTATTGCAAATAATAATAATTTGAAAATTTTACCAACAACTAGCCAATTCCTCGTCATTGACCTATCCTTGGGTCCGTTAGTGCTACTAATTCAGGTTTGGACCTGGATCCTGCCAGTATAAATTTCAGGGCTTGTTGGGACTAGGTCCTCCATAAAGTATTTGTACCTTTGCCCTTTCATTAGAAGTAGAAGACTAGGGTTTAGATACTGTATTTCTCTACCATGTATAAAATACACTTTAAAATATATGTTCCTACGAGTCAAAGCCTCGTGGCTCTAGATGTCGGCAAGTGGAGACATGACATATTCTAGCTGTGTGGATTTGATTCCACGAGAAAGTGGATTATTCTTTCCGATTATGATGGAAGCAAAAAAATTATATTATTATCCCTAAAAATAAAAATAAAAATAAAAAATCAATTGTGGGACGTCACTGGAGTTGACGTCCTGCACCTACATTTCTATATGGGATGCCAACTGCAATGACATTCAGTAATGCGCCAATAACAATGACGTTTCATTGCTCTCTATAAATTCCTCAAAAAAATTCTCCTAGCTGCAAATACCCCATATTTCATTTTCAGGTATGAAATTTTTTGTTATAACTAGTGGTCCAGTGTTTCATATAGTTCTATTGCATTTTGTATGTTTGCACATTGTGCTCCATATTATAACAATAATGCTAAATTTATTACCAATTGCTTACAACCTTCTTACAACACTCTCACCTCCTGCTATGTGGGCCACCCTCTGCTCCACCTCTCCTCCAATAAACGATCGTCAATCACGTGACGATCACCTGGACAGCCACCGGATCCCACCTCTCCCTTCTCCACCAATGGACGGCCGTTACGTGAACGCTACGTGGCAGTTGTAAAAGGGTTGTAGGCATTTGGTTATAGTCATAACATAGCCCATATTATAATTGTAAGTACAATTATGATCAATTTTGTTTAACTGATCCGAGTGTTCAGCGTTTGTCGATTTCAAATGAGGACTAACCTAACGAGGTTAATCCGCTATTTCAAATGCCAAATGCCAAAATGTGCTCTTACAAGAGTTTGCCTTTTTCTTTTTTTTCTTTTTTTTTTTACCTGTCTTATACGGTGAAAACGACAAATTAGGGAGCCAAACGAAGATTCCATAGTTTGGACAAAAATGTCGTTAGAAACGAGAAACGTTGTCTCAAATGGAACCAAACTGTTCCCTAACTTACACCTCAGGGGTCGAAGGTGTGTAAACGGACGGACGGTCCGGTCAAATCCTGTCCGGATCGGTCTGGACCCGGTCAACGGAACGGTCCGTTTCGGTACACATTTTTCATGGATTCGGACTGGATCGGAGGATCTGACCCGCAAGTCCGGTCCGATCCGGTCCATCCTCTGGTCGGGTTGAGTCCAATTCGGACGGTCCGGTCGGACCGGCCCGGACCGGTCCGATTCAGACCCGATTCAATTTTTTTTTTTGGAAATAGTCGTTGGGGGGTATTTTGACCAAAATACTTCTGTTTTAGTGGCAGTTTTTTGTCCGTTTTAGGAATATTTTGGTTATTTTACTAAAAATGACTAAAATACTCATTATAACAACTCTTTTTTGAGAGTATTTGGGGTCATTTGGCCCCAAAAAAATTCTATAAATATTCCATAATTCATGAAAAATAAACACAACACAATTTCTTCTCTCTTACAAATTTTTTTCCATCTCTTACAAAATTTAGAAGCAATCTAGTATAAAGAGACTATATACTATCATGGAAAATGAAAAACCACAACAGCTACTGAAAGATCAGCAACTTCAACCCGCACCGCAACCTCAACCAGCACCGCAACCTCAACCGGCACTGCAACTTGAGTTTGCATCAGAATTTTGGCATCATTTTAGCGGAGTTTATAATGAGCACGATACGAAAAGAAGATATTCGAATAGAGTTCTTGTTGAATGCCTGCATTGTAGAAAACGACTCAAATGAGACCATAACTGTGGTACAAGGAAGCTACGATACATTTGAAAATGTGTATGGATATCTAGTAATGTTGTATTTTATTAAAAAAATTATCGATTTTAATTTTTTTTTTATTGTTACATAAGTTTCTTGTTTCTCTCCAGTCTCCACGTCCTTTAATAAAAGAAATTGAGCTTTTTCTTACTTAATTTTGTTAGTTGTTTACATTTAACTTCTTTATGTCTATATAAATCACTTCTTTAAATTTTAAGTGATAAATTTATATTAACTTAGTTGTTTACATTTAACTTCTTTCTAACAAATAACTTATAAATTTTTAAATAAATTTATACTTAAAGTCATATAAAAAACTTTCTAACAAATAACTTATAAATTTTAAATTATACAAAAATAATTTAGTAACAAAAAATCTATAAATTTTAACTTTAATTTATTAATATATAAGTTATATCATATAGATTATATATAAAATATATATAAATAAACAAAAAATTGGTATAAATTTAAAATTAACGGTAATAACTTGAATTTAAAATTTTAACTTGAATTTATTAATTTTAACTTGAATTTATTAATATATAATTTTAATTTTTTTTGTTTTTCTAGTAATTGAATATATATATATATATATATATATATATATATATATATATATATATATATATATATATATATATATATATATAATTTTTATATATAAAAAAACTCGGGCTAGTCCGGACCGGACCCGGTCAAACCTGGTTGACCAGGGCCGCGGGCCGGCTCGGACCGGCCCAATACACACCTTGACCTTAGGGGACGTTTGGTATGTGGTAAAAATTTTTTATTTTCGATAAATTTTTTGATGGAAATCTATTACCATATTTGTTTAGGCCGTAAATAAATTATTTCCGGGAATTAAGAATACCCGGATAAATAATTTACCCACGAAACATGGGAATCCTATCCCTTAATAATAGGTGGGTATATTTCTTTTGTCCGGGCAAATTTTTTTTTTTGAGCTGAAGCTATTTTCTTTTTTTTCATCGTTTTTGGTCGTCTTTTGGTTGTTTTTCGTTTTTAGTCGTTTTTGTTCATATTTTGTCTTTTTAGTCGTCTTTGAGCATTTTTAGTTATATTTTTATCGTTTTTGATCTTTTTTCGCTTTTTAGTTTTTTTTGTGTCGTTTTTGATCATTTTTTTGTTGCTTTTTGTCGTTTTTAATCATTTTTGATAGGTTTAGTCATTTTTATCGTTTTTTTGTCGCATTTAAGTCGGCTTTTGTCGTTTTTGATTATTTCTTAGTTTTTTTTGTCGGTTTTAGTCTTTTTTATCATTGTTAGTCATTTTTTTCGTTTTTGTCGTTTTTAATCGTTTTTTGTCATTTTTATCAATTTTAGTAATTTTCGTCGTTTTTGATCTTTTTAGTCGTTTTAGTCATTTTTTCCGTTTTAGTCGCTTTTGATCAATTTTAGTTGTTTTTTATCATCTTTGATCATTGTTTTATCGTTTTAATATCTTTTTCTCGATTTTAGTCATTTTTAGTCATCGTTTTTAGTCTTTTTTATCATTTTGATCGTTTTTTATCTTTTTTGGTTTTTTTTTGTCGTTTTGATCGTTTTTGATCATTTTTTCGTTTTTTTTTCGTTTTTTTGGGTTTTGATTTTTTTTCCCGAATTTGATCCCTTTTTTTTCATTTTTTTTGTTGTATTTTCGTTTTTGCTCGTTTTTCATTTTTTTATCAATTTTGTTCTTTTTCATTTTTTGCCGCTTTTTCGTTTTAGGTCATTTTTTTTATCATTTCTTCATATTTAGTTATTTTTTCGATTTTTATTTACACTAACTACCCTTAAGTTTGGACTTATTATACGGGATATTCCTATTTTTAAACTAATTACATTGACCACCCTTATGTTTTATGTTTATTACACGGGATATCCATACTTTAAGATAAAAATGAAAAGTTACTACCCGTATTTTAAATTGTTTTTCTGAAGTGAGGGATGGTCAATGTAATTAGTTTAAAAGTAGGGGTGTTCAGTGTAATAAGTTCAAAATTTAGGGGTAGTTAGTATAAATAATCCTTTTCTTTTTTTTTACTTTTTTCTCGTTTTTGATCGATTTTTTTTTTCGTTTTCGTTTTTGTGTTTTTGTTTTTCGTTTTTGGTTCTTTTTTGGTTCTTATATTTTATTTTTTGTCGTTTTGTTCATTTTTTCCATTTTTTTTTATTGTTTTTTGTTGGTTTTTTTTTTCCATTTTTCCATTTTTTGCTTTTTTTTTTTTTTTTTTTTTACTTTCAAATTTTTTTTCCCGGGAATATTTGTATAGTCACCAAACATGAGAATATAGTTTTTCAAAAAATTTAATTACTTGGAATTTAATTTTCGGAAATATAGAATTATCGGTTATATAGTATTCTGTGTACCAAACGTCCCTTAAGGTGTTGTTTGGTTCACGTTTTGGAGGTTTGAAAATAATTTTTTTATTCATTATCCTGATAAGTCTAGAATTGGAAATTGAGGGGTAATATGTAGGACTTTAGTTTCCCACAGAGAGAAAGTAAAACCCAATGTCCCTAGGAAATATTTTTACCTTTTTAGAAACGTAGGTTGATGTATTAATTATAATTCTTTTGGAAAGTAGTACCCTCAATGACATCATCTGAATTTAAATAATCTGAATTTAAATAAGAGTAGCATCATGACATTGATAAAAAAATATTTATGAAAAATTTAAAAATTTAAAAAAATTATTTTTGTCTGAACCAAACATAATAGGAATGAAAAAAAAAAATTTAATTGTTGGCTGCATATTTCCAACCTTATCATGTATCAAACATGTGTATTGAAATGTTGAATTTTTTTTTTCTGTGAAAAAATAATGGAAAGTGAATTTCGAGAAATATCAAATTCATCCAAAAGCCACATAACGGTCCAGGTTTTTTGACACGAGCACTATTCCATACAAGCTTATCGTGTTGTTTTGAGTTCATGACTGTATGGTGTGGCGAGAAGGGTTGCGGCTGTGCCTCCTTAAATTTTAAATTTTTATTTGAAAAAATTTGAGTTACACTCTATTTTATTTATCATAATTCAAGATGTATTCTGCTGCTTTAACATAATGTACTGGCTCAGCCGCACCACCCCACCCGGGGTCGGGGTGCGAGCCAATATTTTTTACTTTCGTCAAAAACTAACGGTCAACTTCGTTGATCGTTAATTTTTGACCGAAATACCCCTAACAAATTATCATTATTATCAGCCTTCTCCTCAGTCTGGAAAGAGTAAAGGGGTATTTCGGTCAAAAATTAACGGTCAATGGAGTTGACCGTTAGTTTTTGACGAAAGTGTGGGAGAGGGGAGAGGATTATACATTATGGTAAAGCAGTACGATGTCTTGAATTATAGTAAATAAAGTGGGATGCAACTCAAATTTTATTTTTTTATTTTTTAATGAGTTTATATATATATATATATATATATATATATATATATATATATATATATATATATTGGGTATAGTACTTTCCGTTTCGCTAAATCTTCAAGTCCGATTACTTATATCCATATGTACAATCCATTGGTATTATTTATATATTAACATCTCTTTTAGTTACAAGATTGTCACTCCATATATAAGATATTGAAATAAAATAGCTTTTTAAGTTTGATGGCATAATTAACTGTTTTTGGATAATCACAATAATTTTGTTCTAATCTTGTAAGTAACCCATTGAATCTCAGATCGTCTTCAGCAAGTATCAACGTATTCCATGAGTTATTAAAACAATCTCACTTTTTATTCGTACGAAATATTTTCTTCCAGTTGAACAAAATATTCTTGTTAATATGCCACCGACATAGCAAGTGTGTGGAGCTGGAGAACGTAATGCTTATAGCATTCATCAGTGCGATCTCACGATCAGTCACAATCACCTTTGGTAAGCATGATTGGTCCATTAATCCTTTAAGCATAGTAAGCGTCCATCTATAATTATCCTCGCGCTCGACCTCCAAATAAACACATGCCACAAAAAATATGATATTTGTGGATGTGACCCCAACCACTTTCAAAAGTGGGCATCTTATACCTGTTAGTTTTGTAAGTACAATCCATCAATAAAATATCGGAAAAGGTACGCAACAAGTCCACACTAGTCGGGTGAGCATAAAAAATATCCTTCACACTATACGCTTGCTCACATCTCCTATCCAGATAGTAGTACTTTTTCAACTCCAACTTTTCCAACAAATATTGCGTCTGAGATCGACATCCATGCTCGACAACTCTATAATTTTGCCGAGCATGGTAAATTGTCACGCCCCAATCTCCCGCAAGCTCGCTAGTCCCCGCTGAACGTAAAATCACCACGTTGCAGCTCTCCCGCGGGACTACCATTCTCATCGGGACGTGATGCCGTACGAGCCTGGAGTTGCGCTCGTACAAGGCGATGTTGTTAAACACCAAAGTTATCATCGAAACAACCAAGTTACAGCGGAAGCCGATTTGTGTACCAAGCACACATCAGAGTAATACGCAGCGAAGCTCACGATAGGGTCCAAATAAAATACCCCGAGGCAATGCCACAAAGACGATGCCACGAAGACGATGAAATGCTCTTACTCTTTTCTCTAGCCCACAAAGGTACTTACAGTTCATACATCTTGTCCCGTATATCCAAGCAGCGCCACTACGCCTGCGTACCTGAAATATTGCCCACAAACGTGGGTCAGTACACAGCCGTACTGGTGAGCGGGGTAACCCACTCGCCTAAGCCGACACTAAGTAAAATAGTGAATGCACACAGTTATATGGTGATCTTTCTAGTTTAATCCTAGATTCATTTCATGGCATATGGATGACATGTTAAGGAAAGCTGTAAAGCAGTTTAAGCATGCAAGCATTCAATCTCAAACCAAACGACAAGCATTATATAACCGACCCGTCTTACTCAATGCCATCGCTTGCACGATAACATATCGAACCAACAGTCTCGCCTCAATATCCATTCTCAACCAAAGTTTATATATTCCAATCTCAAGTGCACACTCTTGCCGAGGCAAGGTGGCCGCGCCTACACGAAAGCCAAACCAACAAAAGAAAAGTAAGCCAACTTATATACTATATGAAGTCACTGGCTAAAAGCCACGAAGGACATTGATCGGACCAAGATCAATAGGGCAATCCTACCCGATCCAGGGTTGGGCAGCTACTCCCGCCTGGTGGTATCGGACTACCAGCACTGCGCCCAATCGTGCGATGCCCATTGTTTCCTCCATGGTGGAACGGTCCCGGTGCCCCGGTGCCTCATCCCATTCCAGGAAACCAAACCCTGTGCCACGCAGGTTGTCCGTGACTATGCAGACACTGTAGTGCCTCAAATCCTGATCCGACCGGGATGTGCACTACGTAATTGGGCTTGTGGCTAGTCCGTTTGAGTCATAACTTAGAACTTCGGCATCTTCTTGCCACGGACGAAATGCGATGATCCTTTCCAACTCATGGAAAGGCCTCTATTGAAACGAGTCCAATAGTTTTCGTGTTTGGTTGCTTGGTTTTCTTGATTGCCGCTTTGGGATTTGATTTGGTGTTGCTTTTGATTTGCTTGGTTTTCGCTGCTGGTTTTATCGTTTGGAGCTTTGATTCTTGGGGAGTTCGGCAAGGAAGGATAGGCAGGATTCTAATTGGTGCTCGTGCTGTGCAGGTCCGCGTAACTGACGTTTGATCGTCGCTAGGCGGGAATCTTTGTTTCAGCTACCTTTTCCTTAACCAGTGAGTGGTTTGGACCCTTCTTTCCTACTTCTTCACGCCAACATCTTTAATGTTTCAAACGTTCACTCGATGATGCCCGGTTGGACGCCTAGGAAATCCTTGCCACAATGCATGCCAGCCACTAAGAAAGGAACAGGGGATTTTGTAGACTAATATTTCTATATGCTTGCACACCTTATAACTGAGTTTGTTTATAATGGGGATTGGTTGTTGGTGGTGGCCTAGTGCCTCGGACGGAGTTTGGACCTATGGGATATCAAAATCGGAACACCGCGTTGAGA
Organism: Iris macrosiphon; assembly: GCA_036927795.1. NCBI lineage: Eukaryota > Viridiplantae > Streptophyta > Magnoliopsida > Asparagales > Iridaceae > Iris > Iris macrosiphon. Next base: position 16,186,492 of record JAYESA010000013.1, read on the forward strand.
AAATATGAACTGTTGCATGAGATATATATTGCTGCTTAACTTCTTTCTGTTTCAATCGATGCATTGTATGATATATGAATTGTTCATGCATTTGCATGGTCTGGGACAACTTGTGCACAAGGTTTATCATTTCCTCGAAACGGCTTTCCGGGGCACTGGAACCGTATCGATCCGGAGGGAAATATTTGATTCGTGCTCGTCACGATGCATTGCGGGACCTCCAGCAGGGCTTGCTACCCGGGCTGATAGGGCGCGCCGCTAATGCTTGAATATGTCCCTAAGGTGTCGATCACACCAATGACCGCATAGACTAGAACACATGCTAATCTATTGTCTTGTGCAGATGGTAAGTATACTTGTGTTTCGTTGCAGGGAAGGCGTGCATCGGTTGAGTAAGCAATCGATGCACTGGTTGGATTCGCTATTATTTTCATTCCTATCAAAACATGCAACTGATATGAATTGAATTCACTTGCCTCTTTATAGAAGTCATCTTAATGCATGCTCGCCCCTAATAAGCTAGTGTCGATTTAGTCGAGTGGGTTCATCCCGCTCACCAGTACAAGTTGAGTACTGACCCACGTTGTGGGCAACTATTTCAGGCACTCAGACGGTGCAACGCTAGTGGATAGACGAGGAGGCGTTAGGAGCACCTCTATTTTTGAAGTATAGTTGGAGTCAGATCATTTTGGAGGCTTGGACCTTCAACCTATACAAGGGCGTAATGTATGAACGACGTGGACTATCTGATGGAGCGCGCCCTGCCTTTTGAGTTTATCTTTTGTAATGCAAATCAAGTAGCCGAGAGGCGCATCAATGTAAACTCTATGTAAATTACTCTGAATTATCAATGAAAAAGCATGTTTCTTCCTGCACTGTGTTCAAATATCTGTGAATGTGTTTTATAAATGGTGTTTCAAAATGGGTTCCTATAACTGCAAGTTCTTGCCTTGTACGAGCGCAACTCCAGGCTCGTACGGCATCACGCCCCAAGCGAGGACGAATCGGTTCCGTAAAGGATCAAGCGAGGACGACCGACCCTTTCGGGATCGGGGCGTGACATATTGGTATCAGAGCCGAGGCTTTACTTCCACGGGATTTCAAAAGATTATAAAGGAGTTTGATGCGCCTCTCAATTGAGTTGCGTTCGGCGTCCGCTGCATGGGAAGAGTCGCTTATACAATGAGCCCATAGATATAAAATCTATCGTTTTTGGAGTGTTAACAAGTTACTCTCTTTTGTAGCCATGGCTAAGAAGAACACTGCAACTGCCAGCAGTGCTCAACCCATTCAGAGCGATCCAGCAAGCTCTGGAGAATCCGGAGGAGCAGGTTCAACCGGAATGGCGGAACGGCTTATGCACCTCATGGAGGCGCAGCAACAACAAGCTATTACCCAACAAGCTAACATACAAGCGCAGTTTGCTTCTCAACAGAAGCAAATGGATACAATGATGCAACTGATTGCATCCCTGGTACCGAGCAACGGGACATCCGCAGCGACGCCTGTCATGCCGCCAGCCGTGGCGGTAGAAGATGAGTCAGAAGAGACTCAGCCTACAGCAAGGAACTCCTGCCGTGCAGCAGAGTTCACAAAAATGCATCCCCCTACGTTCAACGGACGAGCGGAGCCGGACGTGGTATTGGGGTGGATTGCTAAGCTGGAGGGACTTTTCAACCTGGTTGGCATCCGGGGATCCAAGCGAGTTGCCTGTGCATCGGTTCAGCTGGAACTGCGTGCGCATGATTGGTGGGAGGCAACGAAGCAAGGAATTTACGATGCCAATCCCCACTGCAAAATTACTTGGGAAATGTTCAAATCTGCCTTCATTGAACAATATATTCCCCGAGCCGTGCGTCAACAAAAAGAAGACGACTTCAGTAATCTGGTGCAAGGAAGTTTGTCTGTTGACGATTACGACTCAGTATTCGCTAAGCTAGCAAAGTTTGCTGGGCAATTCTTGCCTAATCAGCAGGCGTGGTGCTATCGATTTCAGAAAGGTTTGAATGACGATTTGCGTAGGGACGTCATCAACCAAAGATGCCAAACATATAGGGAATGTTACGAAGCGGCTCTGAACAGCGAACGGATCTTCGGGCGCCCTCTCCCAAAGACCGAGGTGCAAACCCCCCGTACCAATAACAATAAACGTCCTCATGAAACGGGAGGGTCTGGAGCACACAAGCGTTCGCATACGTCTGATAATAGGGGCCAATCCCAATCACTGAACTGCAGCCGGTGCGGCAAATCAGGGCATAAAGTGAATGAATAAATGATAAACCTTGTGCACAAGTTGTCCCAGACCATGCAAATGCATGAACAATTCATATATCATACAATGCATCGATTGAAACAGAAAGAAGTTAAGCAGCAATATATATCTCATGCAACAGTTCATATTTTCTCAACGCGGTGTTCCGATTTTGATATCCCATAGGTCCAAACTCCGTCCGAGGCACTAGGCCACCACCAACAACCAATCCCCATTATAAACAAACTCAGTTATAAGGTGCAAGAGTTTTCTCTAAAGTTGATCTCAGGTCAGGGTATCACCAGTTGAAAATCAAATCAGAGGATATTCAAAAATCTGCTTTCAGAACCCGTTACGGACACTATGAGTTCCTCGTGATGTCGTTCGGTTTGACGAACGCCCATGCAGCTTTCATGGATCTGATGAACCGCGTGTTTCGGCCGTTTGTGGATAAGTTTGTAGTCGTGTTCATAGACGACATACTAATCTATTCCAAGAATGAGGCGGAGCACAAAGAACACCTGAAGATCGTGCTGCAGACATTACGAGACCATCAGTTGTTCGCTAAGCTCAGCAAGTGTGAGTTCTGGTTGAACAGCGTGGCGTTCCTTGGTCATGTCATCTCGGCCGAAGGCGTCGCCGTAGACCCGAAGAAAATAGAAGCGGTGGTGGACTGGAAGCAACCTACGTCAGCCAGCGAAGTTCGAAGCTTTCTGGGCCTTGCGGGATACTACCGTAGGTTCGTGAAGGATTTCTCTAAACTGGCCTCGCCTATGACTCGCCTTACTCAGAAAGGAATTGCATACGAATGGGGTGATGACTGCGAAGCCAGCTTTCGGGAACTTAAGCGGCGTCTTGTTTCAGCTCCGATCCTTGCACTTCCAGATGGGGTAGAAGAGTTTCAGATATACAGCGACGCTTCAGGACTCGGCTTAGGGTGTGTGCTCATGCAGAGGGACAAGGTAATATCGTACGCCTCCAGGCAACTGAAGCCGCACGAGAAAAACTACCCGACGCATGATCTGGAATTGGCGGCAATCGTGTTTGCTCTGAAGTTGTGGAGGCATTATCTTTATGGTGTTGCTTGCAAAATCTTTACCGATCACAAGAGCCTCAAGTATCTATTCACCCAGCGGGAATTGAACCTCCGGCAGCGGCGTTGGCTAGAACTTATTAAGGACTATGACCTAACGATCGCGTATACTCCGGGCAAGGGAAACGTCGTTGCTGATGCTCTGAGTCGGAAGCACGTGGGCTCGTTATCTATAGACAACCGTTTACTTCAAGATCTTGAGGCGATGGGCATCGAGTTTCGAGTTTGGCATCAAGGAGTGCAGCTGGCACCACTCCATCTTGAACTGGGTTTACGTGGTAGAATCAAATCAGCTCAGGAGGACGATCAGTTCTTAGCGAAGGTGCGCGGATTGATCTCGGCGGGGAAGACGTCTGACTTTGTGGCAGGCGAAGATGGGGCCTTACAGATGAAAGGGAGGCTATGTGTTCCTAACGACCCAGAACTCCGAAGGGAAATTATGGCGGAAGCACACTACGCGAAGTATTCTTTACATCCGGGGAGCACTAAGATGTACAAGGACTTGCGCGGGACCTTCTGGTGGCACGGTATGAAGCGGGATGTGGCGACCTTTGTGTCACAGTGCATGGCCTGTCAACAGGTGAAAGCTGAGCATCAGAGGCCCGGCGGGGAACTGCAGAACCTCGCTATTCCCGAGTGGAAATGGGACAACATCACTATGGATTTTATTGTGGGATTTCCGAAGACGCCACGGGGGCACGATGCGATTTGGGTCATAGTTGATCGTTTGACCAAATCAGCCCACTTTCTTCCCATAAAAGTTACTTGGAGCGTCGATCGGTTAGCACAAATTTACATAGATGAGATCGTCCGATTACACGGAGTACCTGCCTCAATCGTCTCTGACCGTGACGGACGCTTCTTATCTCGTTTCTGGACTAGTCTACAAGCTGCTTTGGGAACCAAGCTACAGTTCAGTACCGCATACCACCCGCAGACTGATGGACAGACAGAGAGGACAAATCAGATACTCGAAGATATGTTACGGCTGTGTGCTATTGATTTAAAGACTAGTTGGGACACGCATCTTCCTTTGGCAGAGTTTGCGTACAACAACAGCTACCAATCAAGCATCCAGATGGCACCGTACGAAGCACTATATGGGCGAAGGTGTCGATCTCCAATCTGTTGGGACGAAGTCGGCGAGCGGCAGGTACTCGGGCCAGAGCTGGTAGAGCAGGCAGTTGAAAAAGTTCGCTTGATTCGGGAAAGACTCCGCACAGCACAGAGCCGACAGAAAAGTTATGCTGATGCACATAGAAGACCCTTGGAATTCTTGGTCGGGGATCATGTCTTCTTGAAAGTGACGCCGATGCGGGGTGTGATGCGTTTCGGCGTGAAGGGCAAACTGAGTCCCCGGTTTGTCGGCCCCTTTGAGATACTAGAACGAGTTGCAGCTGTGGCGTACAGGATAGCACTACCTCCCGCCTTGGCAGAAGTGCATGACGTATTCCATGTTTCCCAACTACGGAAGTATGTGCATGACCCAAGTCATGTGGTTAGTTTTGTACAGTTGGAACTGCGCGCGGACTTGTCATACTCAGAAGAACCGATGCAGATACTGGATCGTAAGGAAAAAGTACTTCGCAACCGTACGATGTCCTTGGTTCGCGTGCTGTGGCGGAACCATTCAGCTGGGGAATCAACCTGGGAAATGGAATCGGAGATGAAGGAGAAGTACCCTTCATTGTTCATTCAGTCGGAGGTAGGGCCTTGTTCTTACGTTTCGGGTCGGCCTTGTTCTTAAGTTTCGGGTCGAAACTTTTTCTTAGTGGTATATTATGTAGTGCCTCAAATCCCGATCCGACCGGGATGTGCACTACGTAATTGGGCTTGTGGCTAGTCCGTTTGAGTCATAACTTAGAACTTCGGCATCTTCTTGCCACGGACGAAATGCGATGATCCTTTCCAACTCATGGAAAGGCCTCTATTGAAACGAGTCCAATAGTTTTCGTGTTTGGTTGCTTGGTTTTCTTGATTGCCGCTTTGGGATTTGATTTGGTGTTGCTTTCGATTTGCTTGGTTTTCGCTGCTGGTTTTATCGTTTGGAGCTTTGATTCTTGGGGAGTTCGGCAAGGAAGGATAGGCAGGATTCTAATTGGTGCTCGTGCTGTGCAGGTCCGCGTAACTGACGTTTGATCGTCGCTAGGCGGGAATCTTTGTTTCAGCTACCTTTTCCTTAACCAGTGAGTGGTTTGGACCCTTCTTTCCTACTTCTTCACGCCAACATCTTTAATGTTTCAAACGTTCACTCGATGATGCCCGATTGGACGCCTAGGAAATCCTTGCCACAATGCATGCCAGCCACAAAGAAAGGAACAGGGGATTTTGTAGACTAATATTTCTATATGCTTGCACACCTTATAACTGAGTTTGTTTATAATGGGGATTGGTTGTTGGTGGTGGCCTAGTGCCTCGGACGGAGTTTGGACCTATGGGATATCAAAATCGGAACACCGCGTTGAGAAAATATGAACTGTTGCATGAGATATATATTGCTGCTTAACTTCTTTCTGTTTCAATCGATGCATTGTATGATATATGAATTGTTCATGCATTTGCATGGTCTGGGACAACTTGTGCACAAGGTTTATCATTTCCTCGAAACGGCTTTCCGGGGCACTGGAATCGTATCGATCCGGAGGGAAATATTTGATTCGTGCTCGTCACGATGCATTGCGGGACCTCCAGCAGGGCTTGCTACCCGGGCTGATAGGGCGCGCCGCTAATGCTTGAATATGTCCCTAAGGTGTCGATCACACCAATGACCGCATAGACTAGAACACATGCTAATCTATTGTCTTGTGCAGATGGTAAGTATACTTGTGTTTCGTTGCAGGGAAGGCGTGCATCGGTTGAGTAAGCAATCGATGCACTGGTTGGATTCGCTATTATTTTCATTCCTATCAAAACATGCAACTGATATGAATTGAATTCACTTGCCTCTTTATAGAAGTCATCTTAATGCATGCTCGCCCCTAATAAGCTAGTGTCGATTTAGTCGAGTGGGTTCATCCCGCTCACCAGTACAAGTTGAGTACTGACCCACGTTGTGGGCAACTATTTCAGGCACTCAGACGGTGCAACGCTAGTGGATAGACGAGGAGGCGTTAGGAGCACCTCTATTTTTGAAGTATAGTTGGAGTCAGATCATTTTGGAGGCTTGGACTTTCAACCTATACAAGGGCGTAATGTATGAACGACGTGGACTATCTGATGGAGCGCGCCCTGCCTTTTGAGTTTATCTTTTGTAATGCAAATCAAGTAGCCGAGAGGCGCATCAATGTAAACTCTATGTAAATTACTCTGAATTATCAATGAAAAAGCATGTTTCTTCCTGCACTGTGTTCAAATATCTGTGAATGTGTTTTATAAATGGTGTTTCAAAATGGGTTCCTATAACTGCAAGTTCTTGCCTTGTACGAGCGCAACTCCAGGCTCGTACGGCATCACGCCCCAAGCGAGGACGAATCGGTTCCGTAAAGGATCAAGCGAGGACGACCGACCCTTTCGGGATCGGGGCGTGACAGACACAGTAGGTATGACGAGAGGATCGAACATTCTCGCCCCACCAAGCGATCCTAGACTCGTTCAACCGATATCCAACCAAATATCCATAACCATTCTTCCAACATATCCAACCAAGGATTCCAAATCTCGACCTCAAGATATAGCCCAAGGCACCAAAATATCAAGTGTTTCATAGGCACAATGCCTCTTCTCAACACAGAGTCCAAATTGGTACAACACCCATGCTCGAAGCAATCTCATGGCACAATGCCGTTTCAGTGGCACAACACCCTCGCTGATGCAGTTGTTCAATTTTGAACCACAACTGCTCGCTTTGCAAGACAAAGCGACCAAATGATAGTCGCGCACGGATGCACGTTCGCTCGCCCGATATCCCGATATTCCCATTGCCTCAAATGTATCATTCCAACTTGCATATTTCCAACCGTCCAAGCATAATCCCAATTATCCAACCGACTGCCTCAAATGCATAATCCAACTATCGCTCCAACTATCCAACGCGTAAATCATTTCAAGCCACAATCCTACCAAGCCAACGACATACACTCTATGCACGCCTCAGTGTAGTGTTTCCCAACGTTTCAGCCCAAGTGATCAAGCCTTTTACGTGTTTTCCATATTATTAGGCATGAAGGAGTAGAGGAGAAGGAAAAGAGCCCACTCACAATGTTTGATCCCGTTAGGCATCATGTCCTGCCGATACAGCCAATCCCTTGAATCCGTGGTCCGATGCAAGCGCGATCTACTCAACTGGTATGACCGTGCGAGCAGGCCGTGCTCTCTAAATCATCCGACCGATCGGACTAAGGAAGACGGCATTTGTCACGCCCCGAGGCGTCCCCCGAGTCGTGACCGCCGTGCGGGCCTGGATTTGCGCCCGCACAAGGCTTTTTAATGATTTACATAGCAAGCACGTATTCAGAGTACGCAGATAAATTGAAACACAGATTTGAAACATAGAAAAGTTCTCTTTATTGATAATGAACATCTATTACAAACTCTTGAACGAGTCAGCTAATATGCCGAACGGCTTACAAAAGGGTTGACTCAAAATGAGATAGCAGTCCTGTACATTACATCCTTTTATAACTCAAAATGATAAAGACCTCCTGGCTGGAGGATCGCTTTGCCCCGGAGCTGCATTTGTGTATGAAGAGTTGCAGCTTCGGATTTCAAAAGGCTTCGAGGCGCGGTGAAGACGCGCTAACAGCTGGACTGGATCGGGAAGACGACTTCGGCTCCTCGCTCGGTTCGCCTTAGTGCGGAGAACCTGTTTCAACGAGGGTCAGCATATCGAAACATGCTGGTGAAGGCGAGCTAGCCTGACTATACCAATCAACAAGTTGTTTAGTGAAGCATGCATATTTGGTTGGTTTCTATCTTGCCTTAGTTCATTTACAGTTAAGCAACATATTGAATTTACTGAAATGAACATGCCACCGTTCGGTGGATTTTACCTGACCGTCTGAATTACCTGCACAATACTTACCTTGCCTTCCCTGCCACGAAGACACAAGTTAGTATGCAACAGGTTTAAATATACACGATGCACACACGATGCATTGCAAGCCATATTCACACGATAAACACACGGGGCGTTGCAAGCATATACACACGAGGATCATTGGCTTGATGCCATATGGACTAGTCAAGGACATGAATAGCATGCAACGAGAAAACACGAGGAGCTCATAAAACACGATGCGTTGCACGTTATCCAGTCCGCACACGATTTGACTATAAACACGAAGTCTGCCCAGGTCGGATCGGTGCCAGTGCCCCAGCGACCGTCCGCAGAACTTATATCCTTGTGCACAAGTTGTCCATGATCGAACACGATTTTTAAGTTAACAGTTCATGCAGTTAAGGCAACACGAGTACACGACAAGCAGTATTGCATGATAATCAAGTATCCGTTCATGAAGTTTATTGACAAGCATAGTGAACCAAGTCTATTCTCTTTTATCTTGGTTTCTTTTATTATTACTTGGTATCGTTTGATCGGGGCAAGGAATAGTTCAAGCTTTTAGGTGTGAAGCTTGGAAGCAGGGCTAGCTAATCGGGTTGGTAGCCACTCACTTAGATTTTGGAAAGAAGAAGGAAAGAGGCGCTTCACGACTCCGTTCGCAAGCCGCCTACTGCTCGTTCACCTGCACACGAACAGCTCGATTAATACTTCCTCTCTTTCCTTTCTCGGAATTGAAGTGCAGTTCAATGAACGAAAACAATGAAAATCATCGAAACCGTTCAAGGAAAACAAGCAAATCCCAAAACCAACTCAAAGCACGAAAGCAACAAGCGACATCGAAAACCGAGGCAATAAAAGATAGCAGCGGAGAGGTCCCTCCTGACTCTGCCGCTAAGACGATCCTTGGGGCGCAGTCCACTGAATATGGGAATCGATTCCGAAGAAACAAATCCATAACGAGGACGAGTTCTTAATTCAATCTATCCCGATCGAACGATACCGTCTTGTGTTTCTTAGCCGCGCTCTCCGCATCGGGAGAACGGGGCGCTACATCCTACCCAACCAATTGGAAGTTTCGTCCCGAAACTTAGGAATAGTGCTTACCGCTAGGGGTTATTTCGTTGCGGGCGATGAACAGGAAGGTTCGGGCAGGAATTTATGGCATGGCCTAGGTTGCCACAAGCAAGACATAATCCAAGTCTCTTACGACACTCATTGAAGGAGTGCCCACGTTTGTTGCAGTATTGACACACTTGGTTGGGATTTGTTCTGTGCTGACCACCGTTGTTTCGGCGCTTTGCAGCAGTGTTTCCTCCATCGTTGCCTTGGCGTTTGTGATTGTAGGTATGCACAGCGCCGGTGGAAACGTGAGGATACTGTGGTTCAAGCGATAGGGCGTGATTCATGACTTCACGCATTGTTCCGTACTGATTATTGACTACGTGCGAATAGATGGCAGGGCGTAGTCCACCTTCAAACCTTCTGGCTCGACTCGCTGCATCAGATAAATAGGCCCTAGCGAACTTCGAGAGTCGGTTGAACTCGGCGGAGTATTGCTTAACTGTCATACTGCCCTGCCTCAGCTGCACGAAGTCATTTTCCATTTTACGTTGTACTGGAGGCGGTATAAACTCCTCTTCAAACGCGGCACGAAAGGTCGTCCACGAGATCGCCTCCTCTCCGTGATCAAGTTGGAGAGATCGTCGATGCACGTCCCACCAATCGTGTGCGTCGAGGCGGAGCTGTAGTTGCGCGCAGGCGACGCGCTTATCCTCGGGGACCTCTAGCAGAGTGAAGTGGTCTTCGATCTCGGCTAGCCAATCTAGAGCTACCACTGGGTCCTCAGTCCCGTTGAACGGGGTATTGCAGACTTTCTTGAAATGGCCCAAGTTGAAGGCAGTCACGTCCCTCTGCCTTGGGATTTGTGGCGTCTCCACTTCAAGCACGGGCTGTTCCACCGGAGTCGCTGCTGTTGCGGCGGAATGGTTGGCAGCCAAAGTCTGAACAATTTGTTGCAGGGCATCTACCTGCTTTTGTTGGACTGAGAATCGGGTCTCTAGATTACTCTCGAGCTTAGCTTGGCGAGCATCGTCTCGTTGTCGTTGCGATTCTAACATTTGCATTAACCGCTCAAGCGGATCGACTTGAGACATGCCTCTTTGGCTCCGAGAGCTTCCCGAATTGCCTGAACTGCTCTCTTGTGTTTCGATCGGTGGTTGCGCTGCAGATTGCGCTGGATCCATTCCTTCAAAAGAAGGTAAATTACATTAGGATCATAATGTATTATGGACTTATTGTATGAACGTATCTCATTTTGGCCTAGCGAGTTCAAGAGTTCGCACAGGAATTTGATCGTTAAAGGAACTTTCCCAGCACGAAGTCTAAGGAACTTTGAATCTGTGCTCTGATACCACTATGTCACGCCCCGAGGCGTCCCCCGAGTCGTGACCGCCGTGCGGGCCTGGATTTGCGCCCGCACAAGGCTTTTTAATGATTTACATAGCAAGCACGTATTCAGAGTACGCAGATAAATTGAAACACAGATTTGAAACATAGAAAAGTTCTCTTTATTGATAATGAACATCTATTACAAACTCTTGAACGAGTCAGCTAATATGCCGAACGGCTTACAAAAGGGTTGACTCAAAATGAGATAGCAGTCCTGTACATTACATCCTTTTATAACTCAAAATGATAAAGACCTCCTGGCTGGAGGATCGCTTTGCCCCGGAGCTGCATTTGTGTATGAAGAGTTGCAGCTTCGGATTTCAAAAGGCTTCGAGGCGCGGTGAAGACGCGCTAACAGCTGGACTGGATCGGGAAGACGACTTCGGCTCCTCGCTCGGTTCGCCTTAGTGCGGAGAACCTGTTTCAACGAGGGTCAGCATATCGAAACATGCTGGTGAAGGCGAGCTAGCCTGACTATACCAATCAACAAGTTGTTTAGTGAAGCATGCATATTTGGTTGGTTTCTATCTTGCCTTAGTTCATTTACAGTTAAGCAACATATTGAATTTACTGAAATGAACATGCCACCGTTCGGTGGATTTTACCTGACCGTCTGAATTACCTGCACAATACTTACCTTGCCTTCCCTGCCACGAAGACACAAGTTAGTATGCAACAGGTTTAAATATACACGATGCACACACGATGCATTGCAAGCCATATTCACACGATAAACACACGGGGCGTTGCAAGCATATACACACGAGGATCATTGGCTTGATGCCATATGGACTAGTCAAGGACATGAATAGCATGCAACGAGAAAACACGAGGAGCTCATAAAACACGATGCGTTGCACGTTATCCAGTCCGCACACGATTTGACTATAAACACGAAGTCTGCCCAGGTCGGATCGGTGCCAGTGCCCCAGCGACCGTCCGCAGAACTTATATCCTTGTGCACAAGTTGTCCATGATCGAACACGATTTTTAAGTTAACAGTTCATGCAGTTAAGGCAACACGAGTACACGACAAGCAGTATTGCATGATAATCAAGTATCCGTTCATGAAGTTTATTGACAAGCATAGTGAACCAAGTCTATTCTCTTTTATCTTGGTTTCTTTTATTATTACTTGGTATCGTTTGATCGGGGCAAGGAATAGTTCAAGCTTTTAGGTGTGAAGCTTGGAAGCAGGGCTAGCTAATCGGGTTGGTAGCCACTCACTTAGATTTTGGAAAGAAGAAGGAAAGAGGCGCTTCACGACTCCGTTCGCAAGCCGCCTACTGCTCGTTCACCTGCACACGAACAGCTCGATTAATACTTCCTCTCTTTCCTTTCTCGGAATTGAAGTGCAGTTCAATGAACGAAAACAATGAAAATCATCGAAACCGTTCAAGGAAAACAAGCAAATCCCAAAACCAACTCAAAGCACGAAAGCAACAAGCGACATCGAAAACCGAGGCAATAAAAGATAGCAGCGGAGAGGTCCCTCCTGACTCTGCCGCTAAGACGATCCTTGGGGCGCAGTCCACTGAATATGGGAATCGATTCCGAAGAAACAAATCCATAACGAGGACGAGTTCTTAATTCAATCTATCCCGATCGAACGATACCGTCTTGTGTTTCTTAGCCGCGCTCTCCGCATCGGGAGAACGGGGCGCTACAGCATTATCGCTTCCATCCAGCTATTCAGTACTATTCCGAACGAACACCTGATTTCCATCGAACCCACTAGCCATCTGCACAATGAAACCAACTCGATTACATAATATACCACTTAGAATCAGGTTCGTCCACGAACCGTGCTGGTACTCATTCCTATCACATGCCACAATCCAATTCCATAGATCTGCTCTATGCAACTCACATATTCACGATTCTGACTCCGCATCTCGTTCTGCTGAACGCTCGTACAATTTTCACGAATTCCCACATCCTCCTTGCAGCTCAATACGAATTCTTCGTATCGCTTAGTTTTGGATCGTACATATATTTAAGGCGTCCCTAAAATACATGCATTTCAGTCGAGCTTTGCGATAGCAAATTTGAACAAGTTACAAGGGTATCTTTATGTTCGAGGCATCCATTTGCTTCACTTCCAATTGAACCAAATCACGATTTCCATTCCAACATATTCGCTCGAGCACTGGTCTCAAATATGATGATTTTTACCGACTCAATCCGTTCGTGTTCCAACTCAATCCATTCCACTATTTCTGAAATCCGTACTAGCAACATCACCAAATATTATCTCGTGCACCGAACGATCATCTCAACTGATCTACCCCAGCTATGCGACTTACCCAAATATCAACTTGCTTAGATCATTTCAGTCCAACACCATTCCTGCCATCTCAATATCTCACAGGGTGAACATCTATATTGAGGTTCGTGTGATCCACGAAGATCTCGCCGCCACGCCAAATGTAACGACCCGCTCCGCTCAACCCGGAGGGCCGATTCAAACGGCACAAGTGTAGCTATTCAACCCGCCTTGCTCAACGAAATGGCTCGTTCGATGCAAAGGCTTTCATGCTGGGATCTTCAATGGAGTCAGACTTAGGCTATCAGAGGCGCGTCCGGAGTCTCGCTCGACCGATGCGATACATCGCTAAGGTGGGTGGCCCCGGTGAACCTGTCTCTACTTAGCTGCACACTAAGAAAATGAATGTTACATGCTAGTTTACGGGCGATAACCTTTGCATGCTAATAAAAGAGATGAACGCACATAGCTAAGGGGATAACCCCGCCTTATCATCGTATAGAACATGGAGATTTTACTTGCTATTTGCATAGTCAAGATTGCTGAGTTGGAATGTAGTAATTTCCTTCATATATGCCATAAAGTAGTGTGAGTTCTTACTGAGGCGTTGCACCGCACGGAACATGAAACGGGACGGAGTAAAATCATGTTGCATGCATAGACGAGGAAGGCTATCAAGTAGTCGTTCCAAGTCAAGAGTTGGAAGGAAATGAATGTACTCGGGATATGCAGATCGCCGAGGCAGTCTCTAATCAGAGAACTGCATAAAGAAGAAAAGATCCGAGTGTAGTCCTCGGCAAGGATTGATCCGAGTGTAGTCCTCGGCAAAGATAGATCCGAGTGTAGTCCTCGGCTAGGATTGGAAGTTAGAGGAGTAGTTGCATGGTCACGGACAACTGATTGCGCACCAGGTAGAGATAGTCCTCGACACGATTGCTGAGGCATCCGAATCGTGTCGGCCCGGGAGGACGGAGTGCCAGTGTAGTCCTGGCGATACGCTAGCTGATGACTAGCGGGCGAGAGCGAGGCATCCAGCAAGGCTTGCTACCGACCTGGATGGGCGTCGACTCGTTAGACGGCTTGGAGGCCCAGCAAGGCTAGCAACCGAGCTGGGGAGGCGGTCGTCCATCGAAGATATTGTCCAATATGGCTAACAGAGCCAGTGACCTTCATATAGATAAGTCATGTTTGCATAGCGGCTATCCGCACTGAGAAAAGGAGAAACGGGGAGGAGTGTGTTTGCACGACATTATGCATAATTAGAATGGATGCATGGTATCACACATAGTTCTAGTAAAAATGGGTCTTATGAGGCAGAGGCACGGCATAACACTTGGGTTTTATAGTTGCTTCTGTTATTTTGTAGATAACTGTTTATATTGCTGCATATGACAGGGAAGGCCGAATGGTAAGAAATGGTAAGGTGAACTCAATTGTTCATGCATATGACACTCTTGAGCTGACACGGAGATTACTTTCTTTATATTGCCATGTAACTGATCCTAAGACAAAAGAATAGAAAGACAACGAAACTAGTCGGTGCACATAACTAATGAACGTGTTTGTTTTGTGGCGTGGGCGAGAGGCCTCCCCACCAGTGCATTCAATGTACTGATACCCAACCAGTCTGCATGCAGGGTGCAGGGGGAACTCGTACGGATTCGGAGATCGCTTAACGCAATGAGGCGCCGGACCGCACTTGGCGTCTTGGAGCGTGGCGCACGGACCTGGAGCTCGCATATACGGGACATAATGTATGGGAACATCATCATCCAGATCATTTGTGTTGGTTCTAAGCCTAAGGGCATATTCAGTGTAAGAGAGAGAGAGAGCATGAGCGACTTGTAATCTCGGCTTAGCGCCGCTTGTAATCTTCACTTCATATCAATAAAGAGCTTAATTTGGATTCAATACTTGTGTTCATTTTATGTTTTCGCTATGACGACTCTGTGAACTAGTTATCAACGGCCGTTTCGGTATTTGCCTTGCGCGGGCGCAACCCCAGGCTCGCGCGGCATCGCGTCTCGATGGAAATGTACGTCCCGCGGGAGCGCAGGCGCGGTGATTCGTGCCTAGCGGGGACGGCCGATTCCTGCGGGAGATCGGGGCATGACATATTGGTATCAGAGCACGGCTTTACGTCCTTGGAATTCGTTTCGATTCTCTCAGTTTTGAACTTGTGTATTGAAGAAGTGGTAGATGCTCTCTCTCGATGCTTCGATGGATGTCCCATACAATAAGTCTAAATATTTTCGAAAAAGTGCGTATGAATTATACGATGGCTCGAACGGGATTGTGATGCGAGAGCTTTTGTCCCAACCTGTGAAAGACATTGTGAGAGTAAACTCGTGTTATAATCGGCAAGTTATATGTCGATATGAAAACACCAAGCGAGTAGGGTGCGAGACGGTATATCGTTCAGACAGTGGTCTTTGCACATGGCCTTTTGGCCAAGCTGTGTTGAGTACCGTGCACCAAGACCCTTGATGCTAGCGAGTTGCAGCGAGATTTGGGTGTTGTTCGGATAAGAATAAAGTTTGGCTTAAGGGAAACCGGTAGAGACGTTATCGGAGTGCCGCTAAGGCGAGTGATGGAATCGTGTATGGAATTTCCAGATATAGTTGGACAGTTATTCATAGCGATAAGTTATGATTTGAAGCATAGTCTGTATGGAGGACTATGAATAGAGGTGTGTACGAGTCTAAGATCGCTAAGGCGATAAATAGGGACTGTGTTGGAGTTCTAAGGAACGAATTTGGAATACGAGTGAAGGATGCGAACGCGAATCAGGAGTTATTAGGATAACTCGATTCCTGAGTGGTGTATACGATAGTCCCCTGTTCGATTATGCGAATTGTGGATATAATGAGTTGTAAAGATTCAGGGTGTATAACTCGAACCCTGAGTGGTGTATTGGTCGGCTTAGAAATGCTAGAACGAAGTCGTAGATTCGGAGTTAAGCGAGTCTAGCGGCGAACGACGAGATTGGGTAAAGCCTTAGTATAAATAAACAATGCCTAGCAAGTAAGCGAACTCGGAGAAAGCAGGCAATATTTGGTTCGAACGAGTTACGATGAGTTGAATAAGAGATAAGGCATACACCGAATAGGAATTCAGGACAATTGAAATCGATATCGTGGTCGGGAAAACTAAGAAGATTGTACGAGCGATTTGAGTTGAAACAAGTGAATTAGAAACTTGAGTTGAGATTGAATGATCTGAGATGCGATCGGAGTAAGTGCAATTGGAAATAATGCAGCGAACGAATGAAAGCGTGCATGGGAAATTTGAAATTGAATAGGATATCGCTCGATAGAGTTCGGTTTGAGTACGAATGCGATGATTTCAAATTTTGGGAGATTTTAGACCATAATAATGGTTGGAAGATAAGTATGGATTGATGCAAGTTAGTAAATTTATGGTTTTGGTGGATCGAGTTAAGCGGTAACAGATTTGGCTTGGAATTTGGAAGAACGATCTTGAAATCAAGTTCGGAGAGATAACATTCGAAATATGTCCCAAAGAGAACGATTATCTTGCGGGAGCGCCGGCGTGGTGATTTCACGTACGGCGGGGATAATCGAACTCGGGAGAATAGCTTCGGTGATTATTCCAAACGAACACGATGAATGGATACGTGTCAAATGGGATAGACCTTGAGTTTGGGATTTGAACTTAGTGGTTTGTGGAGTGCTAAGAGTAGACAAAGAAATGTTCAAATGGTAATATTGAAGTTGGATATTTTGGGCTTAGCGAATTTTGATTGCAGTAAGAACGGTTGTTGGAAGAACATGACTTGAGGGATCAATGTACAACTTGGGATAAAACGAAAATTGATGATGAAGTGTCTGTTCGTTCGAGGATAACCATAACGATTGACCTTCTTGTCTTGTGCGGGTATAACTTCTTATTCGCACATGCGTCACGTCCGGATAGAACGATCATTCCGCGGGAGCGTTGGCGTGGTGATATCACGTCCGACGAGGATGATTGAACTAGCGGGAGACCGGAATGTGACAATCGAGGGATCATTCTGACTTGTGGTTTAATACGATAAGACAAGTTTCAGGATAAAATGAGTCTAAGGATTTTCTTGAGGAGTTAGTCTAGAAACGTGAAGTAAGAGATGTTGGATGTTTTCATGAACGGATACGTAGATTGTGCTGGACGACTTAGAGTTCATGATATACATCGATGATTTATAATGGAATTGTGGCTTAGTGATACAGGTGTAGAAAGGGATGGATTGGTGAATTCTATCAACGTGATGGAAGAGATAGTGTGTGCGAATCGATGGGTTCGCCCTGAAACATGGGCGTATCATGGGTTCGGTTGGACGAGCGTATTGGTGTGATAGGATGAACTGTGCTCGATGTTTAGAAATCTGAGTGAAACGAGCTTGGGTAGAATACCCGTGTAAAGGAACAATGGTTTGACCTTAGGGTATTTGGGGCGAGCGTTGTGCAACGCGGTTGCGCGATGAGTCGCAAACTTGAGTTGTACCTATGACTGTGTGAGCTGACCTAGTGGCTAGGCAGACGACCTTGTGCCTTGAGTTAAACTGGAGTGGCTGACTTCAGAGTATCGTTCGGGAAGAACGATAGAACTGGGGCAACAAGACTTAGAGTTAAAAATTGGAATTGGGAATATACACTAGAAATGTTCGCGTTGAAACAAACGTAATGCAAGATAGGACTCGGGTGATAATTGAATTGGTTGGATAGGTTACGCAACGGTAAAGGATAAGACGATAGCTGGATCGAACAAGAGTTCGGTCATTCATATAGCAGGACGATCTGCGTTTCGAAAGATTTTCACGAGTAGCTTGTCAGACTTAGCTGTCACTGAGCTTGGTTGAAATACACATATTTGGGGGACGCCTTGAATATGGGTACGATCCAGACTTAGCGATATGCATAACTCGGATGCAGCTGCAAAGGAAAATGTTCGGATTTGCATGGATGAGTATGGCAAACTAAAATGGTTTGGCCTCAACCTAAATTTTCATAGGGGAAAGATTGTATCGTTCCTCGTGCTACCGGGATAGTTCTGCGCTAAGGCGCAGTACGAGATTGAGTTTGGGGATGCAATAGTTGAACGACTGGATCGTTCGGATAAAATGATTAAGCACTCGGGCGAACGGAACGAGTAAGAACGAATAGGAAGTTAAGTTCGATTGAGCCAAAGGTGTGAAGGACTTGAACGTACCCCAGGTGGGCAATTTAGCTCTGCGCTAAGGCGCAATATAGACTGAGTCAGGAAACGTAGGTAATTGGGTGCGATTTACTTAGCGAGATTGGGTGGTGACTCAAAGAGAGTGATGCAAACGAGATTGGAAAATTAGCCCAAATTCAAACCTTTGGTTTAGGCGTAACGATGGGTTTCGATAGGCGACGTCAAGTAAACTGTCGAATGTGTTCGGATGCATTTGGTTCCTATGAGAGGTAATATAACAAGTTGGACAAGTCCACCCAATTGTGAGTTGTAAGTGCCCATTAAGTTATAGAATACCATGTGCTTGGGTATTATAGCCCTGCGCCAGGTGCAGTAGATTTTGAATCAGGAGTGCAACGAGTGAGTTGAGTATAACTCGATAGCATTGAACGATAGAGTCGTTCGATGAGAATTGGCTGACGTTGGCGTAACGCATGGTGAGAAAGTAAATGATTGTGGTATTAAGACAGTCCTTGGAAGTTAGGCAAGGTGTATAGAGTGGGTTTAGAAGATGTGCGATAGTACGAGTTGCGCTCAGGAAGTCTCGAGGACGAGACTTGTTCTGAGTGGTGTATGATGTAACGACCCGCTCCGCTCAACCCGGAGGGCCGATTCAAACGGCACAAGTGTAGCTATTCAACCCGCCTTGCTCAACGAAATGGCTCGTTCGATGCAAAGGCTTTCATGCTGGGATCTTCAATGGAGTCAGACTTAGGCTATCAGAGGCGCGTCCGGAGTCTCGCTCGACCGATGCGATACATCGCTAAGGTGGGTGGCCCCGGTGAACCTGTCTCTACTTAGCTGCACACTAAGAAAATGAATGTTACATGCTAGTTTACGGGCGATAACCTTTGCATGCTAATAAAAGAGATGAACGCACATAGCTAAGGGGATAACCCCGCCTTATCATCGTATAGAACATGGAGATTTTACTTGCTATTTGCATAGTCAAGATTGCTGAGTTGGAATGTAGTAATTTCCTTCATATATGCCATAAAGTAGTGTGAGTTCTTACTGAGGCGTTGCACCGCACGGAACATGAAACGGGACGGAGTAAAATCATGTTGCATGCATAGACGAGGAAGGCTATCAAGTAGTCGTTCCAAGTCAAGAGTTGGAAGGAAATGAATGTACTCGGGATATGCAGATCGCCGAGGCAGTCTCTAATCAGAGAACTGCATAAAGAAGAAAAGATCCGAGTGTAGTCCTCGGCAAGGATTGATCCGAGTGTAGTCCTCGGCAAAGATAGATCCGAGTGTAGTCCTCGGCTAGGATTGGAAGTTGGAGGAGTAGTTGCATGGTCACGGACAACTGGTTGCGCACCAGGTAGAGATAGTCCTCGACACGATTGCTGAGGCATCCGAATCGTGTCAGCCCGGGAGGACGGAGTGCCAGTGTAGTCCTGGCGATACGCTAGCTGATGACTAGCGGGCGAGAGCGAGGCATCCAGCAAGGCTTGCTACCGACCTGGATGGGCGTCGACTCGTTAGACGGCTTGGAGGCCCAGCAAGGCTAGCAACCGAGCTGGGGAGGCGGCCGTCCATCGAAGATATTGTCCAATATGGCTAACAGAGCCAGTGACCTTCATATAGATAAGTCATGTTTGCATAGCGGCTATCCGCACTGAGAAAAGGAGAAACGGGGAGGAGTGTGTTTGCACGACATTATGCATAATTAGAATGGATGCATGGTATCACACATAGTTCTAGTAAAAATGGGTCTTATGAGGCAGAGGCACGGCATAACACTTGGGTTTTATAGTTGCTTCTGTTATTTTGTAGATAACTGTTTATATTGCTGCATATGACAGGGAAGGCCGAATGGTAAGAAATGGTAAGGTGAACTCAATTGTTCATGCATATGACACTCTTGAGCTGACACGGAGATTACTTTCTTTATATTGCCATGTAACTGATCCTAAGGCAAAAGAATAGAAAGACAACGAAACTAGTCGGTGCACATAACTAATGAACGTGTTTGTTTTGTGGCGTGGGCGAGAGGCCTCCCCACCAGTGCATTCAATGTACTGATACCCAACCAGTCTGCATGCAGGGTGCAGGGGGAACTCGTACGGATTCGGAGATCGCTTAACGCAATGAGGCGCCGGACCGCACTTGGCGTCTTGGAGCGTGGCGCACGGACCTGGAGCTCGCATATACGGGACATAATGTATGGGAACATCATCATCCAGATCATTTGTGTTGGTTCTAAGCCTAAGGGCATATTCAGTGTAAGAGAGAGAGAGAGCATGAGCGACTTGTAATCTCGGCTTAGCGCCGCTTGTAATCTTCACTTCATATCAATAAAGAGCTTAATTTGGATTCAATACTTGTGTTCATTTTATGTTTCCGCTATGACGACTCTGTGAACTAGTTATCAACGGCCGTTTCGGTATTTGCCTTGCACGGGCGCAACCCCAGGCTCGCGCGGCATCGCGTCTCGATGGAAACGTACGTCCCGCGGGAGCGCAGGCGCGGTGATTCGTGCCTAGCGGGGACGGCCGATTCCTGCGGGAGATCGGGGCGTGACACCAAAGGGATAGTGTCGCCACGATTTCAACGTGGACACACTCGCCACAATTCCTAGGTTGCGCATGGAATAATTCTTCGCGCTGCTTCCACTGCCTCGAAGCATTAGGATATCACATTTGCCTTCCGAATGAGCACACTTCCCAGACTAAGTTCCGAGACATCTTGTAAATCTGAGGCACGTCTGTCCCTTCCAGTATTCGCAAGGATTTGATCTGAACGAGCCGCTGCTTTAACTTCACGAGCTAGTTTCACAGTCGTCAATTCATATGAATGCTATTCCCTTCCAGGGCACGATGAGTCAGAGGCGATGCCATCGATATAAATCTGCGACTCTGAATCTCATCAGTTGACTTAGGCCAATCCCACCATCGCTTCGATCTTCTGGCTGCATCTTCAGCTGAAGACTATCCCAAGGGTCTCTCAATTCCAACACTCAGTCAATAAGCCAAATCTCATTGCTCACATCTGCCATCGACGTATTCCCAAATACGCCGCCTCAAGGGTCGATCTATGGGTTTACCATATTCATCTTCGATTTAGCGGACAAGTCGCCTAGGGTCAGCTGTCCCGAAGCTACGCTCGATAATTGTAATCATCACGATGGACAGTTACTATAAACCATGCTATATCTCATCTGCAAATCCGAATCAAAATCCAATTATTCCATCCGAGCGAACTTCCGAATCCGAAAGCCGCACGCGTTGAAACCGTCTTCCATCTATCCGTCGTTCTGCCCTGAATCCATCAAATTCCCGAATTGCCATGTTCGCCTACTCGCACCATCGATTTCAATGATTCTCGAAACTCAAGACTTGCTCAAATTTTATGTCCGTTTACCATCGTTGCACCATCTTGCCCAAAATTTTATTTCCGCTAAGCCTGAGTCAACTTCTCAAGCAGCAATATCCAAAATCTTCCAAGTTTGTGTGAATCCATCACATTGTCCCTCCAAACCAAGTTCGTGTTTCATTGCTAAACCAACAGCTCAAATATGTTGCCCAAAATTATAGTTCGTGCTAGCTATCATTCGATTCACCCATCGCTCGTTCAAGCGTATCCCAACTGTTCGTTCCGATCTCGTCCATCACTTAAGCCGAACGATACTTTCATTTGCATCAGTCCGTTCTCGATATACTCAACTCAATATTCACTTGCTCCATTTTTATTCTTCCCAACTCAATCGACGTGCACCAACCAACTTGTATTCCCAATACCTGAGTTCGTTCAGGCAATTCCCATTGATGTCCAACCAAAATATTCCAATGCCTTGCTCACAATATGGTATCCCATATACCACTCCGAATCGAGTCGCTACTCGCACTACGATTTTCTTGCACTGGATCCAAGATCCGTTTGAACCATCCCTTATGTGTGATCATGCCTTTTTCCAATTCGAGTTTGACACAAAACTCAGACAATGCTTGAATTATCCAACTATTTCTATCAATCTTGCGATGCAACTCGTGCCATATCCCATTCTTAATACTTCCAGCTATTCTCAAACCGATTGCTACTTTCGCTACACGAGCAACTCGTGCAACGATCTTTTCCAAGTATTCCAACCCAATACTC
Source organism: Iris macrosiphon (assembly GCA_036927795.1). Classification (NCBI taxonomy): domain Eukaryota; kingdom Viridiplantae; phylum Streptophyta; class Magnoliopsida; order Asparagales; family Iridaceae; genus Iris; species Iris macrosiphon. The sequence goes on from JAYESA010000013.1 coordinate 16,208,866, forward strand.
AATGGTTCCACACATTTGTAATACGAGCAACTCGTGCCAACTATTCTGATATTCCAAGCCAAACTCAAATACGCCCAACCGATGCGCCACAGCCAAAATTCTAACTTCTATCCAACACAATCGCTAGACGAGCAACTCGTGCAAGAATTTATTCTCATCGAATGTTTCTACTCAAAACATGCCGCATAACCAAATCTCGTTAGCCAACCAACTGATCCATTGAGGCAATCAGAATCTCCCCGAACGATAAGCCAAGCCAACCCAACAAAAGCTCTCACTTGTTGCACTAATGCAACAACGCCTAACGAGACTAAGCGATCCTATGAAAACCAACCAAGGCAACACAACCAAGGATAAAATGCAGCCACAACCAGCAATAAATAGACTTATTGCATGAAACATCCGATGCGGCACCGAGTAGAGTCAAGAGCTAAACGACACGCGGAAGCTATTTAGAGTTTGTGATGAAGCGAAGGACCAAGTCCGAAGAAATGAACCGGGCGCTCTGATACCAATCTGTCATGCCCCAATCTCCCGCAAGCTCGCTAGTCCCCGCTGAACGTAAAATCACCACGTTGCAGCTCTCCCGCGGGACTACCATTCTCATCGGGATGTGATGCCGTACGAGCCTGGAGTTACGCTCGTACAAGGCGATGTTGTTAAACACCAAAGTTATCATCGAAACAACCAAGTTACAGCGGAAGCCGATTTGTGTACCAAGCACACATCAGAGTAATACGCAGCGAAACTCACGATAGGGTCCAAATAAAATACCCCGAGGCAATGCCACAAAGGCGATGCCACGAAGACGATGAAATACTCTTGCTCTTTTCTCTAGCCCACAAAGGTACTTACAGTTCATACATCTTGTCCCGTATATCCAAGCAGCGCCACTACGCCTGCGTACCTGAAATATTGTCCACAAATGTGGGTCAGTACACAGCCATACTGGTGAGCGGGGTAACCCACTCGCCTAAGCCGACACTAAGTAAAATAGTGAATGCACACAGTTATATGGTGATCTTTCTAGTTTAATCCTAGATTCATTTCATGGCATATGGATGACATGTTAAGGAAAGCTGTAAAGCAGTTTAAGCATGCAAGCATTCAATCTCAAACCAAACGACAAGCATTATATAACCGACCCGTCTTACTCAATGCCATCGCTTGCACGATAACATATCGAACCAACAGTCTCGCCTCAATATCCATTCTCAACCAAAGTTTATATATTCCAATCTCAAGTGCACACTCTTGCCGAGGCAAGGTGGTCGCGCCTACACGAAAGCCAAACCAACAAAAGAAAAGCAAGCCAACTTATATACTATATGAAGTCACTGACTAAAAGCTACGAAGGACATTGATCGGACCAAGATCAATAGGGCAATCCTACCCGATCCAGGGTTGGGCAGCTACTCCCGCCTGGTGGTATCGGACTACCAGCACTACGCCCAATCGCGCAATGTCCATTATTTCCTCCATGGTGGAACGGTCCCGGTGCCCCGGTGCCTCATCCCATTCCAGGAAACCAAACCCTGTGCCACGCAGGTTGTCCGTGACTATGCAGACACAGTAGGTATGACGAGAGGATCGAACATTCTCGCCCCACCAAGCGATCCTAGACTCGTTCAACCGATATCCAACCAAATATCCATAACCATTCTTCCAACATATCCAACCAAGGATTCCAAATCTCGACCTCAAGATATAGCCCAAGGCACCAAAATATCAAGTGTTTCATAGGCACAATGCCTCTTCTCAACACAGAGTCCAAATTGGTGCAACACCCATGCTCGAAGCAATCTCATGGCACAATGCCGTTTCAGTGGCACAATGCCCCATTCGTGGCACGATGTCCCATCAAGCGGCACAACACCCTCGCCGATGCAGTTGTTCGGTTTCGAACCACAACTGCTCGCTTTGCAAGACAAAGCGACCAAATGATACTCGCGCACGGATGCACGTTCGCTCGCCCGATATCCTGATATTCCTATTGCCTCAAATGTATCATTCCAACTTGCATATTTCCAACCGTCCAAGCATAATCCCAATTATCCAACCGACTGCCTCAAATGCATAATCCAACTATCGCTCCAACTATCCAACGCGTAAATTATTTCAAGCCACAATCCTACCAAGCCAATGACGTACACTCTATGCACGCCTCAGTGTAGTGTTTCCTAACGTTTCAGCCCAAGTGATCAAGCCTTTTACGTGTTTTCCATATTATTAGGCATGAAGGAGTAGAGGAGAAGGGAAAGAGCCCACTCATAATGTTTGATCCCGTTAGGCATCCTGTCCTGCCGATACGGCCAATCCCTTGAATCCGTGGTCCGATGCAAGCGCGATCTACTCAACTGGTATGACCGAGCGAGCAGGCCGTGCTCTCCAAATCATCCGACCGATCGGACTAAGGAAGACGGCATTATCGCTTCCATCCAGCTATTCAGTACTATTCCGAACGAACACCTGGTTTTCATCGAACCCGCTAGCCATCTGCACAATGAAACCAACTCGATTAATCCTTCTTCCCAAAATCTAACATTTCAAATGTAACCAGCATTTGATTCATTCAATCCGACTCAGCGTAACGCTCCGAGCGGTTGCGGGGCGTTACATAAATTGTCTTCGACGTCGACTCATTCTTAGTAAAAGCTTCCTTCAACATGCTCAATATAGCTTTCGGTTTCGTATTGTTCTTTGACAAGTCTTTAAAAAGTTGATCATCGGCGGGTGTTAGTCGACCGGCAAATGAGTGTCCTACCAAATATCGTCACATTGGGTGATGATGTGAGGCGCATATAACCACACACGTGCATGTTCTTTTAATCGCGTCCGAGGGCGCATACACGGCTAGGCGTGCCTGTTATATTACCGCGCGAGTGCGCATGTTCTTTAACGGTAATATTGTTCCTCCATTGATCAAGAATTTTGGTTTTTGGGAAGTATCATGATCATCCAATAAGAAGGGTTTCGTGACAGTAAGTCTTTCTTGTCCCGGCTTCTTTCAATGTTCGCCGAATTTTCTCGAACAACTTTCGGCTTAGGCGGCCGATACTTACCACCACGCTCACAACCCAAAAATATTCGAGCTCGTCTTCCACTATCCCCGCTATCTGATCGTCTAACCAAACCGACCATATTATGCCGATTTTCTACCATATATGTCCAACTCACCAACCATTCACGATTTTCAAATATCTCATCCGTCCGAAATTTTTCTAAGAAATCTATTTGTTCATACATGGGATTGATTATGAGGTTCAAATTTGTCGCCTCATGTTCTTCCGTTCGGTTAATAATGCTCAATTCGGTATCATTTGCAAAAATTAAGTAATAAATACATTGTTCAACGAGAAAAACATGATGGGAATGGAAAGAATACACTGTCGACCAGACAGGACCGAACTCCACATCAACAGTTCGACCAGTACAGGTCGAACACTATATATATTGTTCGACCCACGTAAGTCGACCCTTCACTCTAATGTTCGGCCAATTCAGATCGAACAGACAGTGCTCCGTTCTACCTGTATTGGTCGTGTTCATCGCGATTATTTTTTATTTTTTTATCACACAAAATCTTTTCATACACTACTTAAAACCACAAAAAACGTAATGATAGAACTTACATTGTTCCTTCGAAGTATTTTTTGATGCTCCATGGCGCTTTTTTCTTCACAAAACAATGTAGGATTTCTATAATTTTTTGGGTTTAGAGTGAGTTTGAAACTTTGAAAAAGTGGAAGAAGAATAATGATGTCTATTGGATATAAGAGAAAAAAAATTAATTTTTGGGTGTTTTTAGAAATTATATTAGGTGGATGTATTTGAAATATGGATATCATATTTTTAATATATATATATATATATATATATATATATATATATATATATATATATATATATATATATATATATATTATTTAATTTAATATATAATGTGTTAAGTAAAAGATATGGTGTGCATAGTCTCACCCTAAATTACGACAACACTTAGCACCATAAGTTTAGTTGTTTGTTTTTGGCTTTTGATAAGGGCACTGCACATTTTACTCGGGGCTAGCCCATTAGAAATTTACAAAAAATTATAAGTTTGCCATCCTAAAAGTTACTTGGGGCTAGCCCAAATTGTTATAATCATGACTGTCAAAATTTTGACAGTCCTACCACTTGGAAGGACTGTCAAAATTTTGACAGTCCTACAAACAATGAGGACTGTCAAAATTTTGACAGTCCTAATTTTAACCCACATAAAATTTTATATAAAACTAGGACTGTCAGGATTTTGACAGTCCCACAAAAAATGAGGACTGTCAAAATTTTGACAGTCCTCATTTGGGGCTAGCCCAAATTGTTATAATCAGGACTGTCAAAATTTTGACAGTCCTACCACTTGGAAGGACTGTCAAAATTTTGACAGTCCTCATTTGGGGCTAGCCCAAATTGTTATAATCAGGACTGTCAAATTTTTTTTGACAGTCCTCATTTGGGGCTAGCCCAAATTGTTATAATCAGGACTGTCAAAATTTTGACAGTCCTACCACTTGGAAGAACTGTCAAAATTTTGACAGTCCTACAAATTGTTAGGACTGTCATAATTTTGACAGTCCCACAAACTATGTGGACTGTCAAAATTTTGACAGTCCTAATTTTAACCCAATAAAAATTTTATATAAAACTAGGACTGTCAGGATTTTGACAGTCCCACAAACAATGAGGACTGTCAAAATTTTGACAGTCCTCATTTTAATTGTCAGGATTTTTTTTTAAGTTTATTTCTATTTAGTTAGTATTGGATTTTGATTTTTTTTATTTAGTTTAACATCCAAAATAAAATATGTTATCATTGAACCAAAAAAAAAAAAAATCTACCGTACGAATATTACGTCTGCCGTCGATCAGACTTCAAACGGCCATAACTATTTGTTTTCAAATCGTTTTTCGTCACACAATAGGTCGATTTGTATGTTTTCGACGAGAGTAACACAATTCGTGTAGAGAGAATTTTCATCCGAAGTAAGACGTACATATTACAGGCAAAAATATAAAATATAAAACTTTAAAGTATCATAACTTTTGACTGGGAGATCGAAACAAGCTCCAGTTTGAGCCAAAATGACCGTATGGAAAAGTACTTCGGGATAAACTGTTTCACCATTTGACGGACTTCCCAAATTTTTAGAATCGCAAAAAAACGATATTTCGATCTCCAAAATTTACTTTTGGTAAATTTTTTTTTACAAAATATTTAATGTACCAATAATAAATTTACTATTTTAAATAACAGAATACTTTAACAAATTTTAAGGATAGAAATTTTAAGGATATTTTAAAATTGGCCCCCCCAACAATTAACAAAAATAAATTAACAGAAAAAAAAATTTATGACTGTCAAAATTTTGACAGTCCTACCAATGGAAAGGACTGTCAAAATTTTGACAGTCCTAAAAATTCAACATATATTTTTAGGACTGTCAAAATTTTGACAGTCCTACCAATTGGAAGGACTGTCAAAAGTTTGACAGTCCTAAAAATATATGTTGAATTTTTAGGACTGTCAAAATTTTGACAGTACTTCCAATTGGTAGGACTGTCAAAATTTTGACAGTCCTAAAAATCAACATATATGTCAAATTTTGACAGTTCTTTTATTTTTTTATTTTCTTTTTCGGTTTTGACGGCGACGATGACGGGAGGCGCGGCGACGGGAGGGCGACGGGAGGCTGCGGTGGAGGACGGGGGAGGAGGACGGCGTGAGTGGGAAGGGCTCCGGTGGGGTGGGGAGGGGAGGGTTTGAGAGTGTTTGGGAAGAAGGGTTTCAAAGTGGGCTAGTATGAGTAAAATGTTGGGTTAGTATAAGTAAAAGTTTCTCTTTAGTGGGCTAGCCCCAATTCTGGACTAGTCACAAGTAAATATGGTAGTGCCCTTATCAAAAGCCTTGTTTTTTCTTCTCTTTTTTAAGATGTACGACGTTCGGATTAACCACAAGAGTCAATCTCGTGTTCCAACCAGCTGATAAAAACTTCGGGAATTTAAAACCTAAAATTTTGGGTTCCAATTCAACCTCCCAATTCGAAATGGCAGCCCAGCCATGCCGCTTCCGCTCCCTCACCCGCCCTCACCACTCTCGCCGCCGCCGAAATCCCGCCACCGCCCCTCCTCCGACCACCACCATTACCTACATGCGCAACACCATCCAATCAATCTCCTCCCTCCTCCGCGACCATCCATGGGACCTCGCTCTCCCCCGGATCCGGTCCCTCCCGGTCCGCTGGGACTCCTTCACCATCAACCAGGTCCTCAAGACCCACCCTCCCATGCACAAGTCCTGGCTCTTCTTCAACTGGGCCTCCACCCTCCCCCCTTCCACCTTCCGCCACGACAAGTACACCTACACCACCATGCTCGACATCTTCGGCGAGGCCGGGCGCCTCGACTCTGTGCGGCATTTGGTCGAACACATGCGGCGCAGCGGCGTCGAGGTCGATCACGTGACCATGACCGCCGTGATGCACTGGATGGCGAAGGCCGGGGACGTCGACGGAGCGGTGGGGGTCTGGAAGGAGATGAGGAGCGGGAGGAGGGGGCTGACTGTGGTCAGCTACACCGCGATGGTCAAGATTCTGTTGGACTGCGGACGGGAGGAGGAGGCGGCGCGGGTTTATAGGGAGATGATCGAGATCGGGCTGAAGCCGAATTGTAGGACCTATACAGTCCTCATGGAGTTCCTCGCCGGTGCTGGTGCGTTCGGCTCGGTTTCTTTTTCGGGAATTTTCGACTTTTGTCCCGCTAACTAATATGATTTTGTACTTACCCCTAAAATAAAATTCTCAATTTACGGTAAAAGTCTCTCTTTTCTCCATTTTCGTTGTTCCAACGTTTAAAAAAAATTCAAAATTCAAAATTCAAAATTCAAAATTCAAAATTCAAAATTCAAAATTCAAAATACAAGTATTATACAATCGACGTGAGGTGCACGTTATTACTCTCTCCAAACTTTCAGGACATTTGAATGACTTTGTGATCGTATAATAGTCGTATTTTGAAAAAAAAAATTTAACATTGGGACAATGGAAATGGAGAAAAGAAAGACTTTTACGGTCAAATAAGCATTGTCCGTGAAAAATGTGGGATGTAAGTCTAATAAATACCTTATTTTAGGGGTAAGTACAAAATTATATCAGTAAGTGGAACGAAAGTAAAAAAATTCCTTTTTTATTGCTCTTATTATTTGGGTTTGATGACTCTGACACGACATTGATTTTGGCATGCCCTAGTGCATTATACGGAACGAGCACATCACCAGTTTACCGAGTGTACACGCTCCTTAGTTGGAAATAAATATTGTCTCGTAATTAACTATGTTTCTATATACTAATGTGGCATGATATGTTATACAATGCAATGCTAGATGAAACATATAGATCTAGTTTGCTTCTTCTGTGCAATGCCAACAATCGTTTAACTTTCGATATTCAGCAGATTGATAGTCTCTGGCTATGTTGCACGAAGACAAATATGGATATGGATACGAACATGATACCGATATGGGATATGTACACTTTCAAGTAGGTAGAATATGGGCACGCACACCGGTATGGAACAATACGGATTCATACGTCAATTTGCCATGTCCGTGCAACATAGTTCCCCAGTAACAACAAAAAAATTGGATGTGTTGGTCGGTTTGCCCTGTCGTATTTTGGAGTGCTTGTTTTATGCTCGTGTACATAGCTACACTGGCACTGATTTTTGTAATGACCATGCTTAACCTTTCCTACATAGGATATTCTGAGATGCAAGGCAGATGATTATATTTTGGAATGTCTAAGCCGTGGCCGTGCAGACAAAAACATCCATTTTCATCATTCGGGTTTCTGATTATGTTTTGTCTAAGGAGATCTCTTAATATGTTGAGGTTAAGGACAAATTTATTGGAAGGGGATTTTACCATACGACCCATGTTGCACGGACCATATCGTGTCCGTACTCATGCAACATAGATAACTACCTTTGCACCTATTTGAAAATAGTCGTATCCCTTATCCGTATCCATACTCGTGTCCGTATTCGTACAACATAGCATATGACCCTGCCCAAATGAAATGGTTAGTGCATTTCTCATGAAAGTAAAAGTTTCTCTAGGTTGAAACAAGAGAAACCTTGATATACACGCATGAGCACGGGAATTATGAACCTCCCTCCCTAAAGATTCTCATCTTTGTGAGCCTACAAGCATATCTATATTGCATGGATAAGGATACGGGATATTGACATTTTCATATGGGTACCATAGTAGTCACCCATGTTACAATAATACGAACACGATAAGGACAAGGAAACCAATTTCCTGTGTCCATGCAACATAGATGCGTGCGCACGCACGCACACACACTTTCACTTGGAAAGCATTTGGTAACATGAACCCTCATATTGGTATGTCTGTATTCTGCAACACTTTTACAAGCTCCCATGTCTCTACTGAGGACTAGCGTGTAAGTACCTATTAACAATAACACCAGTTGTTACTTATATGTGTTTTGACTTTTGAGAGCAAATACCAATTATCATTGTTGTAACTATTGTTATTTAGTAGCAGTTTATTAATATCGTTTGTCACTACTCTTTGTCTTTCTCTATATTCTCATGTTGGGACTTGCTTGCAGCTATAGTCCATTTCATTAATCTATTGAAGCTCCTTCTGGCATCAGATTTATGGTTTTAAGTTCCTGGTTTTCATTGTTTAGAAATAGGGTAAAGGTTCACCGGGAAACAAACTTAGGATCAGATTTACAACATCCCTAAGTACCTTTCATAGTTCTGTTTTTGTTAAAAAATTAACCAAACATGTGTTTTGGTCATCTTGTATAGTAACTCTGCATCACTAACATTTTTAATCAATCTCAGGCAAGTTTAAAGCTGCACTTGAAATAATGAGAGAAATGCAAGATTCTGGCATCCAACCTGACAAAGCTACATGCAATATTCTTGTTCAGAAATGTTCTAACGCTGGAGAGATATCTGTAATGACTCAGATTCTTCTCTACATGAAAGAGAATTCAATTGTTCTTCGACGCCCAATATTTTTGGAAGCACTAGAAGCTCTCCGAAATTCAGGTAAGAGTGACACTCTTCTCCGTGAAGTTAACCCGCATCTAGCCTTTGAAGGCATTGAAGAAGACATGAGTGAGCTTGAAGCAATAGCTAATGATACTAGCTCTCTAATTGATAGAGGTATTGTTATCAATCTTCTTGCTAGGAAAGATTTTGTAGCCATGGAGCATATGCTAAGTGGGATGGTGGATAAGGAGACACAATTAGATTCTGAGCTAATCTCTTCTGTTGTCCAAGCCAACTGTATGAATTATATAGTCTCGGGTGCTCAAGTGGCATTTGATTACTGTTTGAAAACAAACAAGAAACTCGATAGATCTGCATATATCTCCCTGCTTGGTCTTTTCATCAGAAATAGTTCATTTCAGAAGATAATGGACGTTGTAGATGAAATGGTTAAATCCGGTATTAGCCTTGGAACATATCTTGTCTCTCTTATGATAAATAGGCTTGGATGTGCTGGCCTTACTGCTTCTGCCACAAAAGTTTTTCAATATTTTCCCACAGACCACAATGTTGTTACTTACACTGCAATGATTAATGCTCATCTTCAAGCCGGTGAAGTTGACAAAGGACTTGAGCTCTATTCAAGAATGAGAAAGCAAGGTATCCCTGTCTCATTGGGTACCTATGAAGTTCTGATAGTTGGTCTAGAAGGGGTTGGAAGAATTCTTGATGCAGAAATATATAGGAAAGAAAAGAAGAGGTTGCAGTGGCGTAGCTCTTCACTAGATAGATTCTCAGTAGAGGAGAGTTTGTGCAACCGTCTCTATTGCTCTGGGCAGCTTTCAGTCTTGTAGCTTTGACTTGAACTATATATGCCTATTTCTGGAGGGAAGTTTGATGCCACATCTTCTGAACCAGTTTGTGCTCAACGAATGCTCTTGGAGGAGTTCATATAGCTTGGAAAGGTGGTTTGCAATGAGAAGTATGGGCTCAGACAATTTTTTCGAGCTTACCTGTTAACTATGTTTCTGTTCTCATCTTCACATATTTACTGATTTGTGCAGGAGAATTGTCTAGTGTTTAATAGGTTATATGGCGTGTTTTCTTGCTCCAATTGGACATTTGTGAAGCTACAACTTGGAAAGCTTTGCGGCATGTCCTATGAATGGGTGGTGGCATTATGTCATCCCTCTTCCAACTATGGATCATCAATGCACGACTAGCCTCATCTTATTGCCAACAAAGGAACCTTATAGGGATGTGAACAAGGTGCATAACCAAATCCACAAGGACCACAACTATGGATCATCTTATTGCCCGTAGCTTTCTTGCTTTGTTCAGGAAGTTGTTCTGAGTAAATTAGTTGACATTTGTTTTTGAACTAACAGGTAGGAGACCTCCTATGAAAGAGAGGGAAAATGGGAGCAAATTGTTGGTGTAGGTGAGAATGTTCTCTTATGCGAGCTTGTTAACATGAATTTTTGGAGAGGATGAAATTGAATGCCATCGAGAATGTCGAAGATCTGATTGATACCTTAGGGTATTATGTACAGAAAAGATAAAAACAGCTAACAAAGACCTGTATAACAGTTGGGCAAAAAAGGTTGTGATTAATAATCCTGCATAATGTTAGGGTAAAAGGAGTGGATTTGTTTTGGTCATATGTCCTGTATACTTACGATGAAATGTTTGTTCACTGGTAATGTTTCTATTTGCATACTGGTTTACATTCTTGTCAAATTTCAAAAAAGTTTGGTATCTAGTGAGCTCTATCATCTGCGAGTTACTGATGAGGATACTATTGTACTAGATGAAGCAAGCTTAAGAATGGATTGTATGATTCTGAAAAGCTGATTGATAAATTGACAGAGCAAAACAGATGCAACCCCTCTCCTTACTTTCTACCATTACTTTCCTCCCTGTATTAAATCAAGCCATTGTATATATAGTAGTTATTGTTTTTAGGGTGTGCTTGGTATAGTCGGAAATTAAATTTGTGTAAAAATTATCTTCCCATGTTCGGTGAATATATAAATATTTCTAGAAATGTATAGTTCATATAAAAAGGTATATCAATGATTTTATTGATAATTAAATATATTTAATATTTGTATTTTTTTTTTGTAATTATTTGCTGCTTGGTTCGTTAGAACGACAAGATAATTTTTTTTTTTACTTATAAATTAATTTTTATTACCCGATTCGAATTGAACCTAACATAAACTAACCATAAAGGAAATAAATGAAAACAAAAAGCAATAAAGAAATGAAAAAAAAAACAAAAAGAAAAGAAAAGAAGAACAATTAATATATTCATGGGTTGAATCCGTACGACCGAATTTTGAAACAAACTTGAGCTAACTCGATTTATTCCCATAAAAAGATAATATACCCACCTATTTGAGGGGATGCAGATTTTTCATGATTCATGGAAATAATTTTTTTTCACACATTCAAAATTTTCGAAAATAAATTTTATAACTCAAACCAAACAGTTTCCACACAAATTTTTTTTTTTCCAAAAAAAAAAAAAAAAAATCCACGTACCAAACACACCCTCGGTCTAATGTTCAGTGGTGTGCTTTAACACTGTCCAGGTTCCTTCATCGACTCTTTCCACGAACCCATTACCTTATTGTATGAGTGGCATTGATACTTTCATTGAACAAAACAAGTTGGACAAATTATCTTAGGGTACACTTTTGTAGGATAGAATACATATCACCTAATAATGTATTGTTTCATACAAAAATTACCGAGTTAACATGAATTCAAATGGCTTTAGACCGACTTTTTAAGTGCTTTAGAATTATTGTTTTATGACTCAATAGGATCCATCGACTTCATACCACACTATATATAACCCTTGAGAAGTTTCACAACTATTCACTCAACCTCACCCCCCTTGAGCACTCAGGACATTTCAAGTAATCTATGAAACTTGTGCCAATCTCCGTCTGCAAATGAAGACGATACCATGTTAAGGAATTTAAAGAACAGAACGCAGTTGTGATGTGTATTAACATTTGAGCAGAGCAAAGTCTCTCTCTCCACTGAAGCAATTGCAAGATGATGATGTTAAAATAAACTGCCCCACCTGTTACTTGGTAAAAGAAATACACGAAGCAACTAAAGTCACTAGTTTCTACTCATGTTATTTCCAAAAACAAATTAAGACGAGAAAAAAAAATCACTAGAAATGATTAACATTGCAATCAACCAATCAAAATCTTACATAAAAAAAAATATATTTAGAAAATAACAATCACCAACTTGGCATTTGAAGCATGCAGTGCAGTTGACAAACCAACACACAAGATGAATATACATCAGCTTCAGATGACAATTACAAACAAGAGACGCAAGTATTAACATATATCTTTCTAGATTTCATCAAAACTAAATCACAATATCGCCTTAGCTTCCTCCCATGACTCGTTTAGTCGTTTGAAATCCTGTTGTCCATAACCTGCAAAAATTACCAGAAAGAAAAGGATTAACATCCAACAATACCCATGAAGGTTGGTCAGACAGAACATTAGTAATTAGTGTTGCCATCGCATCTCTAGGATCAAGAATATAAACAATGTTATGGCACACTTGTATCTTATTGAACAGGATAACAAAGAAGAATCCCCCTCCCATAGAGTAAGATCCAAGTGGTGAAGAGATAAGGGTAAGGTTTGCAGTATCGGCCAGATCGGATCGGTTTTGAAAAAGTCCAATCCGAACGGTATCGGCCGATACACACTCAAATTTTATTGTATCGGTATGTACCGGACGATAAATATCCAATACGGACCCATATTTCTTTGGCCGATGATATTTCTTAAATCGGATGCATTTGGGGTCTAGTTTTTAAATAGAGTTTCAGACAGCAGGGATATAAAAAGTTTGACCGTGGTGTTTGGACATGTAAAATGAAAACTGACTTGTATGTGAATACCCAAAAATGGCATGGTATGTTTAAATTATTGACTTATGTATCTTTCCGATGAGATTATTCTCCAAATTTCATTATTTAAAATTTTAAGTAAACCCTAATCTACCACAATTTAATTATAACCTTAATCAATTTCAGAATTTAAATTTTAGTCTAATCTAATTCACGATTTAAAATCTAACTGAACATAAATTTAATATGATCTAACAAATTTAGAATTTCATTTTCATTCTAATCTAAAAGCTAATCAAATTAAAAATATATATATAATCTTATCTAATTAAATTAACATTTTAACTCTGCTTATATAAAAATTGAAGGAAGCAGAGAGAGATGACGTAAGTAAAGAAAGGGAAAAAAACGAGCAGGAATATTTTTGTCCAATGTATTGTGGTTCTTTTTGTTCTGTTTCCAAAATGAAAATCAAGTGTTTGGCTTTGCCAAAACCAAACCAATCCAAGTCCTAAACAATATATTACATCCGAGAACCGAGTTTTTTAGCCTCAAAACTCGGTTTCAGACATGAAAACTAAGTGGGCCTAGGCAAGCTTATGCTACAAATATAAATAGCTGAAATATGATAATGGCATCTTCTGCAGGTTCCCAGGTAATTTTTTGCAAAACCCTCAAACAGAGATGTGAACAAGTAATGACGCAAGCAATGTACCGATATTATAAACTAGAACCAATGTTAGGTATATAACTAATATAATTTCTCGCACAAAAATAAATACATACAAAGCATATACTTCGCCTCCAAACATACACACACACACAAAAAAAGATCAAACCTGATCCTGAGTCCTAATATCAAGTTAATTTTCTCTCTTTAGAACACAAATTAGTTAACTTGTAACAGTAACAAACATTCTGTAGCTAGATACAGCCAGGGAGGAAAATACATAAAGGCTTTTGTGGAATTAGAGCTAAATGCAAAAGAATGGAACTGTTGACATGTGGTAAAACAATGATGAGAGTTGAGAGAAATCTTACTGAGACGACATTCAACAGCCTTCATTACTGGCCCCATGTTTCTGGATATTGAACCGTGGAGTTCACCTTGAAAACAATTTAACATCAGTGGCTCAGCCTGTATTCTGTCTTCTTTCAAGTTTCGATAAATCATAATCATCTTCTTAGTATGTTCAGTTTGCATGCTGGTACCCACATTAAGCCCTTTTGACTGAAATCCACGCAATCCACTTCCTTTACTCATTCTGCGCAATATTGCTTTCTCCACAATTCCTACTGTACTGTCTTAACCCATTTTCTTTACCGCGTTCTCACCTGGTGACCTCTTACATGGGCCTAGACAATACCACAATAAGGAATGCACAATCAAACAAAGAATATAAAAATGTTGAGGAACAAATATAAAAAGCACATTTTGCATGAATGCCAACTGATTTATATGTACAAAAGGAGTAGAAGCAATATGTATATATAAATATATATTTGTTACCACAGTAAATCTCACGCAACTATATCATGATCAGCTGCAAGCCCCCTGTTTAATCTAAGAATGCAAAACACGTCAAATATATATATAATCGCTCAATTTTTACCGGTCACTTGCGCAAATTAGCCTTGCAGACACATAATAGTTGCTATTATACAAGCAGAAATTAATTGAAATATACAACCACATTTGAACTTCTAGTGATAGGATGTCAGATTTATTAAAGCGCAAGATGAAATCTCTTTGATGAACATAATTGTTCAAACCCCAATTTGACATAAAACTTATTAAATGTAGAAAAAATTGATTTTATTCAACTTTTTATTATATATTCCGGTCTAAGAAAAAAATTATGAATTTTAATATTAGCTTTAGATACAGATTGGATTACAAACTACTAAAAGAAGGTTCAAAATAGAATAATGAGTTATTAAGCTACTTTTAATCATGTATGTATGTCAAATTGGCAGCTGACTAATGTACCCAATTCCCTAGAAGAAAGTCCTTGCTCCATTCCCAGATGTAAAATAAACAAAGTCATAATGCCTTGTTTAATATTGACAAATGACAAACAGGTAGAAAGTAGCAACCTGTCTCTAATCTCAAAAGTAGAAGCGCAACCATCATAATGATAAAAATACCATCATAAAATGCTGAGATCAACTACCACTAGTACCACTAAAGAAGAAAAGCATTGAAATCTATTACTATTATTGCAAAATGCAAATTATGAACAATTAATTGGGAAACAACATAAATAACAATACAACTGATAAAAACACTTAGACATGACTTCACTCAAGATGAAATTAGATTTACTTTGACGCACCTCTATCTTGACAATATGTTGGCGAGTAAGCAAGAACTCCTTCCTTCCCTTCCAACCTCTATACTTGTTTTGTACTTTTTATAGCCACCGCATGTACATGCATATAGTGCTGTCCATGCTTACTTGTTTTGATGGAGATGAGTGGCAGAGCATGCTGACATCCCACCACTGATTAAATTCAACTAGCTTTTTTTCTTTGGAAGGAATGTACTCTGTAAACTTGATGTATATGTGCTGCAGCCAGAGCAGCATTAGAAGAGCACTTAATTAGTCCTTCAAAGAATATCCAGCTCCCACGCTCCCATCAACAACCGAGTGGTACTTTCAACACACTATCAGAAGTATCAGCTAAAGTCAGTGTCCTTTCTACTACTACAGTAAGGGCTGAAAGATGAGAAGTCAAAGAAGACTTTGCAAGGAAGCCAGTAATCCCTTTATGTCCATTTCCAGATGCTAAATCAGCGGGTGTTCTTCGAGAAAGAATCTCGGGAATTAGGAACTGCACCTAGTGTGACTAGGGAAACAACTGTGCTCTATCTGAAACAGAAAGAAATCATATAAACCGAAAGTCTGACAATCCCTACACAGCAAATAACATACAAATCATTTGGCGATAACACTTTTAGAGATCCTTACTTGACACAATAAGCTGCCAAATGAAGGGAGGTCCATCCATTCGTAAGACACTAACATCTGCAATTAACATTGGTTTCATAGACCAATCATAACCAAGGGCAGCAGTTAAACGAAGAACACACTGGCCATCAACACACAAGGACCTTTACCACCTTCAGCAAGTTTGTAAAGAAGCCAATCTTGCAACTTTTAGAGGAAAACTCTTCACCATTACTAAAGTTCAGCTTATTGAACCACTTGCATCAGGTTGCATTAGTAATGAACTAATGCTGTTGCTTATATGAATTTTCCCGTCAGTGCTTGTAGAGGTGGAACTTAACTGGTCAACTGATACAAGAGATAATAACTTCCCAATGCTTATATGGAGACTCATTTCATCAGCATCGCAAGTGGTGGAACTTAAAGTCTCTGTATTCTTGAGGAAGATTAGTGGATACTCAAATTCCCCGCACTTGACTACACACACTAGTATGTCGGATAAATTTTTTATATTAAGGAACTCTTCCAAACTTATGTGGTGGATCATGGAGCAGAGGATGCCATCTGCTAATATTTCAAGTTCAACAGGAACTTCCACTTCCCCAAAAACATACATGACAAATTAATAGGTCTCCTTATTTTATACACATGTACCCTTTATAAGGGTTAAGAGAAGCAATTACAAATTATTGCATCACTTTAAGAGAATTTTCATAAAAAAGACATCACAGTGCCACGAGGCTCCCGTTTATGCAGGTCGGGGAAGGGTCAAGATGTACGCAATCTTATATATATATATATATATATATATATATATATATATATATATATAATTTCGAGAATAAACCAACCGACAAATTAGTAGCCCAGGTGATTTACTGCCTCCCTCTCGCCAAAATGGGATGAATCTTCTCAATGATTATTCAGAGAGCAGCGAAACCAATTTCCATCAAGACTTATATATATATATATATATATATATATATATTCCAATGACCCTCTAGTCTAGTTGTTAGTGGAGAGGTATGCGGCCTGGGTAGTCGAGTATTCGAGCCCCAGTGGGGGAGTGGAATAATTTAATTACCAAGGGCCAATGTGCCCCTTTCCATGTATATATATATAAGGGTTGGAACGCCCGTGGCCAAAGCCACCCAGCCGGCGCCCAAAGGGGGGCTCGAACCCGCGACCATCCCCACGGGGACCCCCCGTAGTGTGTATATATATATATATATATATATATATATATATATATATATATATATATATAGAGAGAGAGAGAGAGAGAGAGGATATCTCTGTGAGTCGAATCTGGATCCTCCAGGATGCAAGCAACAAGCCTTATCGTCGCATCAAGCGACGTCCTCTACTTAGGTTGAATTATAATCAAATATATATTTGAAAAACTTCCTTACCTTACTTTACAAGCTACTATATGCCCAATTTTGAGAAAAGTCAACAATACTGGAAAAGTGGTCTTGAAGAAACCGAGTGTCACATCATATATGCATCCAGTTGCTCCGGATGAAACATGCCAGAATCTTAAACATGTTCCCTTTCCATAAAATCCAATCGGCCTCAGAGTTGGATTTCATTTCCGCATGTTCCACCTCTCCAAGTTCCTGCTCATCCACTTCTTCAAACCTTCTCCTTCTATGCTACAAATTTCTGGTGATGGT
Source organism: Iris macrosiphon (assembly GCA_036927795.1). Taxonomy (NCBI): domain Eukaryota; kingdom Viridiplantae; phylum Streptophyta; class Magnoliopsida; order Asparagales; family Iridaceae; genus Iris; species Iris macrosiphon. Next base: position 16,226,451 of record JAYESA010000013.1, read on the forward strand.
TCTCCTCATGGTCATATTTTCCACAAACAGAAATTCAGATTTCACATTTACGTTATGATGTGGCATGAGAAGCAACTTCAGGATTCATAAACTACAACAGGATAAGGAATTGCATGACAATTATTGTTTGGATCAAAGTATGTCCAAATCATAGATTAAGAGAGATACCTATGGGTGTTCATACATTGACTTTAAAAGCATTGTTTGTTAAACTTAGCTATCACTTCCCTTTTTTTTCAGATGAAACTTGCATTATCAGAATTAAAAACAAAATCAGAAGAAAATAGGTGGGTTGTGTGGGGTGGGGGTAAGGTAGAAGCATCATGTCTATACTAGTAACTCGACTGGACATAAAAATATCATCTAAGAAAGGGTAAATCTACGATTCCATGTTGTCTACTTTATTTCTGAATTATAAAAGAAAATAATTTATGTCAACCATGGCATCCTGTGTTCCAAATTTTCTTGCCGTTTTAGATGGCATCTAAGAGTTAAAAGACACGTGACGCAAGAACAAAATCCAAATTCAATTGGCTTGCACATATCAAAGAGTGTCCTGAAAAATCATTATATGAAGTCTGTCAGGCGATGCTTCTTGCAACTACAGCAGCAACCATAAGGACACGCTTCGTGCCCAAATAGTGTCAAACATACCATCTTTGACAATTAAAGCAGACAGAGACCTGCACCCCCCACCCAATGAAGTTAGAAAGAAATTTTTGCCTTTCTACTTCTTCAGATCTTTCTGCATGGTTACTTGACTTCTATCCATCTCATTAACATTGATAAAATGAGTTTTCTCTAATAAAGGGAAATATGTTACTATGTTAGTTCTTCCATTAGGAGGGGCATAAGAATAATACCTAAAGTTCAGATTTTCCATTCTCTCTTTGCTCACAGAGTGCTCATCTCTAACTAAGTCTCTAAATATGTAAGTTCCTGGGTTAGGAACGTTACCTTCCATTTCAGACGAAGCTTAGAAGGATGCTCTTGGAAAGTCTTACACAGCATGGTCCAAGCATTCGTCCATGTCTTGCATCCACTGACTGCTAAATCAAGACCTATTTTATTGAGTACAAATAATCCACTTGTAAAGCTGAGAAAATATTAGTTTCTGGTGTTATTGCATGCAATTTTGGGTGGTCATCTGGTAGACAAAGCATCAATTAGTCAATCTGGTAAAACAAGATGTTACTGGCAAGATGCGTAGCAAGATTTAGGTGTCACTTACACTGGTTTAAGTAAGGAACTGGAATATTTCAGGGTAGGAGGGAAGCAGCTATCAAAGATCATCCTAAAAATTAGTATCTGGATCTTGTTTGACAATGATCTGTTAAATTGAATTCCACTTTAGATACACTGAAAGGAAGGTGAGTAAGTGAAAATTATGAATCAGTGAATCTACATTTGGTGCAAATAAATATCCAATCCAAGCAGTTTAATCACAAATCTCATTTATGCATGTGTTTGTGTGCAAGGATGAGTGTGTGTGTGGGTGTGTATAACGCATATTAGTAGATGAGCAAACAGGTGAAGAGACATACCAGAATGGCAGAATCCGCCGCATCTTCATATTCTGCTGTCTGTGCACTGTTGGGGCCTCCAGCATCTGTAACTTGTGAAGCAACTGATTTTGACTTGAATAAGAACCGGAACAGACAGGAGTATCCATCTGTGTATGTGTCTCATTATCATCCCCAGCACAGCTATTACTTGCGTTATCCTGCAAGCCAAAATAGAAAGTAGAATAACGATCACAAGACATCTAATTTTCAAATAAATAAACCTAGTCATTTAAAATGCATGAACGATGGTCCTGAAAAGACGACAGAAATAAGAAAAGCAAATATTATGATTGATTCAGCATTATCACCATTTGTCCAATTAGCATAATATAACAAAACTACATTAACAAAGTGCAGTTTCAGCTTACGTTTTCAGGTCGTGGCTTATTCATGCGTAAGCCTTTATAATCATTAGCATACCAAGATTTGAGAACTCATGAATTTGTTTTGGGTCCAATTTTCAAGTATGGGTTTCAAGATTTCTTGCAGTAATGGAACTTTTACTTTTCATTTTTTCAGCCTACAAAAATTAGACACTGTGTTGAAACTTTAATGAGAGTAAAACAATATGTACTTAAAGAATAAGTTCAAAAACATTGTATCTGTACTGGAACCTCTCTATAAGTTTCGGCAGTTAAGGCGGTTTAGATGGAAGTATCATATTAACTTTCAACAATTTAAGAAAGATTTTAAGAAATATAAACAAATAAAAATTTATAGCATTAATTTCATGCATTACTTATATAGTTTGATATTAGTTTTAGACTTTTAGAGAAAGAAGTGTCGATATTGTTGAGTAAAAAAACTATAATAATGTTATTGCTAGTTGACTTGCTTTAGCAGATCGGCTAATTTAATAGTAAGAAATGTCTAATTTATTAGCAAAAAATGTATGATTCATATTTGACAATTATCTAATTTATTGCTCAGGCAAGACTAATTTATTAGAAGAAATGCCAAACTTATTAGAAAGAAATGTCCAACTTCTTTCTCAAAGCTGTCTAAAATTAGTAGCCAATTTATTTAGTAAAAATTACCAATTTTATAACAGAAATGCCTAGTATATTAGCAAGAATCACCAAAATTCTAAAACAAGAAATTTTTTTTATTAGCACGGATTGCCAAACTTGTTAGCAAGAATGCATATCTTATGGTTGAAAAAATATATATATAGAAATAAGTGCCTAATTTATTAGCATTAGCAAGAGTCACCTAATTTCTAGGTGAAAGTGACTAGTTTCTTGTGATTATTGTTACTACTACTTTTAGTATTGTAACAATGTTAATAATGATTATAATAATTAATAATGATTATAGTAACTTTCACCTAATTCCTTGGTAGTCATACTGTTTTCTAGAACCAGTCACTTAGGCTGTGTTTGGTTTACTGGAAAACTGAATGAAATGAAAGTGTTCCACATACAAACATGATCCGATTTATATACGATCAAGTTTCATTTTATTTCCTTTCATTCACTTTCTTAGCAATCAAACAAAGCCTTAGTGTTCCCCGTGGTTCTTGAGACCAAAACTTCCAGTTGCCTACCAAAGGTCTCAACCATTGGGCGGCCCAACCTTTCGTGGTAGTCTTATTTTTATTACAACTACTTTCAGTATTGCAATAGTGTTCATAATGGTCTATAATGACTGTCTTGTTATTGTTACCTATTAGGATGTCAGTCCACTTCAATTTTTACAGCACTAAAGGTATTTTAAAAATGCAATATACTAATTTCAAACTTAAAATAGTTGACTTTTCTCTTTCTTTCAACTTGTGTGTTTATTTATAGTTTTTAGATTGTGGCTATAATTGTAAAGTTGCTATTCATGGTATTTTATAGTGTTGTATTATTCATGGTATATTGTCTCTGTCATTAGGATATTTACTGGACTTAAGATATTATATTGTACTATCAAGTTAATATCATTTAAAGTAATTGCAAATTTAATTCATTTCTCTTTATTTTGCCATTTTCCTTTACCTTAGATCTCTGTTATCCGTAATGTACACGATACATATCTTACGACGCGATACAATACAATTTATAAATGATATGCTTTCTTGAACGATACAATAAGGACAATTTATCTTATGGTACACCCATATCATATATACCATACAATACAATACAATACAATACGTATCACCAGATAATATGTATCGTTTGACAGAAATTACCAAGTTAACATGCATTTGAAATGATTACAACTGACTTTAAGTAGTTTAGAAACTTATTTGCTCATAAGACAATGCAACTTAAAAGCTCTAATATCCATATAATTTAGTGCCCCAAATTCGGGTAGAACTTATGTTGGTTAGAATTTGCTTTTGGACAAATTTCAGTTTGATCTTGATAAAATTAATTTCGATAATTTATTTAATTCTTGAATAAAGATCGGAGCTGGCAGATTTAATGGTTCAATTTTAGAAATCAAATATAATTGTAACTTCGACTAGACTCACTCTTTTTATATTAAAAGATGGAAAATTTAACAGTCCTTTGGGATTAAAGATGAAATTGACTTCATAATGATTTAGTCATTTGCTGGATTTAAAATGGATTTGCCACTAGTCCCTATTGATCTTAAGATGGTTGATCCGAACAATTGGATTGTCCCTTATCCTAAGTTGTCTTAACCGATTAGGCTTTGAATTGGGGTAGCTGTCTCTTGAGCTAAAATTCAGTTGGGTCTATTTATTAGACTTTAAGTCTAGACTCTTGAGTTAGACTTAGTTTCTTCAAAGGTTTGATTGATTAAATGAAAAGCTATGAGGCTTAATGACTTGTTGGATTATGAAAAGTTGGATTAGTAACTTACAAAAGTGGCTTAATGACTTATGAAAGTTGGCTTGATGGATTATATAAGTTGGTTTAATGACTTGCTCGGGGAATACTTATAAAATCTTTTGAGATCCTTTGTATCTTTCTAGATACTTATAATATCTTGGAAGATTAGGGTAATTCTCATAAGCCCTTCTACTTATTTTATGTCAGAGAAGATGGTAGATTCAGTCCAGTAGTGTCAATAGTCTCGAAAAGGGTGCCATAGATCTTTCTACACCTGCATGTTCTACTCAAGCTTTGTTAGTGACAACAAGGGCTTCAGCGGAAAAACGACTGTCTTTGGACACGACGGGTGGATAGTTTATCTGTGACGGATGCCTCCTAAAGAGTAACGAAGGTGTGCGAAGGTAGGCTTAAGCGTTGATTCTTCTCGTGAACATATAGGTATAAGCATGCCTGACTGTAAGACCGACTGGTCGAACAGAGACGAAAGTCGGCCATAGTGATCCGGGAGTCCCGTGTGGATGGGCTCTAGCTCAACGGATCGCCTCCTGAAGGTGATGTGGGATCATCAAAAGAAGGTCCCTTGACTCTCTTTGGCTATCATGGGGGCTTTGGACTATTTTTTTTAATATCAAATGGAGGGGAGGAGCATGGCAATATAATCTCCTTGCGTAAGTGCTAGAATATTTTGATGGTTGGAATAAATATCTTTGGTTATGTTCGGTTGAGATATTGTCTATCTGTTGATTAGGAATTAGGATTTTAATAGAATGGTGTGTAGGTTAATTGAATCATATCATTTGGATTTGATCGGTTATTCAAAGATAGAGTCGATTTGAATAATCTCTCTTGAGATAATCTTGTGAGTTAGAATTATGAATATATTCAATGAATCGGTTGGATGAATAATGTGAATATATTTAGAGATAAGATGTTGAATATGGGTATAACTCCTTTGGTAGCCTATATAAGGAGTATCTCCCCCTTCATCTTATTTACTCAATATTATATTTAACATATTTAGTAATAATAATGAGTATTGTCAAGAAATAAGTGGCAAGTTCATAATTAGAACAAAAGAAAATATAACATTAGCATTACATGATGGTATAAATATAATTCATGAGTATAACATCATTACATCAACAAGAACTTACACAACAATCAGTTTATGTCAATTCATACAATAATGTTTTGTTATTGTACCTTCTAGTTTCTAAACAATGTATAACATATAAAGCTCCAGAAACAGTGATGGAAAGGCCCTCTAAGAACAAATCCAAAACAAAACATAAAAAGAAGTTCAAGAAACCTTAAAAAGAGAGCAAAATATTAAAAAAAAGGAAAACATTCCTTTTGTGAAGAAATTCAATTGGCTCAGCTCTTGAAGTCTGCAGAAATGCTAGATGTCATCCCTAAAGATGTTAAATGTCATTGAAGATGTTGAAAGTTGGTGGAAACCGAAAAGGACATACCCGTCCCAAGAGTTTACTCGTAAAAGGAGGTTGAATTAAAATGTTAAAGTTTTGAAGGGTTATTTAACTATCGTTTCTTGTAACATTGATTATAGAAAAATCAGTTTCTAAACCACTTAAAGATCAGCTTAAATCCATTTAAATTCAGTTTAACCCGATAAATTTTGTAACAGATGATGCATCATATCGGGTGATACTATGATACAAGTGGATCGTAAGATAAATTGTCCATCTCACATCGATCCACGAATCATATCGTGTAAATCGTTTACACGGTGTACCGTATTGTATCGTAAGATATGTATTGTGTATCGTAAGATACTGATACTATAGTTCTCAAGCTTTTAGCTTAATAGTGAGTGCATATTGGAGTGTAGATACTTTATTATTTGGAATGTATATTAGGTTTTATTCTATATCATTGAGTAGTAACATGTTCTTTTTTAGATTCTTTTGATGGAAGATTGGTTAGACTTGTCATATGATTACAATTGCCATCGCCTGTTTTTATCTCATCCATCTAACAACATGAAAGACTAGGATCTAGGATCTGTCTATTAGAAACCAATGGCTTATCCCAATTGTTTAATTCAAGATAGATGCTGAGATGCACATTGTGGTTTTAAATTTAAACAATAATGTCAGTTGCACCTCACCCGTTTGGCATAAATGGCTAAGATCTAATGTCATATTTTTAAGTTGCAAATCCTAGTCATATGCCTCTCCCTTCAATAACGTGAATGGCTAAGATCTAATTTGTCAGTTCTTTTGATACGTTCCACTGAATATGGACGTTTACATGCTCGGGATAGTTTCTTCTTTTTTCCTTGAAACCGTATCATGTGTGGATGACAAGGCCCTTTTTCTCAATTCTCGTTAATGTTTTGTATGTATCAGTTAGTTTCATAATATGTGGGTCGAAACTCACTTGATAAATGTTGAAACTGTATTTAGAAGACAAATATTTAGATTTAAACGATTGATAACTATTTTTTTTATCGTGTTTTGCGTTGGATTTGATCAAACTCAATCCAAAACGGCTGATAATAAGTATCGGTATCATTCGATTTTGGAAGCTTGGTTATGAATCATTATAAGGGATTTCACCAATAACTTTGAAAAATGAGATTCTTGCAAAATTATTCAGAGATTTATGCAGAAAGATGATAAAAAATTAACTTGGGTTGATATTTGACATATTTAATAGGGGTTTTATGTTGAATTGTTGCATTAGCCATTAGGGTGTTAAATGTAAAAGATTAGACTCTATATATAAGTCAAATGGGTTTCAGTTAAACCTGAAACAATTTAGCTTGCTCCTATGCTTTTATAAGTGTTCAATTATTCTGGTTCCTAAGTTTCAGAGGGGTTTAGATTAAAATCAATGAATCCAGTCTAAATTGTAACTTGTTACATTTATAATTAATAAATTAAATGGGTCCGAAACAATTATTAGAGTGTTACACAAAAAAATATAAATTTTGGCAGCAAACTTAATCTCTATAAACTCAATATGCTCTGGATCGGACCTAATACCTACTTAATAAGAATTATGTGTGCGCGGACCTGAAATCAATATCTGAATTTTGACAATTTGGTCAGACCAAAAACACATTTAACTTGATTTTGACATTTCTTTCTACTATAAGTTACAATAGCAATCCCCTATATGCCAATCTTTGTTCTTTCTAACCCTAGTTTGGACTTTCCATTAGGATTTGACACAAAAGAAATGTAGCAAAAGCTAGGTTAGACCAGTAGCAGGAAGTTCTCTAGCAAGATGGCAGAAGTGTAGAGAAGCCCTCCGATGATCCTAATGGTGATGGGATGGAGCATGGGAACTCAACAATGGAGGCAGTAAGTCCTATTTCTCTTACCTCTTTCTCACTCTATTTCTCCCTATTTTTCCTTCATTTCTTGCAGAGCAGAGACTGCCAGCAACAGTATATTATTTTTATTGTCACATAAGGCAGGTAGAGCAGAGATATTTTCTATGGATCAGGTTCAGTTGGAACTGACTCAAACCTGTAGTATGTTACAGTTTGACGAGTTATTATAACCTTGTTAGATGTTTGATACCATAATAGCATAGTATAATGTGTATCTTCTCAATAAATTCACATTCCCAAAGCCATTTTAAGTAGTCACTAGGAAGCCTAAAAAAGATTTGTTTGAGCTGTTAGAGCTTGAAAGCTTGGAAGATATTATGAACTTTATGTGGCTCCTAAGATTCATTCACAATAAGACAAACTCCTAAATCTCCACTGCAATTTTCCACAAGACCGATATCTTATATGAGCACTGATCCTGAAGAGATCTGAAGTCTGAAACCATTTTGACATTGGAGTTGTTTGGGTAGGATATATGAACTGGTTCGAATTTGCTTAAAATGTATGAATAGTGGATAATATAGTATGTTTTATATATGTCTATATCCAGGAGGGTGTTCATTCGCACTGGTTTCTAACTTGTCCATGTTGCAAAAAAAACAAAAAGCTTCAGTCTGTGAGAAGAGGGACTGTGAAGAAAAGTATCCTTTTCTAACAAACTGATAAATAGTGAAAGTTCGTTCTTACTTTTAGCTATGGACATTGATACATGGTGATCTATACAGAAATGGTGTCTTCTTTTCAACATTGATTAGTAAATTCTAAAGATAGATAGTTATAGTAGGGGATAAATATAAGTTTGTACATGCCAATTGCTAAGTCCCCATGGGATGCATGTGTAAAATACAAATAAATGATTTGTTGCACTTGTTTATGTTTAGCTTGCATGAAAAAGGAAAGTACATGGTAACAATTGCACCTACCCCTTAAACAAGCAGACTCACACGACACAACTTTCCATCACAGACTGGCGATGGAATATGCATCTAACAAAATTGTAATATAGGGAACATGAATATCAGGAAGGGTGGTTGAGAACACAGCTCCCAATGAGCATCTAGTCCAGTTTGCGTAAAACAATTATACTTAGTCACCAAAAATGATTTCTATATCTGTGTGATATATAATCAAATAACTAATTCCAAGCATATATTTATATACAGAATACAGTTCATGTGAAGTTTCCTAACATATACCAATTTATTATAATGCGCAAATATGGAATAGGATTATTATCCAAATGATACTTTTTAGAGATATTAACACAGTTTTTACTGATGTCAGGTTGAGCAAGTTTATCAATTAGTTCCATGTGGCTGTTGCGTCTTGGTTTATTGTTTCTGTTCCAGATGGCATGTAGCATTGGAAGTTAATGTTTTTTTTTAATATACTCATAGCATCTTCTAGGTTCTCTTTGTTGCCTGTGTATTGGGATGTTAGCTTTCATAAAGTTTATCTAGTATGATGATCTCTTCTTGGCCTCTACATCACCTGCTTCCTCACCAAAATATTTCTTCCTTTATGTGGAGGCCTTGGCCAAAAAGCTTTGATTGTAGTTGTGACAGAGGATAGACATGGAACGGCTAATGGTGAAGGCAGCGACATGGGAAGGCTAACAATAGTGAGCAACAAACACGGACGTGGCAATTATTCGCGCAGCATATGCCATGGACAAGATACTGGCAGCGATAACTTGTGGTGATGAAGATAAGCAGAATTGGTTCAGATACAGAGGGTAAGAGGGATTTTTGTCTTCTGCATGACTAGATGGAAAGTAGAGTTTAGCATATCTAGGTCCAAAACAAAAAACCGACCTATATAAGCTATTCGGTTCGGTTTTACAAAAATTGCAGTTCGGTTCGGTTTTAAATAAAACGGTTCGGTTGAAGTTCGGTTTTCATAAATTTCGAATCGATTGAACCGAACGAATGCTCACCCCTAATGGACAGGAACAAAGAAGGGGAAGGGATAAGAGGGGAAGCTCAAAAAAAAAGTTGAAGGCTAACATACTTTCTTAATCTTTCCTATTTTCGTTCTCTTTCCAGCTAGACTTATCATCAACACTTTTTCTCTCCTTTGTTATTCTTCTACCACCACCACACCTCCCCACACCCCCCCTCCCCCAAAAAAAAAATGAAAAAAAGAAGACAAAAACACCCACCCCACCATTTCTAAACTCTCATTAATGTTAGCATATTCTCTTCTCACAAAATACATGCAACTACTTCCCTCCCCATCACATGAATGAACCCTACCAAATAGCTTCTGCTCCCTATGCTTCTTGCTTCGTCATGCCTCACGTGCTAAATACTAGTACTAGATATACAAATATTCATTTATTAACCAATCAGCGATGCATAAAGCACACAACTACAATAACAATAAAGCCTTGTCCCAAAATTTGGCGTGTTTTTTGAATTATTTTCTTCTTATTCAACTCTATTAAGGGTCGTGTCCAGTGTAACTAAGAAAATCCATATCCTTCTTTACAGCTTCAATCCATGTTGATTTACGCCAAGCCCTAGGAAATCTTTAACTAGTATCTCGTCTTTCCTTACCGATGGATCAATTGGTCTGTGTTCCACATGTCAAAAACCACCTAAAGATTATTTTCTCTTCTTGTCCTCAATTTGTATCACCTCCAGTTAACATGAAAACACTCATTTCTTATCCTATATTTTAATTATATACTCACTCATCCATCTTAATCTTTCTCATTTCACCTATGCTAATTTTATGTACAAGTTTCTTATTTGCCAATACTATGATCCATATTGCATGGCATGCTAGTCTACAAATTTTTTATTTCAACTTCAATGGTATCCTACGAAAGTGTTCTAAAAGTCGGTAAAAGTCGGCGCCTAGGCGTTGGGCGTCCATGGTCCGCCTAGGAATAGGCCAGAATCGGTCCTCTGGGCGGACAAGAAAAAAATCGGCTAAAATCGGCCGATTAGGCGGACCATGGGCTTATACAATGTGTTGAGACTTTCTTTCCCGATAATTTGGACATGCAAGATCGAATCATGAATGAGGAGTTGGACAAATATAAGATGAAAGATGGTTCATTTGGAAGATCCATGGATTGAAAGGATGTATGGACAATGATGAAGTATAATCCAGCTATAATTAGAACTATAAAATTATTTAATGTTTGATTTAAGTTTCATTGAAATTAAATTTCTATTTGCTAATAATTGTAATTTATTTTGATCAATAGTACTTTGGTGGTCAAACTATGGAGATTCCAATTTTTTAAATTTCTCTAGGCGGAGTCGGTACGCCGGAGGGCCGCCTAGCGCATAGGGCACCTACGCGTTGAACTGATTTTTTTTTTAATATGTAGTTAACATAAGCAGTTTGTATGTCCTACTATAATATAAAAGCTTAAGTGTCTTTGTGGCTAGCTTGGGATGCTTAAGTTATGGGAGTGGGTTGTTTGGAGCCAGGAAGAACAGGGTTCGAATCCCAACAAAGACTTCATTTTTTTCATTTTCTTTTCACTCCCCCCTTCCCCTCTCCTCCCGTTTTATGGGTCACCGGGTCCTCCCCTTTCCCTCTCCCCTCTCTCCTCTCCTCTCCTCTCCTCTCCTCTTTCCTCCGGCGGCGGCGACAGCAACAGCAGTAGCAGCAACAACAACAGCAATTGTGGCGGTGGCGGCAGCAGCGGAGGCGCCGGCGGATCTAGGTAAGTTATATTTGTATTTTTTTGAATTTTTTATTTGATTTTTTTTGAATTTCGAATCTGGAAATTTTGAATTTCAAATCTTTTTTTTTAAAATTTTCAAATAAAAAATCAGCCGATGCCTAGGCCGAAATCCGCCTAGGACCGCCGCCTAGGGGATTTTCGGTGCGGCCGACGGCCGCATAGGCCGAATTTTAGAACATTGGGAGGTTCTACCCTCAATTTGTTGAGAATTGCAAAAAAAATCTCGCTTTAACTTCAAGTTCATCCGGATGTGAGAGAAATTGGATCACCTTTGAGAGGATTAGTATAATATAATCATAATATTTACTACTTAGTTATTCATTTCAATGATTCAATCAATATCTAATTTTGTATGATTTTTTTCATGTAGATACATACAAAGAAAAGAAATAGGCTAGATGTGGAAAGGTAGAACAATATAGTCTACGTGCAATTTAATACAAAACTCATAAACAAGAAGAAAAGAGAGGTGACAAATGATGTGCTACATGCTAGTGAGCCAATACATACTCAAGGATGGGTTGTAGAGGGTGGTGATGATGAAGATGATAGTGGACCATACTCGAAAATTACTTGGGAAATGGTTGCACAAGCAACAGGTGCGGACGACTACTTACAACCTAGAAGAAGTAGCAGAATTATCGTGCCAGAATAAATAGTTGAATTGGATGATCGCACCGAAGATGGAGGAGATGAGAATGTTGAGTGTGAATCTGATGGTCCTTCTATAGTTTTTGTTGATTATGAAAATGAAGAAGTAGGGTCCGTGCCGACGAACACTTTTAGAGGAAAGAGGAGAGATTGTTATTTTGTTATTGCTATATTTTGTTAAGTATTTAAAATATGTTTGAACTGTCACTATAAATTTGACTATGTTTAGTTATTATGTGAAACTTTGAATTTGGGATATAATTTTCACTTGAGCATATTTTTAATTCCTATATAGATTTTTTAATTTTCGCCGACCGCCTAGAATTAGGCAGCGGCCTAGGCGGTCTTAGGCGCTAGGCAGTAGGTGTCGCCCGCCTAACGCGTAGCGCCTTTTACAACCTTGTCCTGCGAAGAGTGAAAAGTAAACTATGAACATCAATAATGAGTGTAAACTGGGATTTATTATGTTGCAATCCTATCTTTCAACCAAATATTGCGATGCGTGATACGTAAACTATGAACATCAATAATGGGTGTAAACTGGGATTCCCTAGGTTGCAACCAAATACTGCAATAAAGGTGCCAAATCTGTATTTGTATCAAATACTTGGACACTCCAACACTTCATGGATAGTAGTGAAGATCCTCCATATATTGTTAAATCTTAATAGAAGATTTTTTACTTGCAAGTGATGACATGTTGGCAAAATCTAGCCATGTTACAAACCAATTTTCCTAATGTACCAAGTTATCCATGTTTGTCTAACCCTGGCCAAAGCAATCTTACAAATATTTATAGCTATTATTACTATAATTATTTATTATCTTATTATTATAATAGCCCTGGCTTTGTCGTTGTTATTATTTTATTAATAATTAACTATTATTCAGGCCAATATTCTTCCTCATCTTAAAAGTACAAGAGTCATCTAAAAAAAAGAGTACAAGAGCCAGAACACATTGCTTAATATTACTATTATTGTTATTACCATCACATGTAACATTTATTAGAAAATAATAATAACTAGTAGCAGCAGTAATAGTAGTCTGACAATATGCAGTAATAGTACTACCAGTAAAGTTTGTTCTGTAGCAAAAGAAAATTAGAACTAAGAAGCATGGATTCATAGCCAATTTTAACAAGAAATCCATGAAAGAAAACGTGAGTTCAATTCATCTCTTACTAATATAAGGTGGCTTGGAAACGGCTCAAAAATGAGCCGTCTAAGCAGTTTGTAAATACTCCATTAATTATTTTAAAATAAATTAACTAATTATTTAACTACCTAATATGATTTACTTATAATTAAACAACTCTAACTAAAGTGGTTAAGGTGGGAGACATTTTCATTGGTTGTCTGAGTTCAATTTCTAGGGAGGACATTATTTATAATAAATTCATATTAATTTTTTTTCGATATTTTCTTTTATGCACGTGTGCACGTTACTAGTATATGTAAAGTCAGGTGAAAAGGCATTTAACTATAAGTTAACAAATGATAGCTTAGTGCTAAAGTTGACTTACTAAACAAGAACATAAATGCCTTAAACACATCGACTAGTAAGCAATGAACATAAATGAAACAAGAAGTTTATATAAAGAGTCTGCCTTCAAGTTATACGCTAACATAAATGTTTGCCTTATACCAACATATCACAAAAGACGATTTGGATAGGATAATGGAAGTTAATAAAGTCCTCGCAGATAACCTGGCTGCAATTTTCTGTGAGAATAAGAAATAAAGATGAATTCCCTGTAATGGTATTTCAATTTTACCAGCATATCACCGAAGGATCAAAAGATAGCCAACATGCATATATTTGTGAATGCCTTGGCAAGGGTTAGCCAAGCCAGCATACACAACTTGCTACCACTGAACCTGTCACCACCTCAGCTGAAAAATGAATAAGGATATTAATATCAAATTATACCAATAATAATAAGAAGAATAGTCATAATAAAAATGATAGTACCAATAATGATAATAATTTCATAGCTAAGAAAATGTAGAACTAAGAAAAGGCAAAAGTCTGTTTGTATTAAGGTGAATTTCAAAGCTTATTTTAACAAGAAGTCTTTGAAACATTTGGTCGACTTTTGTTTACTCTTAAATTCAAACTTAAGTTAAGCAAACATGAAACTTTGAATGATTCAAACTTAAGTTAAGCAAACACGAAATTTTGAATGGAGCTTATTACCAAGTCCCCTTTATTTACCACCACCAATCAGGACTCTTATCACAAAGCATTACGATGAGTACAATCCTTGGTATCTCAATCATGACTATTTACTACTTTTTGTTAAAATTATTATAATTCAAATATTATGATTATTGTTATCAACGATATTAATATTTTATATTACAATAGTTAAAAGTTTCACAGTATTCGTAATATTATTATTATTATTTCTATTTCTAAGAATGTTAACTACGTATTTATTCAAAATCCGACTTTATTTTAGGCTAAATTTCACTTTGATACCCTCAACTATTGCACTTTTTCAAGTTGATACCCTAAACTTTTTTACTCGACAACTTGATACCATCAACTATTGAATATTTTCAACTTGACACCCAAAACAAAAAAATTTCCGAAATTGCTCCTGCCCCCCCCCCCCCCTCTCCGGTGGCGGCTGGGCGCAGCAGGGTGCGGCCGGCAGGAGGAGGGGGGGCGCAGGAGAGGGGGTGGCGGAAGCGGGAGGAGAGGGGGTGGTGGCGGCGGCGGGAGGAGGGGGTGCAGGAGGAGGAGGAAGGGGGGGGGGGGGTGCGATGGGTTTGTTCTGCAGGTCGGTGGGTTTAGGGTATTAAGTTGAAAAACGGAGATAGTTGAGGGTATCAAGTTGCAAATAAGCCTTTATTTTATTTACTTAGTTGATGTCAACATTCAACATCCAAATTTTAATATGCAGAATGGAATCCATAGTCGTAATCCTGATTAACAAATTACATCAAATCTGAAATCTATGTTAAGGAAGGGGACTAGTATTAATCTTTCAAGGCCTTGTTAAACATTAAACAGAAGTGACTTTTAAGTTTTCTTAGTTCTAAAGTACTTGTTTCAAGACCTGCATTCATACTTTATCATAACCTAGTTAAATAAAGACCTTCTTTACATAATGACAATAATAATTAAAATGACAGCAATAATATTACTAATTGAGATAACTAAAAATAATACCAAATTACCAAAATCTTATTGGTATCTTCCATTCGGTTGTGACTTTATGCGCAATATAGCTAGAGTATGATAAGATTGTGCATGTGCTTGGTTGAACTTAAAAAATCGTGACAATGGTCATACAGAGGGGGTTCTAAGATGAAACACAATTTATAATAGACCATTTATCTCAATTCAATTGAAGTTTAAAGGAAAATTATATAGGACAGCTAAAGACCAGCTATGTTTTATGGGTCGTAGAGTTGAGTAATTAACAAACATGTCCATAAAATTGGCATAGGCTGAAATGAGAATGCCAAGATGGATGAGTGGCAAAACCATACATTAAAACATAGGATAAGAAATAAGTGTATTTTAAAAAAGTTGGAGGTGGCACCAGTTGAGGACACGTTGAGAGAAAATTGTCTTAGGTGGTTTAAAGATGTGCAGCACAGACAATTAGATGCACCAATAAGGAGGAGTAATAAGATAATACTTAAGGGAGCCGCTAGGAATAGGGATAGACCTAAAAAACATGGATTGAATATAAAAAGAAAGGATATGGTTTGTGTTAGTGTAGAGAGGAAATGACCCTCAACAAAGTTGAATGGAAGAAAAGGATCCATACAGAGTGATACGAACCCTTCTGCTAGCACGAGTTGTAGCTTCTTCCTTTTTATTTTGTCCAGAGTTGAGTCCTCTGAGCTGAGATATATGCTAAGTACCAGAAATAAGAAGCAAGCTTCATCCAATCGGAGTCGTCCAGCTCAACCATGGGCCAGCTCAGCATAGCATACAACATGTACCTTCACGTGGAGTCAAGTCAGCAAATTCATTAGCATTGGATGCCAAGTCAGCTAGGTCGGTTATCTCCACTGTGACCAACTGCACAGGGTCTGCAACTATAAAAAGGATTGAGAAGGGAAGAGATGTTTTGTCGAATGGTCATTTTGAAGTTCTTTACTGTTAGTTGTAATTCTTACTGTTAGTTGTAATTCTTCTTCTTTTTCTTCTTCCTCTCAATAGCAATCAAACCCTAATTCTTCATATCACCAATTTCTCTTCTTACACCTCAAATTCTTCTAATTTCATGACTAATTCTCTCTTCTAATGGCGAACTCCCATGTTTCTACTTCATTGTCTGGGCTGTCGGGAAGTAGACCCTATCAATTGGTATCAGAGCTAATCGGTCCAGGTTGGGAAGCTAGTCGATCGGCGAGCTCAAACAGCCATGACGTCCGGCGAGGCTCGTCGGAGGAGCAACGACATCCAGCGGAGGAACTTTAGTATGGGTGGAGATCTCCTCAATATGGTTTTGGATACACTCCGGCCATGAAGCCACCACCAACGCCACCACCGCCTGACTCCTATGGTATGTTTTTCACTTCTCCATCATCGTACCATACTTCTCCACCTGTGGATCTGTACCAGCAACAGTATGTGACACCTCCGCCATCACCACCCGAGCATGATCCCTAATGCTACTAGTTGTCGTCGCATCAGCAATGGCTATACTCTCCACCGCAGACACATCAACAACAGTACGCGAATCCACAGCCGCCTCTGCCACCACAGTCGCTGATCTCGAGCTTGAGCTCACGTCTATGGTTCCCGGAGGATCCTCGTGACCGGATCGTGGAAGAGT
Source organism: Iris macrosiphon (assembly GCA_036927795.1). Classification (NCBI taxonomy): domain Eukaryota; kingdom Viridiplantae; phylum Streptophyta; class Magnoliopsida; order Asparagales; family Iridaceae; genus Iris; species Iris macrosiphon. The sequence goes on from JAYESA010000013.1 coordinate 16,243,330, forward strand.
CTCCAATCTCTTCAAGGTTCGCTTCAAAATCTAGATCACAAACTACAATTCTTGGATAATTGGATGGATTATAGGAGAGAAGTATATTCGGCATATTTTCCGGCCAAGGGGCCTCCGCCTCCGCCAGATCCGTACGTCTACGACTCCTATTAACAGCAACAACAATATCCTTGCAGTGATCGAGGCGTGTTCGACAAATTGTCTGTGAGGAAGCTGGTAGCATGGGTTGGTGCCGCAGGTGCAAGTTGGATTGTATGACCATGGAAGGTCTGGTTCTGCATTCACTGACAAAGGGGCACCAAGACATGACCATGGCTTTGGTTATGAGCATTAAGCAAAACCTGACCAGGGCTTGGGTTGCTGAAAATATTTCCAAGTCTGATATAGATGGAAACCATGAAGCATTGGAGAACAATGAAACTAATACTTTGGGTGAAATTGTGATGGAGGATAGCAAGATATCCAAAAGTAATGTATCAGATGGGATGCTTCAGGAATTTGTGATGCAGGAACAAGAATTTGCTTGTCCGGAAAAAGCTGGTGATGTTTGGAAAATCTCTCAAATAGAAGCATTGAATATCGGCACTGTTCCTGTAGGTCGAGTTGAAACTAGAATAATCAAGCCTCGTATGGTGATCACTTTTGGCCCAAGTGTTCTGACAATTGAAGCCAAATCTGTTGATGAGGCTATCCGGGAGGCTCTTCCAGGTGACAATATTGGGATTAATGTCAAGAATGTAGCTGTCAATGATCTGAAGCGTGGTTTGGTTGCTTCAAACACTAAGGATGACCTAGCAAAGGAGGCTGCCAACTTCACATCCCAGGTTATCATCATGAACCACCCTGGCCAGATTGGTAATGGTTATGCCCCTGTGCTCGACTGCCACACATTCCACATTGCTATTAAGGTTGCTGGAATCCTCTCCAAGATTGACGATCTGGAAAGGAGTTTTAGAAGGAGGCAGTGGATCCAGTTTTTCCAAGGAAGATAGTATGGGATCCAAGTATACCTATTCAGGGTTTTACATCATCATCTCTGCTGCAATCTATATTGGTCTCTTCCCTTGTTGGTGCATCTACTTCAACATCAACAAGCATATCAGCTTCCAACAACTCAAAACTCACTTGGAGCGGCAATTGGAACAGATTGAAACTCATCCAGAAGAAGTTAAGAAGGGTTTGCAAGGCAGAGAAGAAGAAGCTGAGTGTATGCAAGGATGAAAGGGGGTTACTTCTTGAATGTGAGGCTTTAAGGCATGTCTGGGATCCTGGTAGAATTCAGTTTCACTTGGTGGTACTTGGAAGTGTGCAGATGGCACCTTCAAGATCAGATAAACCTTCCAGCAAAGAGTTTGTTGCTCCATTAGATTTGGGCTCTGACAAGTGTCAACTTAGCAAGATTTTACTCCCTACAACAAATGGTAGTTTTATCAACCACTAAATTCTATGACCAACCACTCATGCTTGAAGCCAGTTCATTTTCCACAAGGAATGAAGTACATACAATAAACAAGGATCGCATGCTGAAGCAAATGATATAAATACAAATGCAAAGTCACATGAGAGTGTGGTCTTTGCCAATGAATTAAGAGATGTTATACCAACAGTTTCAGTAGATTATAAAAAGGGGATGGTACTAGGTGACGTTGTCGGAGTGACACCTGTGGTGCCCCGTTCCCCCTATACGGGGAGCGCGGCTAAGAAATACAAGACGGTATCGTTCGATCGGGATAGATTGAATCAAGAACTCATTCTCGTTATGGATTTGTCTCTTCGGAATCGATTCCCATATTCAGTGGACCGTGCCCCCGGGATCGACTTAGCGGCAGAGTCAGGAGGGACCTCTCCGCTGCATTCTTTGTTGCCTAGTTTTCGCTGTCGCTTGTTGCTTTCGTGTCTTGAGTTGGTTTTCGAATTTGCTTGGGTTTTCTTGAACGGTTTCGATGGATTTCATTGCTTTCGTTCTTAGGACTGCACTTCAATTCCGATAAGGGAGAGAGAGGAAGAAGTACTGATCAGCTGTTCGTGTCAATACAGGTGAACCAGCTGTAGTCGTCGCTCGAACAGACGCCTAAAGCACTTCTTTCCTTTTTCCTTCCAACTACCAAAGTGAGTGGCTACCAACCCGATTAGCTAGCCCTACTTGCTAATCTTCACATCAAAATCTTGCGTTCGTGCTTTGCCCGATCAAACGATACCAAGTAAATAACTAAAAGATATCAAGATATTAAGGGAATAGACTTGGGAAATATTGCTTGTCAAATGAAACTCATGAACGGTTACTTACTTATATGCTTGCTCGTTTGAAATGTTCATCATATGCATAAATATAAGTTGGAATGTATATTTCTTCTTAAAAACTGTGCTATGTATAGAACTCATTTTCAATGCAATAACTCAACAGGAAGACTATGCAAAAGTAGATCTTGCCCTGTTATTGCCCTGTGCCTGATTTGCCTCAAATGTTAACTTAGTGTACTGCGTTGATCACGGACAACTTGTGCACAAGGTCTTAGTTCCTGCGGACGGTCGCTGGGGCACTGGCACCGATCCGATCCGGACGGAACTCACGATAGTCGCCTGCTTCGGATCGAGTGGCTTGTGGCGCCTCCTGTCTCTGCGCCGCACGCCATTCCGTCCCGAGACTAGCCCATCCATTATGGCAACGTGCCAGTGATCCCCTCGTATATTTAAACCTGTTGCTACTAACTTGTGTCTTCTTGGCAGGGAAGGCAAGGTAAGTATTATGCAGGTGATTCTGACGGGCAGGTAAATGTCACCGAACGGTGGCGAGTTATTTCAATGATTCCATATATGTGTCTTGCTGTAAAATGAACTAAGGCAAGATAGAAACCCACAAATATGCATGTTTCATTAAAACAACGTGTTGATTGGTATAGTTGGGATAGCTTGCCTTCACCAGTACGTTTCGATGTACTGACCCTCGTTGAAACAGGTTCCCCGCGCTAAGGAGAGCCGAGCGAGGAGCAGGAGACAAACCCCCAATCCAGTCCAGCTGTAGGCACGCCTCGACCGTGCTACCTTTGAAGCATTTTGAAGAAGAAGAAGAAGCATTTTGAAGTTAGAAGCTAGCCACCAAGCAACCATGCAACTTCGTGGCAAAGCAGTCGTTCCGACCCAAGGTCTTATATTTTGAGTTTAGTAAGGATGTAATGTACAGGACTGCTATCTCATTTTGTGTCAACACTTTTGTAAGCCCATAGAGGCAATCCTTATGACTCAGTTCAAGGAGTTTGTAATAGAAGTTCATATTATCAATAAAAAGAGAACTTTCCCATGTTTCATTATGTGTTTCAATTATCTGCGTACTCTGAATATGTGCTCGCTATGCGAAACAAAAATACTGAGCCTTGTGCGGTGCACAACCTAGGCCCGCACGGCGGTCACGCCCGGGGGACGACTAACGATTCCACGGGATCGGGGCGTGACAACACCAAGGAGTGGGAGTAATGTGGATAAAACCTTATTAGTAAATTCTTCAGGAAACTCTAATCGGACAAGTGTTTCAGGTGTTCATCAGACCCTTGAGGTGAGTCCAAACTTCCCAGAAATCAATTCAGTTGATGCCAAGTGAACGGAAATTGAGGACAGTAATCTTGGAAACTCTATTTGTGTCATTCTTGAGAAACACTTGAAAGCTGCAAGTGCTTTAAAGAAGCAAATGTGGATAGATGCACAATTGGATAAGAGGCGTTCTAAAGAAGCTTACATAAGTAAACTACAATACTCTTCTCTTATGAAGCTCAAGAACGAGGAGTCCCAGAAAAAAGTTGCTATAGGGGGAAGTCAGACTCCAGCAGCTGTTATAACATCCAGTTCAGGCTGCCACATGGAAGTCGATAGTTCTATTAGCGTTGTTTGTGATCTTTCAAAAGATTCTGGAGAAGGACGGGGAATGATAAGGGATCCAGGTGGGTCAGGTGGAGAAGTCACAGAGGAAGCAATACTTGATGAAGAGAATCTAATATCAATGGCACGTTAAGTGGAGAAGTTACGCACAGAGGTTGCTAATGCTGAGAAAAGGGGCACGAGCTGTAGCAGCTGTTGGTATCAAAGAGCAGAGAAAGACTCTATCGTACCTTGTCCTACCTTGACCTTGGGACAAGGTCAATTTAAGGAGTGGGAATTGATACGAACCCTTCTGCTAGCACCAGCTGTAGCTTCTTCCTTTTTATTCTGTCCAGAGTTGAGTCCTCTGAGCAGAGATATATGCTAAGTACCAGGAATAAGAAGCAAGCTTCATCCAATGGGAGCCGTCCAGCTCAACCATGGGCCAGCTCAGCATAGCATACAACCTGTACCTTCACGTGGAGCCAAGTCAGCAAATTCATTAGCATTGGATGCCAAGTCAGCTAGGTCGGTTATCTCCACTGTGACCAACTGCACAAGGTCTGCAACTATAAAGAGGATTGAGGAGGGAAGAGATGTTTTGTCGAATGGTCATTTTGAAGTTCTTTACTGTTAGTTGTAATTCTTCTTCTTTTTCTTCTTCCTCTCAATAGCAATAAAACCCTAATTCTTCAGATCCCCAATTTCTCTTCTTACACCTCAATTTCTTCCAATTTCATGACTAATTCTCTGTTCTAATGGCGAACTCCCATGTTTCTACTTCATTGTCTAGGCTGTCGGGAAGTAGACCCTATCACAGAGGACTTCAAAATTTTGGATAAAGGCTTTGTTTTTGTTGTTGCTGCTGCCGTTGTTATTGTTGTTGTTGTTGCAGATCATAATTACCAACTTGAAACTTGAAAGCAAGAAGCAGTGTTTCTATTGCATATGGAAGTATATGTTAATAAAAGGGTTTTTCGAAAAATAAAAAATTATTTTTTAACTATTGTAAATTATTTATTAGAATCCAAAATATGTATTCAAACTATTTCAAAGTTCAAACAAAAAGGTCTAAGTGTAAAATACTAATTAGAATGTAACAATATTTACTTGATAATATTTTATTTTGTAGTAGTAAGGCTAGTCTGTCTACACGGCTACCTCTCATTTGAGATCCCATTTGGGGCTAAACGGAAACCAGTAGGTGTCTGGCTAGCACTAAGTTTTTGTTTGGGCCAAAGGGCCGTGTTCATCTTGGGGCTCAAACGCCCATTTGAGGAACTCCTACCCACCAAGCATTCAGAAACAACCATGTGAGAAAATGTCCAGTCGTCCATTCTTCCAACTGTATAGCCAAACTAACCTGTAATAGTAATGATGATCTAGGGCTAAAAGTCCACAATTCGATAGCTAGTAGTATATAAGCATGGAGTTGAGGTAATACAAATTCAAAATTAAGACTGCAAGCATTTAGGTCTCTGTTGACGATTCCATTAGAATATCCCATGTTAGATCCTAACCTTGGGTCCAATAAAAACACCTCCAGCTTCATTTCTCACTTCATCATCTCCTGTCTACAAGCCTAATTCTTATTCAACATGTTGCAAACTCTAAAAGTCTTGTCTACTGCAACTTCCACCTCCTTAATCAAGAATTTCCATCAGCATTGTATCATCTTCATCTCTTCCAATCATAACTTCCATGAAATGTCATTTAGGTGAAAGAAGATTTTCTCAATCTTTGATTCAGTGGGAATAAATATATCAATAAAATGCAATACTTTATTGTTCATTCATGGAAATGGCAATGGTTAAATGAATCCTCGATGTGGGTGATCCATATTCCAATCCATAAAAACCTCTAGTCTACTGCAATTTCAAACTCCTTTATCAAGAATTTCAATCAACATAGTTATTATGTTCATCTCTTCTAATCCTAATGTCCTTCAAATGCCATCTAGGTGGGAAAAAAGAGAGTTTCTCAATCTATAGAATTATTAGCTATAAACTTATCTATAAAATACAATATTTTTTATCATGGCAATGACAACCGTTGTAATGCTAGCCTATCGGACCAAACTAGATAAAATTGGCAATCGAGTCCTTAATATGGATAGAAAATCTTCAATCAGTGATGGGGCCAAAGAATAACAGTCTTTCTTTAATAGCAGTGAGTAAAAAACTTCTTTGATTTACAGGTTTTTCAAGATGGAAATTTCGATTTTTCAACTGGTTTGAATATAAGATGAAATAAGTATTCTTTGTTTTCAAATATACAAGAGTAATATAAACATTCTATCCCCAATGTTCAAAAAAAACACAAAAAAATTGAAAAAGTAAAAGGTATAAAAACTATAGTATGAAGTATTAAATTACAAATCAGATGGAAGTCAAAGAAAATTTTCTGCAGTATATCTAATACAAAATTAAATGTCATATTAGTTCATTAGTTACAGGGTAGACAAGGTTCAAAAACACAGTTTTGGTATCGGTTTCAGATCATTCCTTAATGAGTATAGTTTAGGCTTTAGGTATGGGTTTCAGTATCAGTTTCAGCCGACAATTAAAACCTGGCTAGAAAGCATGGACACTAGAAAAATTGATGTCATGTCAACGCGTCATACATGTATCGAACACAACAGACATGTCAAAAATCAAAATACACTAGGACATATCAAAATCAGTGTTGTGTTTGCATCTCCGTGTACGTATTGTGACGTCTCTTTGTGTTCGTGCAACATAGATTACAGTTGTAAAGGAGATGTATACTAGCTATTCACCACAATTCAGCTTAGCAAAATAAACAAATGTGATATAACAATCTTTAACTTAACTGATTTTGATCTCGCATGCAAGCACACACGCAGGCATGGTCAGAAGGAAAAGACTAACATAGTATAATATTTGAAAATAAACATGACCAAAACAACCACACAAGTAACACGACTCTTAGAAATAGTTCCCTTAAATAGTGATAATGGCAGGTTACCCGAATCCTATTACTTGATCATCCCCCTCCTCAATCCAAAAAAATCTTGTTTAAAGGAACCAAACCCACTTCACTGGTGACTATGGAATCACAAGAAAGATTCTCAGAAGAGGGGTCGAGGGGATACAAAAACAAGATCTGGAAGATATGTTGCAGAGTTTAAGATTAAGACGTATGTTAGTAACACATATGCCTTTATCAAATAAAAGGAAAGTGAACTGAAATTTCACCTTGGGTTCAAGATAGTGCACAAGAACAATATGCTTGAAACACCTGTAAACAAAAGCAAAATCACATAAATATATCAAATTGGAAGAAAACAACAAAACTTAAATCATAACATATGGACATTCAAGTAGGGCTGGCAATCAGGTAGGTTCGGGTCAGGTCAGATTCAGGTCCACCCATTTAGACTCAACCCGAACCCAACCCGTTTAGATATTACCTATTTAGGGTAAACCCAAACCCGACCCATTGAAAAAGGGTCGACCCGACCCATGTAACCCGTTTAAGTATATGGGGCCAACTGGGCTAGGCTAAGTCAAATAAGAGCAAAAAAAAGAAAAATCCAATTATTTGAACTCTGTTAACTGTGTTATCATGTCTCAGTTGACCTTTTGCCTACTAGAGGCAGCCATTAGCAACCCAATTATACTACTACATAACCATGATTCTTTAAAATCAAGAAAATTTCATAAAGTTGGGACCACAAAAAAGAAAAAAGAAAAAAAAAAAAAAAGAATCTGCTTCAATTCTATCGAATTTCTTAACAAAATTGCATTTGCACATGAATGAGCACCGAATTATCGGGGCACAAAAATGAAACTAATACAGGCAGATCAGATTGCACAAGTAGATTGGTGTAACATATATTTCCTTTCTCTGTTGAAGTTGAGCCAGTGCAGCAAAGAAAACAAAATCCAAAATGTTGGCTTGCTTTGCTAATGGATGAAGATGAAAGGCACAAAATGTGATGTGGTCGTGGGTGATCGAGTCTTCCTTCCTCTGCTCTCTGTTTGGAGATATGGAGGCCAGAGGGACTAGGTGGCTGACAGCTTTGATTCGTCCTTAGGGTAAGGTATTTCTTTTGAGGCGGCTGAGATAGACGGGAATTGAAAAGGTCAGAGACCTTGACAGTGAGATTTTACATACTTAGTTAATGGGTTGGGAAGCTCATTGGACGAACCCGGTTTGTTTAGTAAACAGATCATGGCCTTAAACCTGGACCTGACCCGTTTATTAAATGGGTTAAATGGGTTGACCCGTTTATACCTGAACCCATTTAGGCCTGACCCAAACTCACCTAGAAGGCGGGTTGGCAGGTTCGTTGGTTTGGCTGGTTGAACCCAAATTGCCACTCTACATTCAAGCTTTGAAGTCGCAATATTGATAGTTAAAGATCTGTATCCAAAATAGGGTAAGTGTCAACATAAAATCGTGTCCATGCATGGAAATTTGACGAACATGCAAAAAGTAGTATGAATCTTTGAATTGAGGACATGGCACAAAAGTCTATGGTGATTCTCCAAAACTGAGGGGCAAGGAAACAAGTAGAGCTACACTTGCCTGTCGGTCAATATATTTACATATAACATATACATTTATATTCATTGATATATGTTGAACTTTTCAGGTTATGCCATTATATGAATTGAATACTAAAATACTGCAGACAGTAATAAAATATAATTTACCAAAACAGACATCAAACACTTACTTTTCTGCATCTAATTCTCAACCAAATAAAGTTCATGGTGTTAATACATAACTGGCATGTACAATGACGCATATCTTGCACACAGCGTAATGTAAATCACTCACTAAAAACTGCGACAGAATCGATTTTTTTCTTGTTTTAGGCTTGTATATATTCTAAAAAGAAGAGCATAACAAGACTTTTTGTTTAATTATTTTCCTCTTGCTTTAAACTTGTATATATTGGAAACTCATATACAAGTCATCTCAGACACCTGAAGTAAATTGCATATCCATATTGCTTACAAGCACAAACATCGCTGCTTGCATGCGTGCAAACAAAAATGAAAACAGTTCCTTTCTCACCCATAATGTACTACTCTAATACAACTAAAAGTCCAAATACATTCTCATTCTGTTTTCAGAATCACAGTCTATTAGTTGGAACAACTAGCAATATTCAACCACTTCACCCACGTATTATCTTCAACCAGCATGCATGCTTCTTTTGAAATCTTTTCACATTCCAAGAATGTCGAGCCCTGCCGGAGATGTAAGTTAAGCAAGCCATGTAACAGTGAGAACTTTTAAATTGTTCAATGTATCTATCTGTCTAGGTCTGGTCGATTCAAGAGATTGATTGACCAAGACATTGGAAGATTTTCCAAGAGTGTTGAGGACGGAGATGTAAATTAAGCCATATTATGTGTAAATGTATGTTTATATGTATATGTATGTAGATCAATAAGTTAGGAAGGTGTCTTTAATTTGTACTTCCTAACTTATATATATATATATATATATAGATGCCAGTGCCTTCATCAGGAGGAACTAGCGATCTAGGGCTCACAAGGCCATATGATGAAGGCGATGGCGAGCGGCTGCCCTCGGTGGCTGGGCACAAAGGCCCCCGAACACCTGACGTCCGCAATAATGAGGGAGCTTGGATTCAGAGTTTTCGGAGGAGAAACAAGGAGCGCCCAACTCCAAGAAAGGAGTCAGGGCAGCAGAGTGCCTATACCTCTCTAAGTACCGAGGCATCCGCAAGTTGGGCCATAGAAGGCAACCGAACGTGGGAGTAGGAAGAGGTTTGATCCTCTGGAAGCTACACGTCGTGAAAGACAATACATAGGGAAGGGGGTTGCAGGTCAACCCATCTAGCGGTGGGAAGGGCAGGAGCAAGTGTTGTCGGGTTACATAGAGAAGAGCAATGAGGGGTCTCGTAAACCCCTTATAAATCCTGCCGAGCAAGTCTTCTCCATAGCCAAATCCATCTTTTAGGCGGCAATTTGCTCCCCATCTTTGAATGTTGTGCACTTAGACTTCACTTCGAGGAGCCCCAGATGGTGGACAGTGTTCGGACTACATACCGTCGAGAACATCGAGATCTCGGAGACTACCGTGGTTTTGTGCGTGATCGGGCAGAGTCCAACTTATCCGATCATCCTTGCCTTCGTTTGTACGATCTGGACGTTGGTGGGTGGCATGGAAGTCTTCTCTCGCAAGAATGGCTTCTTTTTTGTGCGCTTCGCCCTAAAGTCGAACCTAGAGACGATGCTCCAAGGCGGTCCCTGGATGTTTGACAAGAGGCTTGTCATCATTAAAGCGGTAAGATCCGATGATATCCATGGAGCGCGACCTCATGGCATCTATCCCTATTTGGGTACAACTTCCGAAGCTCCCACTCCAATTTTGGAACGAGCCCTCTATTGGAAAATTGCCAGCGTCATTGGTGTCCCAATTTGTAAGGATGTAGGCATGGTCTCCCGCAAGCGACTGGCCTTTGCTCGAGTTCTGGTAGAGATCACTGCTTGCCGAGAGCTCCCTTCATTTGTCCTGTTTCGGCTACCGAACGGACGTTGTTTCGAACAGCCGGTCTTCTTCGAATGGATGTCGCCAACGTGTTCTGCCTACCGATGCATTGGACACGTAGAGAATTTGTCCCCGGTCCTATCTAATGAGGGGCGTAGAGAGGAGCTTATGGAAGTGCTCCGTGAAAGTGTGGATCCTCGTCTTGTCCACTTGCCTGAGGGCTCGGCGCTCAGCCTGTTCGCTCGGACCTGCTCTGTCGATCGTGTGGATAACTTGGGCCGAGTAGAGATCAGAGCCGCTTCCACCCCCGAGGCCACTCATCCTATCCACTTGCCTAATATGGGTAGGGGGTGGGCAGGCGCTGGTAGGACTAACAAGCCCAGTGCCTGCTAGTTCAGTTGAGAGAGAGCGGCATGCTCCAGCTAAGGCCATCACTAAGACCTTTTTTGACCAAGGAGCATGTCCGTCTCTATCCATAAAAGAAGATAAAATGGGGGAGGAGCTTCCTTCGAGGGTTGAGGCATAACCAACCTCCAAAAGTTAGAATCCGGTTAAAAGCTGCACTGAGACTTCCACCGACGAGAAGATATATGAGAACTTAGATAAAGCCCAAAGAGACGACCTCTAGCTAACCGGGGAGAAAGAGAAGTAGCTTCAAACTTCTCAAGCAAGGTAACTTCGAAATGGAGCAAGCGGACTACGAAACGCCAAGGCGGAGGGATCGGGAGAAGATGCAGAGTACTACCCCAAATTGAGGATAGGTACTCGGGCTACCAAGAATCAGAACAATAGGTTACTATGATGTAGCTAAGAGTTGTAGGGTGGTCGGTAGTATTGATGTTGTTTTTCTAAAGTGTTGGGCATCGTGAGTCCCAACACTTCATTTATCTTGCTTATTTTTTATCAATAAAATTACCATTACAATATATATATATATATATATATATATATATATATATATATAAAGAAAGAAAGAAAGAAAAATGGACAAATTTGTTGATGCCCATATAAAAGCCCGAGTTTAGCTTTCCTCTCAATCTCTAGGTTTCAATAGGTTAGAAACTTAAAATTGCAATAGACATGCGTCAAGAAAGAATATAGTGTTTTTTTGTCTGAACTTGTAATTATATTAAAGTATATGTCACTGGTAGCAGGTAATGTTGGTTGTAGCAAGTGACATATTGCACAGGCGGCAAGTGGCATCTTCTACTATTTTCTATTTTCATTTATTCCATTAAAACTACTACAAAAATATTTGCTTCAAATCCATTTGAAGTTGCTATCCAAAAAACTAAATTTCTAACCTATGTTGTACGGGCACAGAAAAATGGTATTTGTATGTCTTTATATGTGCAAAATAGGTAACTACTTATTGTGTCTACCGAAAATGTTTGTATCCCGTATCTAAATCGTGTCATTCTATGTATCCATGTTCGTATTCATGCAATATAGTTACGCAGAGGAAAGAGTCCGCCTACCGCCTAGACGGTTGATACATTTTGGACATTTTTTACTATTTTGCCACTATTTTTTGGATTATATACATATTTTAAGGATGTTTCATGCATAACTATGTTGTGGAATAAAGATTTATTAAGTTTTAATCTTGTAAAAGTGTCATAGGCCCATAATGCTTGCAAAACCGTTTGGTCAAAATATCTTGTTAGGTATTATTCCACCTAGACGTCCGCCTACGCCGCCAAAGCTCCGTTGACCCCCTACTCCACCGCCTAGCGAAAAGTGGTGCGGAGAGAGACCGCCTACTGCCTAGACGCCGCCTAGATGGTCTAGGCGGCCGTCATTTAGAACACTACTAATATCCAAAAGTCTTTCTTCTATATAAAGATGAATTTATTTTCAAACTTTTTTCATTGGACTCTCAGCACGTGCCATGAATAGTTAAACTTATACTACAATACAATGTACTCCAAGCTTTCTGAAAACAACATAATTATTATCTTTTTTCAATTCTTATGTTTTTACTTCACCCAGGCTTCACAAAGTGAAGTCTTAAATAAATAAATAGCATCACTAATTTTAGAAGTCATAATAATTAAATAGCATCCCTATATTCTGAGTTAGGCCTGGTTTTGTATCGTGGTTCTTTTCAAAACATAGAAGCATAAGCAAAAGCAGCTTTTGAAAATACCCTTCCCTTGCGTTCAAAATGCCCCAAAACTGAACCATCTTATCAAAATAATAAGCATAAACAATTGTTGCAAAACAGCTTTTGTTCCTGCTTTTCAAAAAATAAGCAAAAGCCTGCAAAATAAGCAAAATATCAAACTCAGCCTTAATTTGGCAGAATGCATCTACATCGGGAGGAAGAAAATATCAGAGTAGTTTTTAGAAGTCGTAATAATTAAATAGCATCCATATATTCTCTTGAGTTAGCCCTAGTTTGGTATCGTGCTTCTTTTCAAAACATAGAAGCAGAAGCAAAAGCCGGTTCCGAAAATACCCCCCTTGCTTTCAAAAATGCCCCGAAACTGAACCATCTTATCAAAATAATAAGCGGAAACAATTGTTACCAAACATCTTTTGTTTTTCCTTTTCAAAAAATAGGCAAAAGCATGCAAAATATGCAATACCAAACTCAGCCTTAATTTGGCAGAATGCATCTACGTTAGGAGGAAGAAAAGAGCAGAGTAGTTAATACAACTACATAACCTCTAATCACATTATCTCCTATTATAAATCACAAGCAAGAGCAAAAGTATTATCATGGCTATCCACTGAATTGAAAATTAAATCTCAAAAAAAGGTACCTACCATGTCAAGCAAAAGCTCCAAGTGTCACAAACATAATGGAGAGTACAGAACATTAAATTTGAGGTTCTTTTAATACGCATCAACTCTACTGTCATAGAGTGAGATTTATTTTAGTAATAACTACTACCTGTGTCCAGTCATATGTCTAAGAATGGTTTTTAACTTCTGCAATAAAAACAGGAGTCAGCTTAGCTAACAATGTTACAAGAACAGTAAAAACAAACCCTGTCCCTATTCTCTGTGATCATTGTCATGAACTAATTTAGTTACATCTCCATTTTTATATCAATAACCTCCATGCTTACATATGGCAAAAATTCAAATGTAGAAGTGAAGGGAGAGCAGATCAAAAGGCTGAATGGTGAAAATGAATTCATGCAATTTACTTCAAGTATTGGAATAAGACATCTACATCGTAGTCATATGGATCCTTCATGCAGTTCCTTTTCTACAAGGGCATGACAAATTATATGACTACTTTAACATTGGTGATTGTGAAAGATCTAGCATAAATTATATATTTAGGTGATGCACTACAAAACTCTATCTTTACTGCTCCTCCATAATCGTCAACTTGCATATAGCATGAGGAGCATTTCCTGAAATTAGTAATATAGTATAGAGAGAAAATCTTTGTAAAATGATTCTTTTTCCACTACTCACTCTTCCAACATCCAGTAAATCCTTCTATGAAATCTTTTATTGTCTTCTCCGCGAGCATAGTAACAGTGTAGAACATAAACACTTCCAGCCTGCAAAGAGAGTAAGTTATAAGGTCATAAACAACCAAATAATCTCAGTTTACAAGGACTTCTTGACAGTGTAGACACTTGGGCTTTTGGTCCAGTACTACAATTGGACAACACATCATGATGTTATAACCCTCGCACCTCCCATTTCAATGTATAGGGCTTCTGCATCAGATACAGCAAATGAGACTGGCAAATTGATCACACATATGTGCATGTTTCTTCTATTCACAGACTATTTCCTGAATTGTTTGAAAAGATCACAACTAGGCCTAAAGGATTTAGAATTAGTAATAAGGAATTACGGATACCAACAACAACAACAACAGGTAAGCCCAGGCGGCGGCTCGTTGCCTCACCCTAAGCATGTGCCTTGTGTCGCTTTTGTTGTTTGAGCACGCTTAGGTGCAACTTGCGCCTAGGCACGCTTTTGATAACTATGCACATGTCCAAACCACCTAAGACGATTTTTTGTCATCTTGTCCTTAATTGACACCAATAACGCCACCTCTAACTTCCCACGTATACATTCATTTCTTATCATATCCTTTAATGTATTGTCCCTCATACATCTTAACAATAAGGAATTACGGATATCGAGTACGGATATCGAGTATATAAAATATAGGTTTAGCACAATACAATACGACAAAGTAGAAATAAGAGAGTAGTTCAAGTTCATGAGCAAGAGATACCTACGAGTTATGTTTCTTTCATTATTTAGAAACAATATTCATCACGAAGATGTGATTAAGAAAAATGTATTCAAGGAATTCAAGCAAGACTGAAAAAAAGTTCTTTGACTGCTTTGTTACCCAAAACACCCTTGCAGTTAAACATAAAATTATGTACGACTATTATAAGACCAACACGATTTCTTGGTCAGAATATTGGGAAATTAAGAAACATGTCAAAAGAATGAGTGTAGCTTAAATAACTATGTCAAGGTGGCTGAGCGGAAAAACAATAAAAATAGCTCAAAGACTAATGCATTAAATTGAATTTAAGTGGTGCCTATTGAAAATAAGAAGAGAGAAAACCGTTTGAGATAAGTTGGACATGAGAAGGGAGAATGTTAAATAGATTACTTAGAACTTAGAAGTGAGAGAGTTTTAGTTGAAAGGAAATAGTAGAAATAGGAGCAGACCAAAAGGTACAAGGATTGAGGAAATGAAAATGGATGTAGCAGTAACTGTGACAATGAACCTTGGAAGGTAGAAAAGGATTGATGTAGCCAACCCCCAAAAATTAGGATAAATGCTCTTTCTTTCTTCCTGTTTGCTGATGGTTTCTTGGGGTTTGACATGTCATGTTGTATCCTCTGTTGATCTGTATTCATGTTTTAGCTGAAATGATATACCAACATGGTCATATGCAAAAGATGCAAAGTTATATATGACTACCAAATATTCCTTTCCATCGTCAATCTTTTGATGCATAGCAAGCTTCTCAAATCAAGTATAGTTTCAAAGAACGAATTAATTTCTCTACATATTCAGTTCTAATTTTCACAACTCTAAACATCAGATAAAGTTTCCCAGTTACAAAGTCTAGGAAACCTGGAATACATATTTCCTTGGCAGAAATGAGGCTAAAGTAGTATTTTAAGTTTGACTCACTTTTTTTTTCAAAAAAAAAAAGTTTGACTTACTTTTAGCCTCTCGTGAGATTCCTTCTTCCTCCAGTTATGGCCATCCTTCCTAAAGTGCTTCAACACATTCCGATCAAAAAGAAAGAGTGAACCACCTAGCCAAGCAAAAACGTGACATAAAGATTTGGTAAAGCTGAACATGCGGCACAATAATGCAAATTTAAGTATACTTGTGCCCTCAGCAAGTAGTGCATGGTCTATAGGACATATTCACTCCCAAACTGTAGAAGCCATTGCTATTCCAATAACAACTGATAAGCAGTTATATCATATAGTTCACATTCAGTAAGAAAAAAAAATACAGAAAAAAAAGAGATTAAATTAAGTTGTGTTTGGTTTGAGGGAAAGTGAGGGAAAGGACAAGAAAATGAAGGAGAAAATATAGATGTCTTGTTTGGTTAGAGATAAAATGAAAAGGAAAAGGAAAGTGAGTGAAAATAAAAAACCTAAATTTTCCTTCTCATTTCCCTCTTAAAATGGTGGGAACTTTCTCACCTTATCATTTTCTCTTCTCCCTCTCTTCACTCATAATTTTCATCTTCACTTCCTTTCCAAACTTTCTTATCAACCAAACAAACAAACAAAATATTTTTCTTTTCCCTTTCTTTTTCCTTTCTTTTCACCACTTTCTCACCAACAAAACACACCCTTAGTGAACAAAAATCAAAGCACAAAACAGGAACAAGTAGGAAAGAATTATTCAATCACTTGATGAAAATATAAGACACATAACTTGTTGAATTACATAGGACAAAACATATATGATGGCATGCAAGGAGGAAAGGACAGTCTAACATATGTTGCCATTTCGGTGTCCCATCACTGTCATACATGTATCAGACACGACGCACACCAAAATCAAAGTTGTGTCCTATCGTGTCACATCCTTGTCCGTGAAAGATAGTAGCATGCACTATATGGCCTCTATTTTCAACTACAAAGCCTCGAGACCATAGACTTCCAAGGTTACTTGCCTACAAGGAACATTGTGCACAAAACTTGAAGGATAATAATGCACAAAATGTAGATGCTCTTTAACAATCTGCATGTGAAATTTTGAATACCAACCAAGCAGAAATAGAGTACAAGGCCAAAATAAATAACATTAACATGTTGCATAACTCATAGAAGCACGGGCAAGTAAACATTTTAAAGCCCAACATAATGTTCTTATTTCACCACAGCTCCAGACTAACATGACGGTAGGCAGGAAAAGAATCACACTAAAGAAGCATGTGCATGAACAAATTTTGGTGTTGTTGGTGTCACGGTGTGTCGAACACATGCAGACACAACACACACTATGAAATACACCAGGATATGCCAAAATCAGCATTGTTCCGTGTTGTGTTAGTAATTCATAAGTACACAAATAGATAAATGATATATAGTCCGATACAAGGCCTATTTTTCATCGCAACTCTAGACCGCAATGCCGGTAGCACAAACAATATTGTGGACGAAAGAGGACATACTAAAGGAGCATGTGGATAAAGAGATAAACCTAGCAAGCACGGCTAGGAATCATGGACACTAAAAAAATGTGAGTTGTGTCATTCCGGACATATATCGGACACGCGTTAGACACATCCCAGAGACTCGAAAATACAGTAGGACACGTCAAAGTAGGTGTCATGTCTGTGTTTCTGTATCCTTACCGTGTCATATCGTGTCCATCCATGTATGTGCAATATAGTCAGCACAGACACTCCATAAACGGGTGCCATATTCGTCTCATGTCGGATATTCGTCAAGCACATGACACAGGCGCTCCGAAATACACCAGGGCACACCAAAATCAATGACGTGCTGTATTTGTTCGCACTTCTGATCGATGGTAGAACCAACCAAACAAGTAACAAACAAATTTTGATACGCTTAAAGAACCAAAATTTCACACAATCCGTTATTCATATCAAAAGTCGAGTTCCGAAAGAGGAGAGCGTCGTTACTTGGAGGCTTGTTCACAAGCTCCTGAGTGACTTTAAGCATGCTGTGGTTGAGAAGGATCTCGCGTACTTCGGTAGGACGAAGCCACCGGTGCTGCGCTGCCTCGGATATCTGCTCGAGACCTACGCATACCCAAAATCCCCAAATGACGATAAGAACTACAAATAAATAAATAAAACCCAAATACAACCGACGTATCAAATATTGGGGTTTCCGGAGACGGATTTCGTCGGAAATGGAGTAGCGGAGTGCTTACTGAGGAGTGGGCAGAGGCGATCGCCGGAGCTAGAGGGACGGGGACTATGTGGACGGAGTTGGGGTGGCGGGTCAGTGGATGTGGACATTGGTGATGGAGAGAGGGAGGAGGAGGAGGAGGAGGAGGAGGAGAGAAAATGAGAGGGAAAGTGTGATGATGATAGGTGTGTTATTTTTAAAGATTAGGTGAAGGCAAATATTAATTAGTTAATTAATTAGCACATATAACACTCTTTACTAGTAAATTCTAAAATACAATTTTTCTTCACATATTGATATAAAAATGTTTCAATATTTAAATATATTTAAATTATAATTTATTTTATATATATATTTATATTTTAATTATAATATGTTATATACTTGATTCTATTTTAATCATAATTATTTATAGATATATTTCTACTTATCATAAAATGTCTTGAAAATGATTAGCTATGTAATATTATCTAATTATAAACAAACATCTTTTCTAACTAATGTTGTTAAGATGTGAGGTATTCTCTCTTGTTGGTTGAGTTCAAATTCTTGTAGTGTTGTTATTTATAACAAATAAAAAATATTGAATATTTTTTTTATCTAATATTAAATTTTTCAAATAATTAATTTATGCTATGCATACGGCTTAGACGGCTTACTTTTTAGCCGTTTTGAAGCATCATTATGTTATGGAAGATTTTGTTTTATTTTTTAACAATTTACATCCACTTGTACATTTTAAATTTTCTAATTGGATTTTGAATTATTTGTCATCGTTATGATGTACTTCTATCGATTAACCGATCGATAACAATTTTGATGGTCGAACCGACTTAATCGGTTAAGAAAATTCTATAATCGAATCTTATCTGTTTATCATCAATAACTGAGTGGCTTGATTAATCGATTAGACGTGTCGATTGGTTGATCGGTTGGTTAATTTGATTAAAACTAATTGGTGTCTTAGTTCAATAAATAGAACCATTCACAATTTGTTAGGGGCCCAAGAACATTAACAATTATTTTTGGGTTTAATAACATTCACAATTTAGTTCAATATATCTCATATAACATAATATTTGAAGTTTGTTTCAATTGAATCATATTTTTAAAATATAACAATATTAAAAAATGTATCCAACATGAAATGAAATAATGCATGTCTATAGTCAGAGGAAATACCTCAAGTTGATCACTAGTTGTGTAGCAAATTATATTAAAGGTCACATTTTTTTTATTAAACTTCTACTATTAGCATTCTAAGATTTTTAAAATTATGTTGAAGTTGTTTTAATGGAGACGAAAAGATAAAACGAGAAAAAGAAAAAAAAAATGTACGATAACATTTACATGTATTGTGAATACGAGAAACGAATGATTATCTCTTAGGTTTCCTTTATCTCATAGCATCTTAAAGTATTTTGAAGGAGAACGGTCTAAAGAAAATAAGAAAAAAATTGTTGGTTTTTATTACTTCTAAAAAACAAATTTATAACTTTCTATGAGTTTTTTTTAGTATTTTTTTGTTTAACTAATATTAATTTATTAATTACTAACTCATTTATATATTCGGCCTACTATCTCATGACTTGTCTACACTAACCCCCCAGGTGAGACCGAGATTTCCAAAACCAGACTTTGTGGACTGGGTGTGGTTGAAGGAGGTTGCTACTAGGATGAAACTCTGCATATATAAGCCAATTCGAGATAGATTACTCACTAAGGAAAGACCAAGTTTGGTATACATATCCCCAGTGGCAGAGGCATGATATCGTTATAGGGTGGGCTAGCTAATAGTTACTTAAGGTTCTAAATATTTATGTCAAAAATTCGACAAAGTTTCTTTTATAAATTCGATGATTTGAGATCTATCATAGACAATAAACTTAAGAAAGGGTGCCCCACTTAGAAACAACTTGCAAGTTTGACTGATAATTTTTTATTGAACCATCTCATAACTACACATGTTAATTATCTTGAACCAGTTAGGGGTGCATCAAGTGTCATAGACACGTAAAAAAACTTTTAATAACAAAAGTGCAACAAAGAACTCTTTAATTAGCAGGCACAATTAAAACAAAAATTTTGAAAGCTAGACCATACAATTAGTGTAAATCTAAATTCTTAGACATATTACACTATCAAGCAACACAAATATCTTTACAATAAGAAATTTTCAAACACAAACTAGATGTTGTCATATAAGGAAATATCTGTTAAAAGAACCCCAACAGAGATGGCCAATATGATGCTTAAAAGTTTGACATATGGAGTCTCCAATCTATTAAAACGAACAAATATTTGTAAGATGCTGGAAAGCATAAGCGGGTAAAAAGCATACAATAGAAAGAAGATATTGCATATAAGAATACCATCTGATTATGGGAATGAAATGGACCTTTGCAACATACATTGACATATAACTATCATAATATATTATAAAGTCATCAAAGATGGAATTCTAACTACTAATGGGAACTACTAACAGTAATACACAGGAAAAAATAATTTAAGATAAAAAAAATTAAACAAAAAAAAATTAGGGTTATGATTTTAAAAAAATTTGGGGGTTAGTTAGGGTTTTACCAGAGGTCCAGAGGAGATGAAGAAGCTGAAGTCTGAAGAGCCAAGAGGGAGATTGGGAGAGGCTAGAGACGAGATCGAGAGCAGGAGGAGCTGCGTTGCTGCAGCCTGGCGGTGGGGCTGGAAAGGGGAAGCACCAGCTGGCTCGCTGCTGCCCTATAGCCGAGATTGTGGAAGTTAGGATGACGGGACTCGATCACTCAGGGTTGGGATGTTGCCGTGTTGGAGAACACTGAAGAGATAAGAGGGAGTCTGGAAAGAGAGGAAGAGAGATGGAGTCTTGGATTGGAGAGGTCGGGCCCTAGTTGCTCACTTCAAAATTTTGTTTTGAACACACAGTTGCTATTTGCTAACTTGAACATCCGGTCGAATTTCTTTGTACAGTTGTACTGGGCTGACTTCATTGCACTGGACTGATCATTTTACATAAAAAATAAATAAATTATTAGCTCTCTTTTTTTTTGCACTGGGCTGTAGCCCAGTGCACCTATAGTGTCCCTCCGCCCCTGCATATCCCAAGTGAAACCTGTGTGCTTTGCAATAGGGAGAATGAAACACGAGATCACATTTTCTTCTAGTGTGCTTTCTCCATAACACTTTGGCAACACTACAGAACCCAAGCTTCAATAGCAAACGGGACCCCGGTTGGCTTGATAGAGGCTTATTAGGAAGTTAAAGCATTGGAAAGCAATGGTGGAAAGATATGCAGAAATGTAAGACTCAGACTAATGTCGACAGTGTGACATGTATGGAGAAAAAGAAACCGACGAGTGTTCGAGGGCAGAGCCTCAATGTTATCGGGTATTCTTTACAATATAGAATGTGATCTTAATTATATTGAGGGTAGAGTTTAGAGTGGGGCTAATATAAGTCCAGTTATGTATGATCCTCAAGTTTTTCCTTATTCAATGAAGTACATTTTGTTTTATATATATAGCCGTAAGTAAATACTAAAAAAAGTTAGAATTAAAAAAGTTATAAAAAAAAAATTAACTATCCGTGTACGTGTTTTCTTTACGTAGAAACATCTTGAAATCTTTATAATTATCTAAACATATATTCAAATGTATATAAATATATATATAACAAATAAAATTTTTTATTCAATATTCAAAATATATTTAAACTAATTTTTATATCTAAACATATATCTACAGTTTTACAAACAGTATAACAAATTTAAATCTAAATATATTCAAATCAAATTTAAACTATTTTAATATAATTTGAAATTTTTATTAAATTTATCAATAATATCAATAAATATAAAAAATCTAATTTTTCAATATATATATATATATATATATATATATATATATATATATATGTGTGTGTGTGTGTGTGTGTGTGTGTGTGTGTGTGTGTGTGTGTGTGTGTGTGTGTGTGTAAGTCTGTTAAATAAAAAAAAAATCACAAATCGTAATTAAATCTTAAATTTATTTAGAAAGCATAACCGAGTCGACCGGTTTATTGGACTAAACCAAGTCGAGCTAATCGGTTTGGTCAGTTTGGCAGGTAACTTTATTTTAGGTTAATCATGAACATTATACTTGTCGTTATTGTTTTTTTTTCTTCTAGAATTATATTTTTGAAATACTTTTTTTAAAAAGTAGCAATCCCAAATTATATTTACACCAATGGACTAAAATACATGAAATGTTCGACCAAATTTATAATGATATTTATATTTAAATATTTAACTACAATAGTTTTGAAGTATTAATCTTGGTGAGCCTATAAATCATCACTATACAACTGACTCAAAAAATTTTAAAATAAATTTAAATGTCAAGCACATTCATGCATATTACACATTCATGCATATTACAGTTGTAAATATATGCATATTATCTAATTTATTACTAATTTTTTTATTATGACGTGTGTATTTTCATATGCCTACTTTCTTTGGTATATATAATTTAATTCTAAATATTTGTATATATACTTTCACGTGCCTACATTTAACTTTGTGATATGTTCATTTTTATATTGAATCCATTTTTTTATAGCATCATTAGTAAAGTCCATTCCAATTTCTAGAATCAAAATGTAGGAGCTCAATTTGTAGAATAGTAAAAATCGTCATAAGTTTCAATTTCTATATTTTCAGGTTCAATCCACCCACATGAGCTATATGTTGGGCTTGAGAATTTCTAAATTAAGAATGTAGGAAATCATTTTATACAATAATAAGTCAAATTTTTTAGTCTAATTCTAGATTTACATTAATTTATTTTATGTTAATTTTTGACTACACAATTTTTGGGACAAAAACTCATTTTATCATTCTCTACTATTTTTATACAAATCCAACCGATTCTACATTTTCCTTTTATTTTTAATGTTGGGCCTCACGATGAAATTTTGAGCATCATCTATCATTAGGAAGGTCCATCCCACATTCTATTACTTTAGATTTAAAATGTAGAAGCTCATTTTGTAGAATAGTAAGTTCCATTCTTAGTTCTAATTTCTAGATTTTGGGTCACATCCCATCCATGGGAGTATAGGTCGGACCTCACAATTTCTAGATTCTAGATTGTAGGAACCCATTTTTTAGAATAAACAAGTCCCAATTTGAAGCCCAACTGTCTAGATTCTAGATTTTACATTATTATTTTCTCACATCAATTTTTGACCACAAAATTTTTGGGACCGAAGTTCACTTTATCATTTCCTACTATTCTTATACAAACCCAATATATTCTACATTTACCATTATTTTAAAATTTTGGGTCTCAAATTGCATTGGAGAATCCCAACAAATAATGATGTTCTTAGTGATGTAAAAAAAATTCACTTTAGTACCTTAAAGTCCATAAAAATGTCACATAAAAGGGTGGCGGCCGTCCATTTGAGGAGGAGGGAGAGATGGGTTTCGGTGACTGTCCAGACGGCCGTCACGTGACAGGAATACCACACGTCCGTCGTTTATTGGAGGAAGAGATGGAGCCGAATGTGATCTACATATCAGGAAGAGATGGTTGTAAGTAGGTTGTAAGCATTTGGTAGTAAACTTAGCATTATTGATAAAAGGTAATACCATGGTTATATTCCTATGATTGTTTTTTCACCTACCACCCATCCAGCATGGGGCTAGTAATTATTGAGAAACCATCATGCGGGGCCAGTAATTATTGAGAAAGTGTCATGATGCTAAGAGATACCAAATATGCCTTAGGGGCTGTGTTGGTATGTCGAAAATGGAAAATCATGGACAGTTTTTTTCAAATAAAGTAATAAATTTATATAAAATTGTAAAAAAAAGTGAGGGGTTTGGTGAAATTATAGGGAGGGGGAGAACTCGCCAACCGAGTTGGCGGGTTGTTGGCGGGATCAAAGTGCCCGCCAACTGAGTTGGCGAGATAGGTACAGACCGCCAACTGAGTTGGCGAGGAAGGGTGAGTTGGAGGCTGTGTCCGCCAACTTACTTGGCGGATGAGGGTCCGTTGATCTGTGCCCGCCAACTTACTTGGCGAGTGAGGGTCCGTTGAGGATTGGGAGAAGGATTATAGCCGTTGCACAACAGCTATTACATTCAACACTCTCATTCTATATATTTCCTATCTCAACCAAATCATCCAACACTCTCACTATGTTCCCTCTCTTCCCTCTAGCAAAGTCTCCAGCACTCTCTCTGCCTCTAGCAAAGCTTCAGTCAAAGTTCTGCATGCAGCTAAAGTTCATCTGAGTTTTTTGTAGCAAAAGTTCTCAATCGTCATGGATCGTAGCGTAAGAATTGTATACTCGCATGACGGTAAAGTAAATGGGTTAAATTACGAAGGAGGAGAAAGTATAATTTTTTCAACTTATCCGACTATTAGTTTTGAAAATATACGTAATCGTATTATTGAACGTTGTTATATTCATTATAATTTTATTCTGAAGTCTATTTTTGGTTCTAATTGTTTTTTGATAGATAGTGAAGATGAATGAAATTATATTATTGAGATTAATTCACAATCGCAATCACAATGATTACGTATATTTTCAAAACTAATATTCGGATAAGTTGAAAAAATTATACTTTCTCCTCCTTCGTAATTTAATCCATTTACTTTACCGCCGTGCGAGCATACAATTCTTACGCTACTATCCATGACGATTGAGAACTTTTGCTACAAAAAACTCAGATGAACTTTAGCTGCATGCAGAACTTTGACTGAAGCTTTGCTAGAGGCAGAGAGAGTGCTGGAGACTTTGCTAGAGGGAAGAGAGGGAACATAGTGAGAGTGTTGGATGATTTGGTTGAGATAGAAAATATATAGAGTGAGAGTGTTGAATGTAATAGCCGTTGTGCAACGGCTATAATCCTTCCCCCAATCCTCAACGGACCCTCATTCGCCAAGTAAGTTGGCGGGCGCAGATCAACGGACCCTAATCCGCCAAGTAAGTTGCACAGCCTCAAACTCATCCTTCCTCGCCAACTCAGTTGGCGGGCACTTTCATCCCGCCAACAACCCGCCAACTCAGTTGGCGAGTTCTCCCCCTCCCTATAATTTCACAAAACCCCTCCCTTTTTTTGTAATTATATATAAATTTATTACTTTATTTGAAAAAATCCGATGAATTTTGAGAGAAAATCCTCAGAGGTTTGAGGACTTGGGTCGGAGATGGCCTTACAAATAACCCAGCAGATCAGTCCTGCTTTCGGGCAACGAAACACCCCCAAAGGAGAGAAACTCCTCTATCGATAAAAAAATTTCTTACGGTCACCCCAAGAATAGTCCCTCGTCGCCACCCCCAAATCCGCCCCAATTTTAGTCCATGTCATCACTCCGGTCGCTTCCCCTGTCATTACCCCTTTTGCCGCCCTGGTATGACCCCCTTTCCATTGCCCCGACCATAGCCCTCCCCTCCCCGGTGTCCTCACCACCTCCCCCTTCCACCGATGACGTCACCCATGTTAAAGATGCTCCATAAGAGGGAGATATAGGCTCCTTTGAGGGTGGGCGGAGGGTAGGAGGTCACGATGGCGCCCTGTCTGGCCCAGAGGAGGTCGACGTCGACCCCGAGGATGGCACCGACAATGATGGCGAAGAGCTGGCGGCGGTAGTGGTTGTAGTATAAAAAGGAGCCGGCATTGAGGACGAAGGTGGAGCAGCCGAAGAGGAGGGTGAGGCGGGGCTCGAGGAGGCTGTAACTGCCGCCATCGAGGACCGGTGGGAATCCACCCTCCCTCGACCACGACAGGTGCTCGGCTCGACCTCGACCACGACCGGAGGGACTCGACGACTCGACCACGAACGACTTGACGACCACGACCGGAGGGACTCGACAACTCGACCACGAACAACTCGACGACCGCGATGATGGACTCGAGGACACAAAGATAGGGTTAGGGTTTTCTCGACTTGACGACCGGAGGAAATTCCACCCTCCATGGACCACGACCGACATTCCTCGACGATCCCCCCAACTTCCTCTCTTCCTCGCCAACCTCCCATCTGCGTCGGGATTGACACAATCAACGGTTGACTGGACACGTAGACTGGACTGGACATGGTGGACTGGGAGATAGTTTGTGAGGACACAGTTTGGGAGTGATACAGATGGACACGAATGGACATGGTAGTGGACGGGATTAGGAGAAGTTTTTGGAGGGACACAGTTAGACATAGACCACACTTAAAATAATCCACTTTCTAAAAATATTTTGCCAAACAAAATTTTCAAATATTTTTTTCTAAAAATCACTTTCCATATGAAAAAAAAAAATGCAAAGCAAAAAAAATTATATTAAGATTTTTTTTTTATAGCTCACTTTCAGAAAACTGTTTTCAGAACAAAATTTAAAAAAACTATCAATATGGACCCAAACTATTTTGTATTCACTCATAACAAAAATCCAAACAACAAAACTCATTTTTGTCTTCACTTTCAACAACCATCTAAACAACTGAACTATTTTTTCCCACTTTTTATTTCTTCCAATTCCGTCATCAAAACAACATTTTGAAAATCAAGATTTATGCATACACAAACTTTACTTTTTCATTTTCGCAATTTTTTTTTTACGTCTTCGTGCAACAAAACAATCCTTGACACTCATTTTGAAACTTTTTCAAGCCAAATCGTTTTTTTTTGAGATGTCCGACGTAACGTTCGGAACCTTGTGCACGTTGCATTGCATGTTTTTGAGCCTACAGTCTCCAACTTCCACCAAATAAATAGAAGAAATAATTCAAAGTGTGTAAAAGAGTAGGCGGCCCAGAACCCGGTTCGGGCCGGCCCGGACCCGGTCAACGGACCGACCTGCTCCGGCCCACTCTACCCCACGAGTCCGGGCAAGGTCGGAGGATTCGACCCGCAAGCTCGACCCAGCCCGGTCCGACCCGACCCAGTCTCGGCTTTGTTCGGGCCGGATCCAATTCGGTCGATCCGGTCCGGACCGGCCCGGTTTAGGTTCGGTTAAGTCCGGTTCGGTTGGTATATATATTTTTTGGATATATCCGTTGGGGGTATTTTTACTAAAATACTCCCATTTTAGTAGCTGTTTTTGAACGTTTTAGGGTTATTTTGGTCATTTTGCTAAAAATGACCAAGATACCCACTATAAAATATGTATAAATAAATGTAAAAAAAAAATGGGACCGGTCCGGCCTGTACCAAGACCGGTTCGGTTCGGTCCACCGCGGACCGGGTCACGGATCCGGGTTGGATCGGATGTCAAGTCGACTGGTCTGCTCTCTCCACCGGGTTGGATCCGGACCGACTCGAATCCGGTCAAACTGGACCACGAATCGGACCGGTCCGGTCCAATATACATAATGGGAAATAATATGTTCCTATGATTCGATCTACTCTCTTATGGATAACCACAAGGGCCATTGGAGTCGGTAAGCCTCAGCGGAAAGGAATTTTGTGGCCGTGTGAATTTATTTTAAACCGTTTTTGAGTGGATGCCGAATGCCAATTATAGCTCGGATACAGATCAAACATTCACTTTAATTTGCACTAATCCCACCCAAAAATAACAAATCCACCTAGTCCTCCAGATCCAGCAAATCCGTCAATCCCAGCCGTTCAGAGACCCACGCTTCCATTAAATCAACGGTCAGATTTTCGACACAGAAGTCCCCCACACTATACACTAAAGTTTCCCCAATCGATCGTTTCTTTCGTTCGTTCGTTCTTCCTGTTCCTCTACGACAAAATTTTCTTCTTCCTGCTCTCCTCTCTGCTGCAAAACCCTAATTTACATCTCAATTTCTTGAATCGGGATCGAATTTTGCCACCAGAATTGGGGGTTTACGATTAGGGCCAGGGTTTGGGCGGGTGAGAAGGTGGAGAGAGTAATGGGAGCGACTGGTTCGAAGCTCGAGAAGGCTCTCGGAGACCAGTTCCCTGAAGGGGAGAGATACTTCGGCCTCGAGAATTTCGGCAACACCTGCTACTGCAACAGCGTGCTGCAGGTTTCGATTCTCATCCCGAGTTTTAAAGATTGGATTTTGAGCCCTAATATTTGCTAAAATTGTCACTTTGAAACGATCGGAAGCCCTAATTTATGTATGGCTAGATTCACCTCTTGATAGGATTAAGGGACTGGTTTGACCCTGGTTTCGTTCTGTTGCAATGATGGATTTGGCACAATAGAGATTGTTTCGGAGGTCTATGGTACTTCCTCCTGTTAAAGTTTAGTGCTTTTCATCATGTTCGTAACGCATGTTCTTGGGAGTTTTATTTTATATGTTGGGTTTGTTGGGACATCTAAAGGCCGAAAAGATTATAGCTTTATTGAATTTTGTGTTTATTTGAACATAAAATGATGGAATCCTGATTTTGGCTGTGGATTCTTGTAGGAATTTATAGTGCTTTTGTGCTGAGTGAAATAACTGGAGAGGTTGACATGTAGGTTTATAGATTGGAGTGGTACTGTTTTCGTTTCTTTCATCTGTTTTGTAATATTTCAAGGTGTATCCATTAGGTAAGATTTTTTTGATGGTAGATATATGGAACTGATGTTGATATTTAGCTTTCGTTGTCAGTGTTATGGAAAAATAATATGATTTCTCTTTTTTTTTTCTTCTTCTAGAATAATCTGGACTAGAATTCTAATGTTTACCTACTCTAGATTGCTAATGTGAATAGTATGCAATGGAAGTATCAATATGGTGTCAGGACTCCAGCTATAATACAAAACAATAGATCTAGAAAACCAGTAGGCCTAGTTATTATTATTCAATGGAGGATCCCAATGATTCCAATCGTATGGAGATGCTTTCTGCAATGTGGTGCCAATTCTAGTCGTAATTGCACATTTTACGAGATATCATTCCAATGTTAAGAAACTAAAGGAAAGGTGAGACTTGTGGAGTTGTATTCTGGGACCTCTGGCCTGAAGAGGTTGGGCCTTGTGCCTCATAAAAGGGTAGCCGGCTTTTTGTAAAATTTAAGAAAGAAGATATGAAAATTGTTGGTTTTTTGTTTTATTTTTAATAACATCATGAATAACATTTCAGGACCAAATGATGGCTAGCTACAGCTTCTTGAATCTACTCCGTAGAAGATTTTTGCTGAAATAAAAATGATGGAAAACATTTCCAGACGACTAGGAGAAACAAATACCAGAATGTTTTTAAAAAATATTATAAATCTTTTTTCTTTAAGATGGAGGTTATGTGCTCAGAGTCCTACGTCCAGTATTTTTTGGGCTGGATTAATAATTGATTTACGGTTTGTCTAATTTTTTTTTCCTATCAAGCTTTGTTGAACTTAACTTTATAATTATTAATTTAAGACGTCTTTGACAGTTTTTTTCTTTTTCTTTCTTGTTTGTGTCTTACGAATTTTCGTTGTCCTTACTATGGGTGTAAAATTTCATTTATAGGATATGGGGCTTAAGTAATTGAAAAAGAGATTATATCTTGGCGATTTAGGATCGTTTTGTTAGTCCTTATTCTCTTTTTCATGGTGAAGTGAAATTTGATATCTTGAATGGTTGACGTGGTCAATTTCATGATATGAAGTTTTGGGACAATCCTTCTATGCAAGTGGGAGAACTATTGAATTCTTTTAGTTTAGTACTCCTTTGAACTCTTACGGAATTATTTTGCTAACACAGTAAAAGATTCAGCGAAAACAGCGGTATTGCTGCTACATAACCTAAATGGTTTCCATATTTTTGTTTGTGCCGACAAACGACAACACCTTGTTGCTCCACCTACTGTCCACAGGATCATGTAAGTATGAAATTCTGAGTGGGTAGGGGTTGCTGGGGGTTTAATAGGATCGATGGACTAATGTCTAGTGATGAGGAGCAGGTGTTTCCAGTGTTACTTTGCAAATTTAATCTTGAATTAGTCACCTGGCTTTGTATTTTTGGTGTAGTTTCTGATGCACATTTGCTGGATACAGTCCTTCTTGAAAGGTTGGTCTGGATTATTATGCTGGAATGACCCTGTTTGGTGTCATCAGGATAATTATTAAAATAAATAGGGTCAAAACTTTAATAATTGTTCTTGATTCTGGAGCAAAGTTTTGTTGCTGTTGTTATCTTGCTCTCAAGGTTAGATTGCATCACATCATTTGCCAGAACAATATCCTAGCTTGATAATTCGACAGGAAAAAGATGACTTAGGTCCCCCTAATATTTAACCTTCTAATATATTCAACTAACCATCTACGCATCTGAATTTGTAGCTGATGTACCAACAGTAGGCCTTCTTTACTGCCTGCCATTGTGTAAACTATTGGTGACTAATGAAAATAGTAGATGTGCAGATGAGCTCCCTAGTTCGGTCAGAGCGTGGTGAAACGGAATAGAATACTTGTTGACCTTATAGACCTATAGTTTGTCAACATAACTGGGTAATACTCCTATAGTTCACTCTATGCATCTTAAATATGCATTACAATTTTGATTCTCTTGTTATATTCATATATCATTATCCACGAGCTTACATGGTTCTCATCTTAATCATCAAAATAAGTGCATCTCAGACAGTTTATGGCGGCTGTAAATGGGCAAATAGCTAAGAATGATCTTTACGATGTCCATTATTAGAAGCTTAACTAACAAAGCTTGTGATTGACGTACTCTAGCTTAGAACCTGGTGGATGGTAGGTTAGCTTAGAACCTGGTGGATGGTAGGTTTTGATGGTGTCTCGAGGATATAGACTATAGTTTATTGCATTTCACCTATTCGTTTGTAATATTTTTGTTCTTTACAATCCATTGACTCGTTTCAAGTGCCACAACTGAGATTCAGACTAAAATAAATTTACTGAAACTGCATGAACTCAAAATATTGAATTGGGATGTAAATTGAATTTTTTTGAACCTAAATTGTTGAGTTTGTAAGTTCAAACATGTTTGTTCATTTTTTTCTGCTTTGTATTGTATAATGATCAATCAGGGTAAAATTGAAAATTTTGGATTAGATATAGATTTGATGATTAGCCTAGTCTTAATTATAAATATGTTTATAGGGTGAATCACTTCCTTCAGTTTTATAGTATTTGGCAGTTTTTTAAGTTTCGGATCACTTATGCACAGGAATTTTCTTCGAAAGAATAGATGCTGTAGCCTGTAAAGTGAAAGTTAATTAAATCGGGCTTGGGTCGACAGAAGAAGTCTGGTCATTTCTTGGCTTAGTTTATTACATTTCACCTATTCGTTTGTAATATTTTTGTTCTTTACAATTCATTGACTCGTTTCAAGTGCCACAACCGAGATTCAGACTAAAATAAATTTACTGAAACTGCATGAACTCAAACTATTGAATTGGGATGTAAATTGAATTTTTTTGAACCTAAATTGTTGAGTTTGTAAGTTCAAACACGTTTGTTCAATTTTTTTTCCTGCTTTGTGTTTTATAATGATCAATCAGGGTAAAATTGGAAATTTTGGATTAGATATAGATTTGATGATTACCCTAGTCTTAATTATAAATATGTTTATAGGGTGAATCACTTCCTTCAGTTTTATAGTATTTGGCAGTTTTTTAAGTTTTGGATCACTTATGCACAGGAGTTTTCTTCGAAAGAATAGATGTGGTAGCCTGTAAAGTGAAAGTTAATTAAATTGAGCTTGGGGCCAACAGAAGAAATCTGGTCATTTCTTGGCTTAGTTTTATTGATTATTACTTTTGCATCTTCACTATTCTTTTTTCTTTCCCCTTTCTCTGACTTCAGTGGGTATTCCTCATTATTTGAGAGCAAGATGTGAGGTGCTAACCGTGAAAAGACTTTAGCTTTTTCTACCCTCATCAAACATTTGAACATGTACTATACTTCCAAGAAATGACCAGAGTAGTCATTGATCTCTCTAAATCACTCCTCGACTTTGACTGGCCAATATTGGTTAGTGAGCTTCCAATAGTTATTTAACTTAAACATTTTCTTTTTACTGCTTTAACCTTCTGTGCAAAATTGGTATCAAGTGTATTTCCTCTGGCATAGGGCATCAACAACTGCCCTCTCAATTTTCACATTTAAAAGCTCATTTTGTCTCTTGTACATTCTGATGCTCTCGATTTTATTTGGTGAAATCCACTGTCAGCTTTTTTACTCACCTTTTCAAATGCTTTTATTGCCCATTACTGCTTCAGGGTGATTGTAGATGAGACTAACCCTTTTAGCACTGTCTAGCTAACCGGTAGTTTTTAGTAACATCAAGGTGTGTTCTGGAAACTAGGAGTTGATTTCTTGTCACATTTCAATGCTTTCACCTTCTCATTCCAGAGGGGGCTTCATGTTCCTGATAATAGGCTCATTCCAACGTTTTTTTGCATGGTGTTTCTTTGTCTTGATAGATATCATGGTCCCCCCCCCCTCCCTCCCTTCTTTCCTCCTCCTCTTATTCATGCACTGACCCCCGATTCAAAGGTATTCTACATGCGGTAAGCATCATTTCAAACTATCTTATTGCTTAATGGTAATGTCTATGTTGTTACAGGCGACGCCTAGGCGCGCCTAGGCGGCCTGTTGAGGGGAGAGCGCCTCGACCAGGGGAAATATTCCCCGTGTTTGGAGATGGGCGTCTAGGTGGGCGCCTAGGGTCGACGAGGGGAAGAAAACGCGGGCGCCTAGGCTATTGTTGTTGCTGCTGCTAAAAAAAAAAATTGATGTTGCTCCTGCTGCTTCTGCTGTTGCTGGTACTGCTCTTGCTTTTGTTGTTGTTGCTGCTGGTACTTCTTCTTCTTCTTCTTCTCTTCTGTTGGTACTACTTCTTCTGCTCGTGCTGCTGCTGCTGCTGCGACCTGGGCGGGCGCCTAGGCGAGGCGGGCGCCCTCTCGCCTCGTCTCGCCTAGCGCCCAAAACAACTTTGGGTATTGTATAGATTGGTTGGCAACACTAACTCAATTCAATTAAATTTATTTTCACTGCAGTATCCTCATATATGTTTACATGATCACATAATTCCATGCAGTTAGCCATCCTTAACTTTGTTATTCCTTTAATGATGGTCTTTCTAATTCTTTGGAGGTTTTAACTTTTAACTTAAATCCAGTCCAGTATTTCTCATCTTCTTCTTGGTTTCCAGGATGATGCCTGCAGTATCCTCGTGTACTTTTACATAATCACATAATTTCGTGCAGTTAGCCATCCTTAACTCTGCTATTCCTTCAACTATGCTGTTTCCTAATTCCTTGTAGCTTCCAACTTAAATCCACTCAAATATATCTCATCTTTTCCTTTGTTCCAGGATGAGGCCTTATGTCTTTGTTCTAAGTAGACCTTGGAATTCTTTTCTTAAAGAATGAACTTGTAGAGAACTATAACAAAGTTAGTGCAAAATAAGTGTTTTATGAAACCATCTTGTAGCTAATAAATGCATGGAGAAGTCTTTAGTTCACAATTCTACTATCTTATTAGTCTTTTTGTTTCCATGATATTCGTCATCTTCCTGTCTTTAAAACTATCCCGGTCTGGAGTTCCAGAGGGTTCTGTTTATACCAGTTGTTTAACAGTGCTACCCTGTGCTGGTGATTTGGTTTCTCTTACTGATAGAATATTGATTGTGTTATTGCACTTTTTCATAGACTTTGAATTCCCTTCTTATGCTACTCCCTACTACTTTATTAGTATCTATAATAGAAATTACTAACATCGTAGACATAGGACCAGCACTTTTCTGAATGCAACTCAGTTCCTGGTAAGCCCATCCTATTAGGGCTACGATGCAGATAATAAGTGATTGTCAGAAGTTACAATAATCTTCTGTAGGAACTATAGTAATGTCTTCCTTTTGTTTCCATATTCTAGTTAAATAATTTAAACCCTAACATGAATCAACTTTAATTTAATGAGAGTGTATTGTTCAGAGGGTCTATAATGCTGCTGCTAGTACAAAGTTAAGCACCAAATGTACTAGGGAATTTAACCGAATACTGTCAAATCCGATCCTAATCCAGCTTCAAATCTACTTGAAATTCAAGTTTGCAATGCCTTACTGTGGAGGTGGGGGGACAGGGGACCACTCATCAGTTACTTAAAGACAGAATCTTAGGGGGAAGGGGGGGGGGGGTGGGGGGGTGGGGTCTGGTCCCTATTAAATTATCTAAGACAGTCTTCCTAATCTTGGGCCCCACTGTAGTTTGGAGAGTCAGGTACTCTAGGATGGACCTGATGGTGGACTTTGTACCAGTGGGTTCCTTCTCTCCAGGAACCAATTCTGCTACTTGCTGGTGGCTTGTTTGGGCATGCAGGTGGACTTGGGGGGCAATGCCTTACTGTGGAGGGAATACTGTCTAATCAGATCCTAATCCAGCTTCAAATCTACTTGAAATTCAAGTTTGCAATGCCTTACTGTGGAGGTGGGGGGACAGTGGACCACTCATCAGTTACTTAAATACAGAATCTTTTTTTTTGGGGGTGGGGTGGGGGTGGTGGTGGGTGAGTCTGGTCCCTATTAAATTACCTAAGACAGAGTCTTCCTAATCTTGGGCCCCACTGTAGTTTGGAGAGTCAGGTACTCTAGGATGGACCTGATGGTGGACTTTGTACCATTGGGTTCCTTCTCTGCAGGAACCAATTCTGCTACTTGCTGGTGGCTTGTTTGGGCATGCAGGTGGACTTTGGGGCATATTTACTAATAGGGAAGCCTCATATCTGGAGCTGTTTTGCCTTAACTGGCCATGTATCAGGTTGTCCATGAGGGAAACTTTTGCCACAGTGCTTGTATCAAGCATGGCTATAAAAGCCATATGCTTAAACAATCTACCCTCAGGTCTGTCCACTTGGAGCGTTTCGTTTCTGAAATCTTTTGAATATATTTACAGAAGATTTTAAAGAACATAATAGATTTGTTACCAAAAAGTTTTATCTTTCTTTGAATTATATATATATATATATATATATATATATATATATATATATTTTGAACACA
Organism: Iris macrosiphon; assembly: GCA_036927795.1. Classification (NCBI taxonomy): domain Eukaryota; kingdom Viridiplantae; phylum Streptophyta; class Magnoliopsida; order Asparagales; family Iridaceae; genus Iris; species Iris macrosiphon. Next base: position 16,277,948 of record JAYESA010000013.1, read on the forward strand.
AGTCCAAACTTGTAAAAGTGTCCACTCCAGTCCCAAACCGGGACCTTCAGAGGCCAGCCTTGGACTCATTGTATACACTTTTTGCCACTGAGTTGTGAACTGGCCACACCTGATAGTTGCAAGGTGCAAATTAAGTCGTATCCTTATCTGTGCAATGCAGCCTGGAATTTCCCAATTTGACTTACAGACACGCGGTGACTATGTTAGCTCCATTCATAGTTTTTATTTATTATCTCTGTAATTCTATGAAGTAAACGTAAACAGGGTTGCCCGTTGCCACGAGGGTCAAGATATAAACAACCTTACCTCCATATATATGGATTTATGTTGAAATTGTTGCCGCGACTTGAACCCGCATTCTCCGGAGTGCAAGCAGAAAGCAGTATCGCTGCGCCAGGCTGTCTCCTCTAATTCTATGAAATATAGATATTGAGTATATTTTATTCTCTACCAGTACCTCCCTAGTGAAATGATCACATTAGGCATTCTTGGCAATTCGTATTTATTTTATTGTCGCTAAATATGGTTTCAGTCTTTCAGATACTCTCTTTGCCTGTTAGATCCTTATTTTCCTGCACATACAATATGATTTTGATGGTATGCCCAAAATAGGTGGTCTTATTTGTATGAAATAAGATACCGGGTGTGGTTTTGTGAACGCCATAGATTATCATTATCTTCTTTAGACATCACTTTTTTGTTCTTACTTTTGTGCTTGTTGAAGAGAATGCAAGAGGAAGTCGGCATGCCCTCCGTTTTTGAGGTAGTCAACTATGTATGCTCAATACGGTTCTATTTTATCAATGAAGACTATTTGAGTGGTTTGTTAGGTTGTTAGGTTAGTTGAATAAATATTTTACCTTGATTTTGTACCTTGTTTTGGTTCTCATTCTTGTTCAGTTCCAAAATGCTGAAGAGCTTTTGATTCTTATGCCAACTGGTATTATAACAAGCATATCTAGTCAACTATGTATGCTCAATTCGGTTATATTTTATCAATCAAGACTATTTGAGTGGTTTGTTAGGTGGTTAGATTAGTTGAATAAATATTTTACCTTGGATTTTGTACCTGGTTTTGGTTCTCATTCTTGTTCAGTTCCAAAATGCTGATGAGCTTTTGATTCTTATGCCAACTAGTATTATAACAAGCATATCTGGTCAACTTAACCAATCTATACTATTTTGTAGCTGTCCATTCTACTGAAAAGTAAACCATCTTGTACAAGCCTGCCGATAGATTTGATCTCTTTGCACACTATAAAGCTAGAACGCTCTAAATTTGGTTCCGTATCATAGCAAATCCGTTTTAGTTATGTATCCGACATGGCATAGACACTCCAAAATACAGTTGCCATATCATTTCAGTGCCTTATCTGTATCCCTGTTTCCATATTGTCATATTGTAGTCGTATCTGTGCAACATAGTTTGCACATAAAGTGCCAGGTGATTTCAGCCTTCTAATTTTCGATGCTCTCTTTATAATCAGATTCTTCATAACAATTTTTTACCATAATGTTCATTTAGAAAAGAGCTTCCTGATTTTTCTTTCTATGGGATTGAGAGCCTTTTTCAATAGATGATTATCAATTTCTTCTAAAATTTCCATCGTCTTATATATTGGAATGGGTTTTAAACCTTTTAGGACGTTAGGGTGGTGGAAAATGCTTTCTATTCTGATCATGATTCATTATTCTTGTTCTGAAAAACAGATGTAGTTGGATCTTGTTATCAATGTTTGATTGTTGATCCAGCTTTTGAAAGTATTTGCAATATATTCAGCTTTTGAACTCTAATGAGAAAAACTAAGAGCAAAGCCCCATAGATGACAAGATCACTTTGCCATTCTAGTTGGTCCCTTTTTTATGTTCAATCTTAAAAGACATAATGGCTGGTTCATTCTCTGAAGCATTTTTATTGGATCGTGTTTTCTAGGATAAGCTATCAACAAATATATGTATATTTGAGACATCTGAGGAGGATTGCAATGACATTGATCAGAAAAAGAAGCTGGCAGCAAAATTAAAGCTGAGTTGACAAATTTCTAAATAAGCACTGAAGTAAATAGTTCTATTGGAATGCCCCACTTAGTTCACTGGAATGTGCAATATATGCTGTAAAATTGACTTTTCATTCTCAGGTATAATATCATGCATGCTTGTTATGCACATAGATAGAACATGGAAAATTCTTACAGGTTATCTTGATTCTTGAGGATCTGTTGATGGTTTCTTTCTCCTTTTTTATGTGTTGTTGGAATTTAAAAACTATCTAACTGCTTCTGTTGAAGTGTTGATTCAGTCAAAAAAATAAGCTTTAATTACAGTTCTGACATCATTACTTTATACCATTCATATAACCAGGCTTCAGGAACTTCTCTTCATTTGGTCATGAAACCTACAACATAACAATTACATTCATTGTGTGATCTTATTGGTTTTGGCTGTAACTGTTCATTATTAAATTTTGACCTGTGTTTTGCAAGCATTATATAAACATCTTCATTTGGAAAGACATTTCAAGAACTTGACATTTTTTTGTTTGAAGATGTAAATTTATTTGGGTTATTTAGCAATAAGGTCTCACATAATAGTTGAAATTAGGGTTTGGGTCTCCAAAGTGTCCGGCATTAGACTTTGGGTCTCGAAATCACTGTTCACGTAGGCTAGTGAACAGTAATTTTGAGACCCAAAGTCTAATGTCGGACAGTTTCGAAACCCAAACCCTAATTTCCATATATATATGAGACCCTATTACTAAATAACCCAATTTATTTTGTAGTTGCTAATTTGTATATAGTTCTACTCTTATATTTAGTACCATTCAGCAATGTGATTTTTTTTTTTTTTTGGGTATACAGGCACTTTACTTCTGCGTTCCTTTCCGAGAACAGTTGCTGGATTATTATGCAAATAACAAAAATGTGGGAGATGCAGAGGAGAATCTTTTGACATGTTTGGCAGATCTATTTACTCAGGTTTAATGCTTGTGGCAAGTTTGAGTTACTGTCTGTTACATTGTTTCTATGTTTGTCTGCTTCATTCTCTAATAAACTCTATTAGTATATTGCTTGCTTTTATTTGAAATTTGGATTAGAGAGCTTCCTCTAAGCATTTATAAAGTACCTTCAGGTTACGTTTCAATCGACACTGCTAAAATTTGTTTTGCTTTAGCGATTAGTATTTATAGATGATCTTGTGGGGGGTACATTTGACCTTAGAAGCCAGAAGCAGGGCGGGAGCGGATACTTAGAAGATTCTAAAGTTGGGAACGCGATTGGTGCGTGTGCAAATATTTTTGTTTGTTTGTAAATTATTGTTATCAAAATTTATAGATATCTTAATATTTATTAGAATTTACAAATTCACTTCAAAATTACGGAGAGATCATTCGATGGTGATTTTATGATATCAAGGTAAGTAATTCTTAGTTTCTTGTTACTTTGATGAATGTGTATTAAAAAATTTTCAACTTCCTTTTCAATTTTTTTGTCCTCTTTTAAAATTTTGGTTCTGTTCTCCTCCAGTCGTAGAAGAAACGAGCTCCCGTCGCCAGGAAACGAGTTCTCAAGTAAGAGCCGTTGAATCGAGGTTCTTACTAAGATTCGTTGGCCTCCTAGGAGTTTCTGGCTTCTAAGCATTTGACTACAAAGAAGATTCCTTTTGTGTGATACTAGATTTTATGAATTATCACTTATCAGGCTAACCTCTTAGCTAACTTTTAACTGGAATTATTTTATTATGCTAATATCTGGTTGTTTTATTATCTTAACAATGAAATTTTTTGTGTGGCTGCTTTTGTAAAGGCATAGGCTTCTTCTTTATCAGTTTAATATGATCTCTGCATGTACAGCTCCCAGGGGATTTTACTGTAAACGTTACTAGGTACCTATTTTCAAAGTTAACATGTGATTATATTTTATGCAGATTAGCTTCCAGAAGAAGAAAACTGGGGTTATTGCTCCAAGGCGATTTGTACAGAGAGTCAAGAAACAGAATGAATTATTTCGCAGTTATATGCACCAGGTATTTTAACCTGCACTTAGTTTTGCATTAATACAGCCACTGGATGCATTATGTTGTGAATGCTAGTAGTTTAGTGATTGTGTTTGCAAAGAAGCAATCTGGTCACTCTGTGCATCGCGGGAATGAAAATTCTGATCTTTCTATGAAACTCATAGGTGATTAAGATCTTCCTATGAATGATATTGCTAAGGTTGTCCACTCTAGAGTCTAGAGACATTATGTTGTGGAGGCATCATCTGAAAGTCATAGGTGATTAAGATCTTATGAAAATGCTGCCTGTGAAATGAGAATGCTAAACTGGAGGAGTGATCATACATTGAAAGATGGGTTAAGAAATGAGAGTATTGTGGGAAGTTGGAGGTGGTCCCAATTGAGGATTAAATGAAAGAATGCATCAAGTGTTTGTACGTAGCATAGACCAATATATCCCTGGGTTAGGAATAGGGATAATATATGAGTTAAATGAGCTGCTAGACCAGGTTTGAGACTGTGAAGAAGGATATAATTTTTGTTAATCTTACGGACATGACCCTTAATAGAGCTGATTGGAAGAAAATGATTCATACCTCTGACCCTAAAAATCTGGGATAAATTTCTGTTGCTGTATATTTTGTCTATTGTTTATGTATCAGTTCATTCATGGTCAAGTCTTCTGTTACCTTCATGTTTTGGACGTGCAAAGAAGGGCTAATTAACAAGGTTCAAAGTATCGGTATCGGAATCGGTACCGGACCATTCCTATGAGTATCGGGATCAGCGGTATCGGTAGTATCAGCGGTTTCGGATGGTATCGGAAAGCAAACAACTATTAGTAAATTATTAACATTTTAGAGAATATATTTTATACATTTATGCATAATTTAAGTATTTCCAGTGTTGTTTCTTAGTATTTCTGATATTGAATGAAATAGTCACCCTTGTCGATTGATTTATATGCGATAGATAAGTTTTTCTCTTTTATATGTTTTTAGTTTTTAGTTACAACCTTACTATGCTTTTACACCCTTGCTAATTGGTCTTTTTAATTCAATTTTCTTTGCCGAATTGACCGGAAAAGAGACCTCTAATGTCGGTATCGGTCAGTATCGGGTATCGGTCGGTATCGGATCGGGACATGCCAAACAGTATCGGTATCGGCCGTATCGGATGGGTATCGGCCGCTACTTCAAACTATGAATAATATATTAGTTAAAGGAGCTGCTAGATCTAGGTGTGGGCCTAAGCAAACTTTGATTCAGGTTGTAAGGATATGGTTTTTGTTAATATACCAAGGAAATGGCCCTTAACAGCTGAATGAGAAAAGATTCGAATAGACAACCCCAAAAATATGGGATAAATGTTTTGTTGTTGTTGTAGGTCTCTTAGCTAACCATTTCATATGTTTCCATGTACATTTTGCAGGACGCTCATGAATTTTTGAATTTCTTGCTGAATGAACTGGTTGATATTCTTGAGAAAGAGTCAAATGCTGCAAAAAGTTCTCCTGAAGTTCCATCTACGACAGAAAAGATTGCAAATGGTCCATCCCGTCTTAAAATGAATGGCATTCATAAAGAACCACTTGTTACTTGGGTTCACAAGAATTTTCAGGTGACTAAATCACCCAATGTGCATTTCTATGATGTAACTTTTATGAGTTATTCTGATGACTATTTTTATAATGATTCATGCAGGGTATATTGACGAATGAAACAAGATGCTTACGGTGTGAAACAGTTACTGCAAGGGATGAAACATTTTTTGACCTCAGCCTGGACATTGAGCAAAACAGTTCTATCACGAGTTGCCTCAAGAACTTCAGTTCGACAGAGACTTTGAATGCTGAGGATAAATTTTTCTGTGACAAGTGCTGCAGGTTCCTATCTTCTGCTCTCCCTTCAATTTTGGTGCCTTTGGTGGCAGTTTGCTGCTTTACTTGCCTCCAACATTATCTATGATGAGCAAGCTTTTCTCTTTGGTATATAATAGAATGCGAACCGTATATGTAGGGATATTAATTGTCTGGCTTTGGGCCTAACCTTTACACTACATAGGGCTAGACTTGGGTACGTTTTTAGTTCAGAATTTTGCAAAACCAAGGCCCATACTCGACCCTATCAACTCTAAATATATGCCATTAGTTGGAAAATCTCATGTTTTAATGGCTAATGAGGGATTTGTGCAGATTTCTGGGAAAATGCCACCATATAACTTTTTCAGTGTTTCGTATGGTATTTGTATATACGTGCTGTTGAGTAGCTCCTTACACCCGCAGAATCATTGTTATAGGGCTAGGGCTAGACTTTGGCACTTTTTTAGTTCAAACTTTTGCAAAACCAAGACCCATACTTGACCCATTATCAACTCTAAATATATGCCATTAGTTGGGAAATCTCATATTTTAATGGCTAATGAGGGGTTTATGCATATTTCTGGGAAAATGCCACCATATAACTTTTTCAATGTTTCGTATGCTATTTGTACATACGTGCTGTTGAGTTGCTCCTTACACCTGCAAAATCATCGTTTTTTTCCAATTCGAAAAGTGTATGTTGACCCGTAATTTCTGACCATAACAGCTTAAATATAGCAAATATACACATGATTGAAGGATGACTTAGGTTTTTGACTTTTGTTCTTTAATTTAATATCCTTTTTGGCTTCAGTAGCTTTTTTGTTTTCTCTGCTTAGATAAGTTTAATTAGATCTTGTCATCTGTTATGCAGTTTACAGGAAGCGCAAAAGAGGATGAAGATAAAGAAGCCACCACGCATCCTTGTGATTCATCTAAAGCGTTTCAAGTACATCGAGCAGCTTGGTCGTTATAAGAAGCTATCATACCGCGTGGTGTTCCCCATGGAGCTAAAGCTCAGTGGCACCATAGACGATACAGATTCTGAATACTCCCTTTTCGCTGTTGTTGTCCATGTTGGCAGTGGACCCAATCATGGCCACTATGTCAGCCTCGTTAAAAGTCACAACCACTGGTTGTGCTTTGATGATGAGAATGTGGAGATGATTGATGAGTCGATGATGCAGACCTTCTTTGGATCAGCACAGGAGTACTCGAGCAACACAGATCACGGGTACATCTTGTTCTATGAGAGTATTGGTGCTGTTGGAAAGAGTTGAGAAATTCCTTTTTCGGTATTTAGTGAGTTTTCACTCTGCCAGCACCTAGTTTATCCTCCCAACCTCTTTCCTTATTCTAGATCTCCATACATTTATATGAGCTCTTGGGAACCTACAAGATGACTTGTAATTTCTGATGGTTGCAGTTGTACAGTGGATGGTGGAAGCACACTGTCATTCTCTGGCTTAACAAAATAAAACAGGAATGTACAGTTGAGAAGAATTTCAGAGTGAATTTTCTTGTATTCTTCACTGTTGAATATATGTAATAGAAATGCAATTGCCTCAACCCCCCAACTAAGTACTCCTTTAGGAGTTCATTAGACTATTTGTAACTTAAATTTTATGGGTATATTGCACTCAATTTTGTGGGTGAATTCTGTGGGCAGAAGAGAATATGCCCAATTACTGGCAGATTTCAGATGATCAGCGTTTTATCAAGATTGTACTGATTAAATAATTGCAACTCCTTGAATTTTTGCAACCATTGCGAATCTGTTGTTTTACTAAACTGTGTTCTGACTTTGTACAATCTTGTGAGTATGTTGAGGACTAGTATTCGAGTTATTGTAATTCTGAGAACGTTCAGTTACTTCGGCAACTTGTACATGCTGCTATTATCTAGGTGAAACATCAATTGGAAATTTTAAGTATTACATCTATCTCATATATCTACATGAACCAATATACATGTGGACTAATAGGAATGAAGTGTGTGCACATGGGATGCATGAATTTATATCTATTGGTCCATATGTACATGACTCATATAGATATATGAGCCTTATATATATATATATATATATATATATATATATATATATATATATTTATTGCATATTTCCAAAACAGTTTAAATTTTACGCAGCACATTTTCGTAAAGAAAAGAAGTTTGCAGAGGCAATTTAAACTCCAATTACCAAGTCAAGATGCCCTTCATTAAATTGATAGGTTCCTGACCGGCCTTTGGCCATGCTGGATTCTTTTGTATGAAGCTATTGTGCCAAAAGTCGCTGACATATTTTGTCGTTTGCACTAAGTACAACTAAGCCGAAAGGAATATTTTATTTTTGATGAATGTAATCCATGTAGCATGTTTATAAGCAAATATATAAATATATGTACACTAATGATAATACAAATTATCTCGACAAATGTAATTTGGTATGCTTACGGCAAAGAAATACGTTTCTCAATTTGTAGACAATATTGGACAAAATATAACTTTGCATAAAAACCTTAACATATACTTCACCGACAGCGAACCATGCAAGCTCCCAAGAGCATCTTCTTGTAATTCGGGAGAAAACTTTGATACATATGGCTGTATCATTTTTTTTTTTTTTTTGATACAACCATTGTATGACAAGTGGACCCTTCCCTTTTTCTTCATAAACCGTGCAATTATTTATGTATATTAATTTTGAAAATGACCCACTTGTCATAAATGATTGTATCAAAAAAAATGATACATCTATCTTATCAAAGATTTTCTCTTGTAATTCTTATGTGACATGATACATAAGATAATGTCTTTCCTAGATGGCAAGAGTATATTAACAAAAGACAATAAAATAGAAAGTAGGTGACATAACTTTTCAACTTCTAAGACAACTTCTCTTCCTCATTTTTTTTCTAAATATTTTTTATTCATAATTGATGACATGTAACTAAAAATATTGTTAAGTGTTTTATTGACTAGATCTAGACAATCAACTTAACAATATCTTCTATAATTTTAGACATGTAAGTTTTACAATTTACATAACAACTGCAGAAGAATTTTTAAACAGAAAATTGTATAGAAGGCATAGAAATTCAGTTTTATTGTGTAATAGATACAAAGTTTAGGAAAATTTCAAATACAGTCCCAATACATCCTATTAAAGGGCGTATTTTTAGTTTTGACGATTTATGTCTTTCTAAAAGGCGTAAAATTTTCATTTATATATATTTTTATTTCAAATGGAGATTAATTGCTGAAATTTTTAGTGACAAATTTTGTCTTCTAGTGACAAAATGGTTTCAATGACAAAGGACTTTTAGTGACGAAAATAAACTTTTGGTGACGATTAAAATTTTTTTTTTCCCCATGATCTTGAAAATTTACGTCCTTAAAAAGGGACCTAAATTGCAAAAAAATATAATTAAAAAAGTTTGGAGGAAAATTGACGTCCTTTAGAAAGACGTAAATTGTCAAAACTAAAATTACGTTCTTTTAAAGGACGTATTGGAGCTGTATCTGATTTTTTTTTAAAACTGTCTTTTATACAATAAAATTGAACTTCTATGCTTCCTATATAATATTTTGATTTTTAAATAAAATTTTTTCATTTCTTGGTGGCAAATTTTTTTTTTTTTTTTTTTTTCCAAAGTGACACTAGCTAGGGGTTGGAGATGCTCTAATACAACGAACTAGTCAAAGTATCGCTAGTGGTTTTCTTGATTAATTACGTCAAGTGGAGATTGAAGGATGCTATAGAGTTCGCGAGAGGTTCCGTTAATTTCTTATATATAAAAGAGTTTGTGAGGTTCCATTTCGTGAGCAGGAATTAGAAGGAAAATTAAAGAAGCAGATTAATAGTTGTACAATGGCAAGTCTTCATCCTTCTCCCGAGATCAGTTATGGAACTCCATCAGCAGTTCGCCACTCGCACGAGGAGAGGAAAGTAGGATTCTCTTATGTGGATGAGGGAAAGTACTCCTATGTCGAGGAGTAGGAGGTCATCTTCAACCTCAGGAAAGCGTTTACACCTAATGACTTAAATCGCTGTTCCCATTTTCTCGCTGACCTTTGCCATGTGTGTTTATTTAGGTTTTTTTTAGGAACACTATACTTCTTACTCGCGGGATCCTCCTCCATCCTCTCCGCCTCGTCCTCCCTCCTCTTTTCTCAGCCTCGTCCTCCTCCCTCCTCCACCCTTTCCGACTCCTCCTCCATTCTCCTCCTCCAGCCTCCGTCTCCTCCTCTGCCTCCGTCTCCGCCTCCTCCCTCCTCCGACGGGTGAAGTTGAAATTATGATTGGACAGTAAAAAATTCAAAAAATTGGACTGTTCTGAAGTAATGTACTGTCCTAAGTAAAGTATGGAGTGACTATAGAATTAGCCAAAAAAAAATAGCTAAAATTTTGGGGAGTTTGCATGCATGAAAGTGACAGGCGCATCAACGAACCCAGCAAGCAGCATCGGACCTGCCATTGCAACACATAACTTCAAGAAGCTGTGGCTGTATATAACAGCACCGGTGGTCGGCACCATTTCTGCAGCAGCAGTGTGCAAACTCCTCCAGTTGCCAACCGAGAAGAAGCAGGCAACTAAGCGACAAGTATCGGCTGGCATTGCCAAGAGGTTCAATCCTGCTTATACAAGTTTGTTGGATATATATATCGATATCCGACGTATCAATAGGAACTTTGTACTTACTGTCTTACATCTCTCTTGGACCCACTGTCCAAACTCTCAACCATTTTATGAATGAAATGAATAATAGACTCCCATTCGGATTCGAATTCAAATAGATGTGACATATGCATTGTCAGACACTTGTTTCCCTTTTACTGTAAACAAAATATAAAAGAAGAAATTAAAGTTTGTGTTACCGGTCTTCATGTATGAGTCGTGTACGAAATATCGTCTTAAGGGAATATTCGAAGTCTATGTGCATACTTTTTTCGAATTTTTTCTAAAGGTAAAACTCTCTTCTACTGTCTTTCCGTCACTTCACACAGTTCTTGAAGAGTGACCCGAACTTAGTTTTTGTCTAGAGAAAATGAACAATTCGAAAACGTTCTAGGAGGAAAGAGAATAAGGATCCGTTTGGATAGGCTTTCTGAAATTTTGCTCTGAAAATATTTTTATGAAAATGAGTTATAAAGTTATTTTTCTGAGTATTTAAATTTTGGCTTTGCGTTTGGTTACTTTCATCTGGAAAATGTTTTAAAAAACCAAAAATTGAAAATTCTGTTTGGTAAAATATTTTCAGAAAGTGATTTTTTTTTAACTGTGTACACACTATTCTGTTTGGTTACTTTATATTTTTCAGAAACAAAATATAAAGATTGGAAGCATCTTGATTTGCACCATCAGTCCTCCCCTGACAAGAGTTGGTAACAACCCATGTAGATGCCGGGCAATGCTACTATTACAACCAAAAGTGGTTGTAAGAGTTTACAACCGTCACGTGGCCAGCTTCATTTGGAGGAGAGAGGAAAGAGGTGGGACCCATATAACAGGGGGCTGAGAGAGGGTTGTAAGAAGGTTGTAGGCATTTAGTTGTAAAGCATTATTGATAGATGCCAGGCTGAGTGCTCATGTTGGTACACAAATTCTAAATGAGAATTGCCTAAGAACCTTGTATATTAATCCTAGTCTAAGACGAGAAGATGAGCATTCTAAACCAATATGCCCTTACAAGAGATGATGACAATAGTTGCATAAAGATGTAATATATCTTAATATATATAAAATCTTGCCATAATTAAGATGATAGCATATACTTAGTCCACAAATACAAGTAAAACCTAAATATACGACAAAGTTATTCAACTTTTGTAGTCCACATGTACAAGTAAAACCTAAACGTACAACAAAGTGACTAAACTTACACAGTTGGCGAAAGCTGCCTCCAATTCATACGTTGGTGAGACTGTGGATGCCTCTGCAGATAACCACCACTTCCAATGCTGGTCTCATCAGCCACAAATTGCTCCGCACGACCAGAAGCCACTGGAGGCGACCAAACAGGAACCACTCCCCCATCTCTTTCCGTCCAACCACTGGATGATTCTGCCGTTGAATCCCCTACAACATTTTGCCTCAGTACATTGTTCCTCCCCACTTGAGTGCCTCCTTGATCTCCTTGCTCTAGTGGACTAAAATCTACGGTTGTTGGCACTTCTCCTCTGCTGTCTTCTGCATTGTTCCGTGTATCCACAGAGACATCGGCTTCTTCAGCTCTAACTAAAGAAGCAGTCATGCTAGGGACCATCTGATCCTCAAGTCTCCTGTCAACACTTGGGGTGTTATTGATTCGAACAGGTTCACGATCCACTTCCATTTGTATATCTTGAGGGAAGTCAATGAGAGGGTCTTCTGAGGAATCACCGAGGCCTTCTTCAGTTCCATTCTCCATGGCAGCTCTGGATGCAGCTTCAAGTTGCCACATCTCAGTAAGAGCTTCCTGCAATCTAGCTTTTGCTGCAGAGATTTCTACAATGGGAAGAGGGTAGTTGGAGCCGAGTTCGATTCCTGCAGCTTGTAGTACAGTTTCAGGTGCTTCCCATGGGTGGTGTATCCACTCAGTTGGTAGCCTGGCTAATTCCGGAAGCCATCGGCGTACGTATTCTCCGTAAGGATCAAACTTGTAGCCTTCAAACTATATATATCACCAATTGAGCAAATAAAGGGGCTGATAAGTTGACTATTGCTAGAATGCTTAAATACTAAGTGGCAGCATAAGCTATTCATATGTTATCTTCTATCATCGTCATCGAAGCCTATCGAATGGGTCAGCTCTGGAGAATATGAAAGCTCCATAAATAATTGACATATTTATGACCAATTGAGCAAAAGACAGGGATTGATAAGTTCGCATTTGCTAGAATGCTTAAATAGTAAGTGCAAATTAAGCTTAATAAAAGAAACCTCAATGTTGGTCTTGAATTCCTAGCTAGGGTAGCATGAGAGGGCCATGACATAAAACCCGGACAGCCATTTGGCAGGTAGATAGACCTACCCTTTACCCTTTTAGTTATGCAGTTTAAGCTCATGCAACCAAGGAGCACCCTTCAAGGTCCTCTAGACTATCAAGAGTCTAAAAGAGGTAAAATGATACAATTTGCTATAGGGAATTGCATTCATCTCTATGACACATTCAGCCAAAGAGTGAAAAAGAAAAACATTCCCAGGATCAATGTTATCAGTGAAGTATCCCCATTTGGTTTCTCAAGTGCTTCTCAAGTGTACTGCACCTTGCTAACAAACATGAATCTCAATACCATACAAAATCTTTTTGTAATGGGCTTCTGATCAGTTTAGAAGAATTTTGGGAGTTTCTTGGTGTAGGAAACCACTATTTTAATTCCTTCTGTCATTATTTAGATATTCAATCAAAGAAGGTTGGATACTGGATCAATATGAGGTCTCACTGCAATTTGGTTAATGTTTCTAAGGAGCCTTAAGAAGCATCCTCCATATGAATTTTGATAATGATGACAATGGTCATAACCAAATCACAGTTATATACCTAAAGGATATTTGAATGCTGGTACGTAGTCCATTATCTTTTATCAATATTTGGCAAGTGGTGGTTTATGTTCAGGGAATAGGAAATAAGAATTTTAACATGTCTAAGATCTCCCAGTCCCCCCTTGTAATACTATGCATAGCAGCAATTAACTCTTACTATTTGACCTTTACCAAATAAAAACGCATTTACATCACCCTCCCTGACTCCCTATTCTTCCACTAAAGAAAAAAAAATATCAACAGAAAATGATATTTCATAATTAAATTCCCTTCCTCCATTAATATCAACAAAATAAAACTTGAATGAAAACAAAACTAGCACTAGGCATAAAAACCAGTAAAAAGAGTCCACAGATACCATACCTGAGGGTTATCTATGCGGTCAAAGTCACGACCATCTGGAAGAGTCCCGGATATATACTGCCAACCCAATGCATCACTTTCAAGATCAGCATCCAATAGTGTATCCCAGAAATACTTCATCCCCCATCTCCATGGAAGCTGCAAGACCTTAACGAAGAAACTCGATACAACAACCCGTATCCGATCATGTAACCAACCAGTTGCCCATAGCTCTCTCATACCAGCATCCACCAAAGGATAACCGGTCCTGCCTTGCCTCCATGCTTTAAAATAAGTCTCATCAATGATCCAGGGGAAGAACCTAAGGTGCGCTAGAAGTGGTCTCTCATGACTGAAAGGATGGTTGAAACTAAGGTATCTAGAGTACTCCCGGAGACCAATACACTTGAGAAACAAGTTAACGCTCTCTTCTCCGGATTTGTTTCCCTCATTAGCCCACACTAGTTGCTTGATCCGGACAAGATGAAAGACCTTGCGGACGCTAACCTCACCAAAATGTAGATGGGGTGACAGCAAAGATGTTGTTGCACCATCTGCCTTCTTTCGATTTACAGAGTATTCAATCAACGGTCCGCTAATAAAGGCACTTAGGGCCTTATCAGCATTTTGCCATCCTGGTGACCATGCCCGGGCAAGGAGAGCGTTGCTTCCTTTCTCAGAATCATCTTCGAAAACAAGTATATCTGAAGGGCATCTTGAAGCATCACCTGTTACACCAACACAATAAAAATGCACTTGACATACATTCTTGTAACGCTAAGACCTCTATATCTACTGCGACAGACAAAGATCAAAGAGTTTCGAAGTACCAGAGAAAAACTTGAAGTACAATTAGACAACATAGAAATAGGAATACCAAATGCTTATCAGGGACCTTAATAAGGTCATACGTTGATAATACTATTTTTTTTTTCTTTCTCAATGTTCTTTCTAAGCTATGGGAAGAACTACATAGATAAGCTTCCATGCTATAAACATATACCACTGTCAATTATGTCTATACTTTGTTGGGAAAAAACTAAATGATGAAGTACTTATATGGAGCTCCAAACCATATAAACTACCAACCTTATCCACACACTGTCACTGGTCAAAAGTGCTTAAATGGAGCTCTAAAATAATATCAAGGATCATGACAGTGTGTCCAAGGTTTTTAAGCAGCATGCATAGATGGAAGTGGCCTGGGATCATTAGAGTTGCAAGCTATCAAAATGTAAAATGAGGAGGTGGAACTTCATTGAACTGATTGAAGGTGACTATAGGAATGATGCTTCGGGGTATTGGATGAATCGGTATAATTAATACTTAGTCAACATCTTGGATGCTTCAATGCTTTAATACTTAGTCGACATCCCCTTATGAGTGCACTGACACTTTTCTGTCCACAATGTTCATCAAGGAGGCTTTTAACATCTGCTCGATTCTCAGCAGATACTGGGATAAGGGGATTCATGGAACCAGTTAAAATAATCTTAGTGACATGGGTGCTTCTAATTATTTGTAATGAAATTACAAAGAAGTAGCTAACTGAAATAGATCTTGGGCTCCACATTTTGATATGTTTCTCCTATTAGGTCTCCTCAATAGTTTGCCATATAGTACACTGTTATATGCCGTTGTCTGTTTATACGTAGTATCTTCATGAAAGAAGTAACAGCAACAATGAAAAAATGGACAAAATAACTTCAGAGAAATAGTATATGTCACGAAGATTTGTGCTAGGTCAAATTTAATGCTTTACTTCACGATTATGATTGAATAAACGAATATCTAGAATTAAAAGGTGCAATCATATAAAAGACTAACCCGATATTATTCGTTTAGGTGGC
The DNA here is from genome assembly GCA_036927795.1 of Iris macrosiphon. Taxonomy (NCBI): domain Eukaryota; kingdom Viridiplantae; phylum Streptophyta; class Magnoliopsida; order Asparagales; family Iridaceae; genus Iris; species Iris macrosiphon. Next base: position 16,293,520 of record JAYESA010000013.1, read on the forward strand.
AACAGGGGTGATGCAGGATCATAAGGCATGCTGAGGCATTTGTTCCAGAAAGGTGCAAAAGTTGCAAACGGGGAACCATTTTCATCATTAACTTCCCAAGGTTCGTAGAGCAAATCAGCATTGAAGGAGTGAACATTTATGCCTTGAGCTGTCAAGAGTTCCTTAAGACGATGGTCTCGAACAAGAGACAAAGGATCTGTAAAAGGACAGAAAAGACTAGTTACTATTTAGAAGAAGAGAGATAAAAAACAAATTTATACATTCTAGTGCCTGTGCTACCGTGAACAATTCAACTTTCCTCAAAAGTAGCAAATGGGGAAGATGAGATAGAATGTGATATCTTGCCACTTGTGCTACTCTAGGCTTCCCTTAGGAATTTAAATGGCAGTTCCATTGGCACTTAGGCAGAAAGAAAAAAAGTGAGGTTTCATCTTTGAGATATCAAAGGTTAAAAGCTCAAAAATAATAACAATTTAATGAGATGGAATAATCATGCTAACGACAAGTAAGAAGGAATCAAACAAATCATGCTAACCTAAAAGGGAAGATAAGATGCATGCTAAAGTAAGCAGGCAAAACGACTAGTCAATATATTTACATTACAGGTATAAAGAGAGATTGTCTAAGAACCTGTCTAGATAATAAAAAATGCATAAACCAAGGTCCAAGGACCTTATTCAAACTCAGGAACTCAAAGATCATGGTAGAAAACCCACCTAATATATTTAAATTTAAAGAATGAATTAGAGTAGAAAAGGAGTCCCAAAATATTATTGAAGAAAGTATTAGGTAAGCAAGAAGAGAAGCAAACTATACGCCAAATTTGAGTATTGCCTACATAAAGTACATATCTGAGAACAGGACAAATGGGAATAAGAAACCATTAAAAGATCCAAATATACCTATGATATGTATGAATATGACATGTAATATTCTTTTTGTAAAAGAATAGAACATATGTAATAATTTTAAAGGAAACCTAATCGAAGCAATCCTAGTTAACTAATACAGTTGGACAAAAATGAGGAAGAAGTATAATAAGAACCTTCCACTTGATGATAGATAGCAAGAGTGGAAAAACACACAGCAAATGTTTCTTTCCACATAAAAATAACCAGATTTTAAATTTTCTAATTAATATAGGATGAAAGAAGTCACACCACTCAAAGTCCAAATTCCCCAAAAAATAAAAGGAAAGCAAATCAAGAGCATACAATAAAAGAAAGAAGAAATTATAAAGATTTTCATCTAACACATGCACTACAGCTAAGGGAGTGGATCACGAATAAGCTCTCATAAACTCTAGACAACAAACATTAAGCCCACAATCATCAAACAAACAATCAGTCTATCTAAGGATACACACAAACACAATAAACAAGAAATATGACGGGAGGGAATTTATAAAGAAACTAAACAAACCCACATTGAGAACTATAGTTTTATACACCGAAACCAGATTTTTCATATAAGCATTATTTAAGCTTCTATCGAAAAGTTTTGAATATCATTATCTCGTTTGCATTTCCTGTACCCCTTCTTACACTGAAAAAGCAAAGGTCATCTTGCGTCCTTGAATCGATAACCATTTCCATCTTTATTATAGCCATTGCGTGCGCTGAAGCAGCTATTGGGCTAGCTATTATTTCGTCGATCCGGGGGGCGGAGAAGCCTCCAAGTCAAAGAATTCAAAGAGTTGCTAATTGGTATGTAAATGGTCCCTTCCATTCATATCTCAGGAGGCTTTTGGGCTGTTGATCCTCTGTTGGGTTGCAAATTTTTTTAGACTTCACTATCGGATGTTCGATCTCCTATCGGTGTCGGTTTTGCCCTAAATTTAACCTCACGTAAGTTATTTTCACTTATTGTTCTATGTAATACTTACTATTTTATGTTGGGTTATCTTAACATGTGTCCTACATGATAACACATAAATAAATGTGTATTTTACATAGATATTTCTATCAGCATATTGATAAATGCACATTTTACATTCATAAATGCACATCTTAGATGAAATACTATTTTATTTAAGGGCTAATTAGAGTTTAGACCCTGGATTTTATACCAGCTTAGAGTTTAAGCCATGACTTGTCCAATTAGAAAGTTTAGAACCTGAATTTTTTTTATTTGTTTCAATTTTCCCATTATACCCGCCCCCTCATGCTTGATAATAAAACCTTCCTATATAGACTAGGTAGGATATAATGGGGAAAATGAAACAAAAAATTAAATATCCAGTATCTAAATTTTCCAATTTGACATATCAGGACTTAAATTCTATGGATCTAAACTTTAATTAGTCCTTTATTTAAAGTGCCGGTGAAAGTACTAATATAAAATATATATCAATCATGTGTTATCGTATAACTTTTTTATGTTTCCTATTGATGAAATTTAAGTAGGATCTGCTTGATCCCACTATTTTCTAATAAAATAAAATAAAATAAAAATATCAACATACCAAAAAGGGAAAGCCATCCAAGCACTAACCAGAACAAGACCTTACCCAATATAAATAAACAATTTAATAAACAAACCACACCTCAATACCTAAAAAGGTTAAAATATAGACTAAAAAAACATAGGAAGAAACCCTTACCATAAATAGAGGTATAACAAAAAGAAGAAGCGTAGAAAAAAGAAGAAGAAAAAGAATAAAACGAACGAACCATATAGGTGGTTGAAGAAGAGGTTGGATGCTCCGGTGGAGCGGAGGACGTGGAGGAGGGTGGAGGCGGTGTCGAGGGAGCGCTTGGTGATGAGGGAGGTGCCGAGGCTCCGGAGGGAGGAGTCGAGGTGGCGGAGGCTCTGGCTGAGCCACCACCTCGACACCCGGCCCGGGTAGTAGTGGCCCTCCTCCTCCGGGGCCCACACGAACACAGCGAACACCTCCCCCGACCTCACCCCCGCCGAGAGAGCAGGGTTGTCCTCCACCCTCAGATCCCTCCTGAACCATACTACGCTCTTCCCCACGCCATCGGCAGCTGCAGCTGCTGCCATCACTGTCGAGAGATGATCAAGAACCAGAGGAGGGAGGGAGGGAGGGGGACGAGTTGGATCAAGGGAAGGAAGGAGGTAGGGTGGGTGAGTGGGTGGGTGGTGGTGGACTCGACCACTCAAGTGGGACTGGGATGGGAGGATGGAGGATGGATGTGGTTGGGATGATTTTTAGTGGTTTGGGGTTCTTGAATTTTTTTTTTTTTTTCATATTTTGTTGGTCGGTGGTTTTTTTTGTTTTTGATATTCATTTCTTACCACCACTTTAGGTTTTTTTTTTTTTTTCAGAAATTTTTCTGTAGACCATTGTAATTTGAGTATATTGTAGGTAGAAAAATATTTTATAAAAATTGTCAAAAGAGAATTCAAACGTCTCTTATTCTTAAATATCTCGGAATCTGGAAGTCCAGGTCCGGCTCTGAACTCATGGGAGCCCGGGACCAACTTTCAGAGCTCATGGGAGTCCAGGACGAACTTTCAAAATGAGACTCCATGCATAATGTAAAAAAATAAAAATAAAAAAAAATAAAATAAAAAATATGTCTCCACCAAAATTTGAACTAAGAACCTCTTCTTGTTAGCAAGTCTAATTTAATAATCACTACACTTCAATTGCTTTGTGATAAATAATCTCCATGGTAAATACTAGTTCTATTTTCTGTAAAAAATTATTTATATATTGAAATAAAATGAGACATATTAATTTTTTGCGGACATCCTTACTAAAGGTGCTGATTTTTTTATAATTTTTTTGGCTGAAAATAAAGTTAAAAAAATAAGGAGAAAAGTCCTTAGTAAGGACTTTTGCTATTTTTTTTCCAAAGTTCCAAACGTCCTTATCAAAGTTGTTTGCCATTTTTTTTTCTTTTCTTATTTCTTACTTTCTCTTCAAGAAAAAAGAAAAAGAAAAAAAAAAGGTAAAAGGTAAAGACGCCATTAGATAAAGACGTTTTGAAGTAGTATATTTTTAAAAAAAGTCAAACCTATGCAATATGCTCAAATTATAATGCTCTACATAATTTTTTTTTTTTTTTTTTTTTTCAAATACTTGTTCTGGACAAATACTTATCAAACTTTTAGAATTTCGGTGCATTGTTCTATAGACTTATTTATGTGTGGGTATTAAAATAAAGAAAAAATTGTTACAAATATATTTTTTAATTTGGTTTAACAAAAAATTGAACATTTTGTGAATCACAATACATTTCGTCACAGTCTGCGTTTACAAGTTATCTGTGGTGCAATAGTTGCATCTTTGACTCTAGATTAGAAAGTATTGAGTTCCTCTCTCTCTCTGTCTCTCTCTCTCTCCCTCTATATATATATATATATATATATATATATATATATATATATATATATATATATATATATATATATATATATATGAAAATGTTAAGTTTACTATCGAATGTTTACATCCATCTTACGACCCTCTCTTCCCTCCTTTTATATGGACCACATCTAGCTTCACCTCTCATCCAATGAATGACTACCACGTGACACTCCTGTCACATGTCGGCTACATGACACTCCTGTCACGTGACGACTACGTGACAGAAAATCAGATCCCATAAATCTCTCTCACCCAATGGACAGCCGTCACATGACGGTTGTAAAATGAGTGTAAGCATTTGGTTGTAGTCGTAACATTTATTATATATATATATATATATATATATATATATATATATATATATATATATTTTGTGTGAATTTCAACACAAACGAAAAATATACACAAAACGGCTTAGGCTGTACAGCGGAATGTATTGTGACTCACAAATTCTCCCAAAAAAAAAATTCAGTCAATTTTTTTTTTTTAAACGGTCTCTTTAACAAATTTTTTGATTTAGAATTTGAGGTTGGCATATTCCTTACCAAAACATTGGTTAATTAAAGTGGTTGTTCGGCCGATACACTATAACTTCTATAAAAGGTTGCCGGAAAGTAGAATATGATTTAGATATTTTGATGGTTGGTGCTTTGCTTTTGATCGACTGGTCCATTTCTTAACACCAAAAAGTTTTATTTCTTGTTAACAATTCAAGAGTTTCGTAGCACATTATATAGACTCACTTTATGTGGGGATACTATATATATATATATATATATATATATATATATATATATATATATATATATATATATATATATATATATATATATATATATATATCATCGTAACCACAATATGTCATGAACCCACGGACTTATGTCGGGGTGTTTAAAATTTGATGTTGGTACGTTCCTTTACCATTTAAGCTTTTAAAAATATTTGTTAATTAAAGTTGTGTGTATGCGATATGTTAGTTCGGATTCAACTGAATCAAAATAGTCAAATTCGAATATATCAAAATTCTAAAAATTTAAAATCCAAACTAAATCGAAATTAGTCTTAACCGAAATCAAACTGAACTGATAGTAGATTATGTTTATTAGGTTTGTTCGGTTAGACTATTTTTATTGTTTAATGGGTCGAATCTAAAATTGATATTATATTGAAATTATATTATAATTTTATAATTTTTATACATATATTTATTGTATTTCAAAGTTGGCTGAAAGTTATACCAGTAATTTAATTACCAAAGTTGGACTTTAAAATACATAAATAGAATTGTTGTTTTCAAAACATAAAAAAAGAATATACACATTTTTTATCATAAATTTGAGGATATTTACACAAGCCTTATTTGATTTTTGGTTTTGGATTGAATCGAAACTCATGACCGAAACTAAAATCGAATAATGAATTTTAGTATTTTCAAAGCCGATATCGAACCGAATTTGTTTCAAATCGAACCGAATCTCTTATTCGATTCAGTTCTCGATCCAAAGCAAAATAATGCTCACCCCACTATCGATATACTTTAACTCCTATAAAAGATTGTTTGGTACACGAAAAGTAGAATATGATTTGGCTTTTAACTTTTATGAAAAAATATATAAAAATTTATACGCTTTCTTGTCCCTCGTAGAGGGCAAATGTGTTTGACTAGGTTAAAATAAAAAAAATAAAAGGTGATATGGTGTATTAAATAATAAAACTAAATAATTATATATAATTTAATAATAAATTATTGATATTATATTTAACTAAGTATTAATTAATTATTAGTTACCTTTAATTATTATTTATCTTACTACGTAATAATAATTTACTATTTTAACTGTTGAGCAATAATATAATTAAATAATTAGTTTAGCAAATTAAGATAATTAGTAAATATTAACAATAATCAATTTGATTTGTTAGATTGGACTATTTTTATTGTTTTATGGGTCAGACCCAAAGTTAAAATTGTGATTAAATTATATTAAAAATTATAATTTTATACATAGATTTGTTACATTTTAAAATTGGACCCAAAATTGAACTAATTGTTAAATTATCAAACTTGAGCTTTAAAACACATACATAGAACTGTTGTTTTCAAAATATATACATTTTTATTATAAAATATGCATAAAATCGAGGATATTAATAATTGTACAAGTTTTATTCGTTTTTTTTTATCAAGCTGAAAATCAAAATCAAAACCGAATCGAATTTTTTTTCTACAGAACAGAACCAAAACTCTTATTTAGCTCGATTTGATTCAATTTTCGGTCCAAAACTAATAATGCCCGGCTCTACTTTGAAGTATTCAAACAGCTTTGAGTGGATCATGTAGTCATGTGGGAGGGATTGGTTCTTATCACTCTATACATCTTTCTTTTCCTTCTCCAGCCACCATTGTTATTGTTGTTGGTCTTGTTTTGTTTTGTTTTGTACACAACTAGACATTAGACAGAGACATTGATAGGGAGAGGACCACTTGACTTTGGATGTTAATGCAATTGCAATGCCATTCCTCCCTCCTTCCTCCTCCTCACCACCGCAAATAATTTATGTGTTCCTCCTTTATACCAAGATAGCTAGACAATTCTCCCCAAACCTGTTATTTGCACCATGAAAGCAACATGCATTAGGGATTTGATTGATTCTCTTTAGATGGTCTTGGAACTACAGCTGGTCTTCGTATTATTTTCATCTCTTCCAAATCAACCAAGCCCTCTTTATTCCTACAACTAACAAATATCGATCGTGTGCTGTCTACCAATAGTTCTTTTCTCCTCTTCCACTTCACCTAGGACTAGTTTGATTCACTGCAATGTAATTGTAAGCGTAATAAAATTGATTTAGTAGCGTAATCGAACTTGTAATATAATAAAATTAAAATTATATTACCATATTTGTTTGGAATATATAATCAAATCATGTAACCTATTCAAATTTTTTTTTGCCAAGTAATGTAATCGAGTTAATTTTTATAGACAATGTATTGTATTCAAAAAAAAAATAAAAATAAAAAAATACTAGCGTCGACGTAACGGTCGAATAGCTGGAGATGAAAGAAGATGCAAAGCAGCTCGGGAGATCGGGAATCGGTGGCATGGACGAGCAGAAACTTTGTCGCGGGACGGCATACATGATTTTCAGTTTAGGAGTCATGGGACCACCACCTCTCGTCAGACTGGAGGGAAAGATTGTTGGAAATCCAGTCCGGATTCGAACTGGATGTCACGCCCCGATTTCGGCTATTCGATAATCGTCCCCCGGACGTGATGCCGTGCACGCGTAGGGCGCGCGTGCACAAGGCCTTAGGCATAAGGATATTCTTTAGAACAATGCAACAGAGTGGACATATAAGATAACACAAGGTTGAGGCATAGAAAAGTTTCTCTTTTATTCATAATGAACATCTTTTTACATTGCTTGACTCAAAAGTATAAAATGCCCACGGGCTTACAGACTTGGACGCAAAATGAGATAGCCGATCCATACATTATGTCCCTTTTACATAGATTCAAAAACACAAAATCCACCTTGGGTGCGAGTAAGCACCATCGCCTTAGCGATATTCAGCAACGGAGATAGTGAAAGGCTTCTTAGCTTGAGCCTCCAAAAGTCTTGGCCACGAACCGCCAAGGATCCCAAAAGTTCGGAGTAAGCTTCAGTTCCTCGCCGCGTCGCCTTGCGCCGGGGAACCTGCTACAACGAGGGTCAGTACTTCGGAAAGTACTGGTGAAGGCTAGCTGCTCAACTTTACCAAGCTCAAGAGATATGATCTAATGAGTATGCTACAATTATTTTCTTAGGTGGGTTTCTATTCTTGCCTAGTTCCGATTTCGTTTAGCAGATATGCAAGAACAAAATAACATAACTTCGCATGCCACCGTTCGGTGACTTTACCTGTCCCGTCTGAACCACCTGTGCAACTTACCATAGCCTTCCCTGTCACGAAGACATAGTTAGTCTGCACAGTTTAAATATACACAACATCTTTTGGTTGGACGGGGGATGGATCGGCTGATATTCCGCCTCAGGTAGCTAGCCTTTGGCGGACGCACGGACCCATCCAAGCGCTAGGACTACACTAGCAAATGTTCTACCCAGGTCGAAGCGGTCCCGGTGCCCCGGCGACCGTTCGTAGAACGTTACCCCTTGTATACAAGTTTGTCCAACACCAACCCACCAAACCCATAGTTAACGCCTAAGAATTTAAAGAAACGGCATGTACGGAACCGCTTTACTGTGCTACCATAATCGACCAACAAGTTATATGCAATAACATTTAGCAGTTTAAAGAAGAATGACTTGTGCTATAAATAAGTGCCGATCAATTATTCTACCCAACGAACGTGCATGCATCAATGAATTTATGCAAGGTTCTGAACGACAAGCAATGAATGTTCCAAGCCTACTTTTTATCTTTTCATTCAACTTTATATATATTTGGTATCGTTTGAATGAATGCACGACTGAGTCAATCTTTATTATGAACAGAGCCCTTGGAAAGAAGGTGCTTATCGAAATAGAGCCACTCACAAGTTTGTTGAATAGGAAGAAGAAGGAGAGGTCCCTAAGACTCCGCTCGCGCGTCGTCTACACGATCACCTGCACGCACCAACGGATGATCAATACCTCCTGCTTCGGTCTCCAAGGGTCGATACGAAATGCGAAATCCTAAGAACGAAAGCAATGAAATCCATTAAAACCGTTCAAGAAAACGCAAGTCATAAAACCAACAAGAAAGCATCCAAGCGGCACGAAAACGGACAAGAAACCAACGCAACGGAAAGGCCTCTCTCGACTCTGCCGCCGAGTCCATCCTCGAGGCACAGTCCGTTGTATATGGGACCTGATTCCGAAGAAACCAATCCATAACGAGGAAAGGATCTTAATTCAATCTGTCCCGTTCGGACGGTCGTAAGTATTCCTTGGCCGCGCTCCCCGAATAGGGGGAACGGGACATTACATCATAACCATCCAAAAGAAAGTTTCGTCCCGAAACTTATGAATAGAACCTACCCCTAAGGAATAATGAGGGGAACCTTTCCCTCATATCAGCTTCAAGTTCCCAGGTCGACTCCTCGACCGAATGGTTCCGCCACAGGACGCGCACTAGCGAGACGGTTCGGTTCCGCAACTGCTTCTCTTTACGATCCAAAACTTGGACAGGCTCTGCTGCGTACGACAAGTCCGCTTGCAGATTCAACTGACCCAAGTCGACTATGTGGTTCGGGTCGTGTACAAACTTTCTCAGCTGTGAAACGTGAAAAATATTGTGTACTTCTGATAGGGCAGGCGGCAAAGCAACTTGGTAGGCTACCGGAGTAACCCGTTTGAGAATTTCAAACGGTCCAACAAATCTTGGACTTAACTTTCCTTTTACTCCGAATCGCATAACTCCGCGCATAGGCGAGACTTTCAAGAACACATGGTCCCCTTCAAAGAATTCAAGGGGGCGACGTCGAGCATCAGCATAACTCTTTTGTCGGCTTTGTGCTGTCTTCAACCGTTCACGAATCAACCGAACTTTTTGTACGGTTTGTTCAACCAGCTCCGGCCCTAGGATTTGCCGTTCTCCGACTTCGTCCCAGCAGATTGGTGACCTACACTTCCGCCCATACAAAGCCTCGTACGGAGCCATCTCGATGCTGGACTGATAACTATTGTTATATGCAAATTCCGCTAGCGGCAGGTAGACGTCCCAACTTGACTTCGAATCGATCACGCAGAGGCGCAACATGTCTTCTAGTATCTGATTCACTCGTTCCGTCTGACCATCGGTTTGTGGATGATAGGCTGAGCTAAACTTCAACTTGGTCCCCATCGCCAGCTGAAGGCTCTCCCAGAAACGCGAGATGAATCGCCCGTCCCGATCTGATACTATAGAAACTGGCACTCCATGCAGCCGGACTATCTCGTCAAGGTAGGTCTGGGCGAGGCGATCGGCGCTCCAAGTACTTTTGATGGCAAGGAAGTGTGCAGACTTGGTTAACCGGTCGACGATAACCCAGATCGCGTCGTTCCCCCGTTGCGTCCTTGGCAGGCCAACAATGAAATCCATGCAGATGTGCTCCCACTTCCATTCCGGGATAGCAAGATTTTGCATCTCTCCGTCCGGCCTCTGATGCTCTGCTTTCACCCTTTGACAGGTTATGCATTGGGACACAAAGAGTGCAACATCTTTCTTCATGCCTTGCCACCAGAAGGTCGTTCGGAGGTTTTTATACATCTTCGTGCTCCCGGGATGGATCATATAGGCTGCGTAATGAGCTTCCGCAAGGATCTCCTTTCTAAGTTCTGAATCATCGGAGACGCATAGCCTTCCTCTCACCCGCAACGCCCCATTTTCATCTACTGCAAAGTCCTTCGCCTTCCCCGCTAGAATCTGCTCGTGCATCTTCTTTAGGAAAGGGTCGTCTTTCTGGGTAGATGTGACCCGCTCTATTAGGTTGGGTACGAATCGCATTTGAGCGACCCGCGCGCCACGATATCGAATTCGGAGTTCGATGCCCATCTCTTCTAAGTCCCTTCGTAACCTGCGATCGACTGACAGAGATCCAACGAAGATCCGACTCAGAGCATCCGCTACAACGTTCCCTTTTCCAGGTGTGTAGTCTATCGTCAAGTCATAATCTTTTATCAATTCTAGCCAACGGCGCTGACGAAGGTTGAGGTCCGTCTGGGTGAATAGGTACTTCAAGCTCTTGTGATCAGTATAAATTCGGCAAGGCACTCCATAAAGGTAGTGTCGCCACAATTTTAGGGCAAAGACAATTGCCGCTAACTCCAGGTCGTGTGTAGGATAATTTTTCTCGTGCTTCTTCAGTTGCCTGGAGGCATAGGCTATCACTCGATCTCGCTGCATAAGTACACACCCCAAACCTTGCCCGGACGCGTCGCTAAATATTTGGAATCCCGAGATCTCGTCTGGTAATGCAAGTAACGGGGCAGAGGTGAGGCGATGCTTTAACTCTTTAAACGAAGCTTCGCAGTCGGCGGACCACTCAAACGCGACTCCCTTTTGTGTGAGGCGAGTCAGAGGTAATGCAAGTTTGGAAAAATCCTTCACGAACCGTCTGTAGTAGCCCGCTAGCCCGAGGAAGCTTCGAATCTCGCTAACGGATGCAGGTCGCTTCCACTCGACAATGGCCTCCACCTTCTTCGGATCGACTGAGATGCCTCCCGCAGAAATGATGTGCCCGAGGAAAGATACACTACTTAGCCAGAATTCACACTTACTCAGCTTAGCATATAGCTGGTTGTCCCGAAGAGTTTGTAGCACGGTCCGCAAGTGCTCTGCATGTTCTTCCTCACTCTTCGAATACACCAAGATATCATCGATGAATACTACTACAAACTTATCGAGGTAGGGCCGGAACACAAGGTTCATCAAACTCATAAAGGCAGCGGGGGCATTGGTTAGTCCGAACGGCATCACCAGGAACTCATAATGGCCATAGCGAGTTCGAAAAGCTGACTTTGGCACATCGTCTTGCTTGATCTTTAGTTGGTGGTAGCCCGAACGGAGATCAATTTTAGAGAATACCGTGGCAGCCTGCAACTGATCGAAAAGATCGTCTATTCTTGGAAGAGGATACTGGTTACGAATGGTTGCTTTATTCAATTCTCGATAGTCGATGCAGAGCCGCAATGAGCCATCCTTTTTCTTCACGAATAGTACTGGGGCACCCCATGGAGATACACTAGGCCGAATGTATCCTCGATCTAGCAAGTCTTGCAACTGTACTTTAAGCTCTTTCAATTCTGCCGGGGCCATTCGATACGGTGTCTTGGAAATTGGTCGAGTTTCCGGGAACGTGTCTATAGTAAACTCTGTCTCTCGATCGGGCGGCATGCCTGGCAACTCGTCGGGGAACACATCAGGAAAATCCGCCACAACGGGGATAGACTCAACGTTTGCGCAATCTTGCCGAGTGTCTCGAACGGACGCTAAGTACCCTTCGCAGCCGGAGTGAATCATCCGTCGAGCAGACATTGCTGAGATCACCATACAGGCATTCGACGCTTTCGACTCAGGACTGCACGTGAAGCAAAACTCGGTCTCGCCGGGCAAACGAAACACGACTTCCTTTTTCGCACAGTCGATTGTAGCTGAACAAGCGCCGAGCCAATCCATCCCCAGAATAAGATCGTAGTCCCTTATGTCTAGAACTATCGCATCTAATGACAATCTCCGTCCCCCGATGCAAATGTTACCTTCACGACAGACTAAGCGAGCCGATAGATCTACTCCCGAAGGAGTGCTAACACTTAGGTTTAAGCCTAGCGGTGTCATAGGGAATGTGTGTTCGGCGGCAAAATCTGCCGAAATGAAGCTATGTGTTGCACCAGAATCAAACAATACTCGAGCAGGTACATTATTAAAAAGTAATATACCTGACACCGTCGTGTTCGACGCGAGTGCCTCGTCCCGAGTCAAGGCATAGACTCGGCCCTGAGCGTTTTGCGGTGCCTGGTTTGCTCGTTGAGTTTGCCCCTGACCCTGAGGCTCTTGGTTTTGTTGATGCTGCTGCTCTTGCCCGCTAGCACGACAGTTCACTGCCATGTGGCCCTGACGACCGCACTTAAAGCATGAACCATTGAACACCCGACAGTTCCGTGCGATGTGTCCTGTGCGATTGCATCGGTGGCAGACGGCTTCGTTACCCCTTCCCGGGTTTGCTCCCTGTTTACTGCCGTTGTTGGGGCGCTTCTGCGCGTTGTTTCCTCCTGTGTTGGCATGACGCTTGTGATTGTTATTTTGCACAGCGCCGGTGCGAACTGGAGGATACTGCGACTTAAGGGACAGTGCATGATTCAAGGACTCCCGCATGGTACGATATTGAGTCACTACGACGTGAGCACGGATAGAAGGTCGTAGTCCGAGCTCGAACTTTCTTGCACGACTTTCGGCATCGGCGAGCTGAGACTTGGCAAATTTTGCAAGTCGGTTGAATTCTGAAGCGTATTGACGTACCGTCATGTCCCCCTGCTTCAGTAGGGCAAACTCGTCTTCCTTTTCGCGACGGACGGCGGGTGGAAGGTATTCCTCCACGAAGGCCTTGCGAAACACGGACCAGGAGATAGCCGTTGTGCCACCTTCACTCAAAATAGCTTGCTTGTGCACATCCCACCAATCATGTGCATTTTGTCGGAGCTGAAGCTGAGCACACGCTACCTTCTTGGTCTCGTCTAGGCACAGCGCTTCGAAGTGGTCCTCCAACTCGACCAGCCAGTCCATCGCTAAGGAAGGGTCCTCGGTGCCTTTAAACGTAGCACGGCACATCTTCTTGAATTCTGATATTGAGACGATTGACCCGTTCTCGCCTGAGGGTAAGGTACCCTGAGAATTCTGCGGTCCGGTGGCTTCAGCAACTATGGGCACGGTTGCGGGGACGGATGCAGAATGATTGTTGGCGACCATATTCGTCACCATTGTTTGCAGGCTATTCATCTGCTTCTGCTGTGTATCTGCCTGAAGTCGCTGCGCCACGAATTGGGCTTCAATCCGTGACTCAAACTGACTCTGCCGTAGTTCAGCTTGTTTCTGCTGCGTCTCCATCAAACGCATCATTCGTTCGAACGGATCGGCAGAGGGTGCGGCAGCTGGACTCCCAGAGCTGCCCGAGGTGCCTGAACTACTCGCTTGCACTTGCGCCACCATCTGCGCTTGTGCACCCGGCTCGGAAGTCGTTCCTTGAAAGGAAAGTAACTTGTATTAGTCTCAAGGTATATTATGGACTCACTGTATGGAACGTATCTCATTTTGGCCAAGCGATTTCAAGGGTCTACTCGAAAGGAACAAGGTCCTCTTTAGAAACTTTCTTGTGAGATCAAAGGATCTGAAGCATGCTCTGATACCAATATGTCACGCCCCGATTTCGGCTATTCGATAATCGTCCCCCGGGCGTGATGCCGTGCACGCGTAGGGCGCGCGTGCACAAGGCCTTAGGCATAAGGATATTCTTTAGAACAATGCAACAGAGTGGACATATAAGATAACACAAGGTTGAGGCATAGAAAAGTTTCTCTTTTATTCATAATGAACATCTTTTTACATTGCTTGACTCAAAAGTATAAAATGCCCACGGGCTTACAGACTTGGACGCAAAATGAGATAGCCGATCCATACATTATGTCCCTTTTACATAGATTCAAAAACACAAAATCCACCTTGGGTGCGAGTAAGCACCATCGCCTTAGCGATATTCAGCAACGGAGATAGTGAAAGGCTTCTTAGCTTGAGCCTCCAAAAGTCTTGGCCACGAACCGCCAAGGATCCCAAAAGTTCGGAGTAAGCTTCAGTTCCTCGCCGCGTCGCCTTGCGCCGGGGAACCTGCTACAACGAGGGTCAGTACTTCGGAAAGTACTGGTGAAGGCTAGCTGCTCAACTTTACCAAGCTCAAGAGATATGATCTAATGAGTATGCTATAATTATTTTCTTAGGTGGGTTTCTATTCTTGCCTAGTTCCGATTTCGTTTAGCAGATATGCAAGAACAAAATAACATAACTTCGCATGCCACCGTTCGGTGACTTTACCTGTCCCGTCTGAACCACCTGTGCAACTTACCATAGCCTTCCCTGTCACGAAGACATAGTTAGTCTGCACAGTTTAAATATACACAACATCTTTTGGTTGGACGGGGGATGGATCGGCTGACATTCCGCCTCAGGTAGCTAGCCTTTGGCGGACGCACGGACCCATCCAAGCGCTAGGACTACACTAGCAAATGTTCTACCCAGGTCGAAGCGGTCCCGGTGCCCCGGCGACCGTTCGTAGAACGTTACCCCTTGTATACAAGTTTGTCCAACACCAACCCACCAAACCCATAGTTAACGCCTAAGAATTTAAAGAAACGGCATGTACGGAACCGCTTTACTGTGCTACCATAATCGACCAACAAGTTATATGCAATAACATTTAGCAGTTTAAAGAAGAATGACTTGTGCTATAAATAAGTGCCGATCAATTATTGTACCCAACGAACGTGCATGCATCAATGAATTTATGCAAGGTTCTGAACGACAAGCAATGAATGTTCCAAGCCTACTTTTTATCTTTTCATTCAACTTTATATATATTTGGTATCGTTTGAATGAATGCACGACTGAGTCAATCTTTATTATGAACGGAGCCCTTGGAAAGAAGGTGCTTATCGAAATAGAGCCACTCACAAGTTTGTTGAATAGGAAGAAGAAGGAGAGGTCCCTAAGACTCCGCTCGCGCGTCGTCTACACGATCACCTGCACGCACCAACGGATGATCAATACCTCCTGCTTCGGTCTCCAAGGGTCGATACGAAATGCGAAATCCTAAGAACGAAAGCAATGAAATCCATTGAAACCGTTCAAGAAAACGCAAGTCATAAAACCAACAAGAAAGCATCCAAGCGGCACGAAAACGGACAAGAAACCAACGCAACGGAAAGGCCTCTCTCGACTCTGCCACCGAGTCCATCCTCGAGGCACAGTCCGTTGTATATGGGACCTGATTCCGAAGAAACCAATCCATAACGAGGAAAGGATCTTAATTCAATCTGTCCCGTTCGGACGGTCGTAAGTATTCCTTGGCCGCGCTCCCCGAATAGGGGGAACGGGGCATTACACTGGAGAGGTTCCGATAGTCTGAAGTGTTTTGGGATTCTAATCTACACCGTTGGATGCTGGTGGACGGTCAGATCTGTTGTGGGCTATTTTAGGTATAATAGGGTTCTTATTTTAGAGTTTCTTATTTAGGAAATCTTATTATGACCTAAAATAGATTTTTTTTCATCCTATATATATATGGGTTGAGGGTGGAGGCAAAAAGAATATAGTATAAAGGGAGATTCATGGTGCTCGTCCACAGAAAGTCTAAGAGAAAGTCCATACTTTACTCTTAGGTCTCGCTATCCAAGACAGAAGAAAGAGTAGATCTGATTGAGGAATCACCGCCTTCTTTCAGGAAGATCGCTATGGGGTTTTGTGAGTGACTTCAGTTGTAATCTTTTTCTTCTCTTCTTGAGTGTGGTGAGGGGGTTGCACCTATTAGGACAAAGAGTTCAACATTAGTTTTATCAATCTTGTAATTTCACCTGAATTATATATATTGAGATTTGTACATGTGATGTAGTCATCGCCATATACTTGTCTTTATCTGTGCTTGACGTTCGTGTAGACAATGGTTTGTTATCTCATGTGGATTGACCTAAAATTTCGCTGCGGTCAGTTTCAGACATCGTATCGAAGCAAGGTGTAGGACGTGTTCGATTCCAACAAAAAATTAGTTCAATTCTTGTAGATCGGTTCGATTGGCACCGGCCGGATCCATCAGATCCGAAAGAACCAAGTTAGACACGACTCTGAGAAAGAGCTTCCCTTTCGGACCATGAAATGGACATTCCGAAAATGACCTCCTAACAAGTTGCGACCATACAGTATGGGTTCATTCGAGGACTACAGCCCATGAAAGTGAGAGATTCAATCAATTTTTTGAATACTTCATGGTCTGAAGAGTTCATAACAACAACAAAATTTGAATCAACGAGTTGAAATAGAAAGATTAATAATTGTTAGTTTCGGAGCCAAATCAAACTAGAGAAGGTCCACAAAGTAGAAATTCACACAAAAGTTCGTCTATACAAAAGTTGATATACTGTGAGTCACTCGAGAGCCCCTCTACAGTAAAAACAACTCCACAACAGCGCAATACCTAGAACATATTACAAACAAATAAAAGAGAGAGAAAAAGCAAACATTGCAAAGAACAGTAAACCGTTATTCTCTTTACGTTCGCAAATGCTACAACGAGAAGGAATGGGAACAAGAAAAAAAATACAAAGAATGGAACTCCTGCTGGGGTGATCAAAACCACAGGTGCTCAAGGCAAGATTCACGCTATACGAAGAACTGCCCTCATGATCCAGCAAATTCACACCAGAACTTCTGGAACGCTCTTGGTCATATTCGGATCACTCGAAAAATACTTTGTGGAAGGGTACTCATTGTTGCCGCATAAGGCTTTGGTGTTCTCTGGTTTTATGGTTCAGTTGAAATTTCTCAACCCCTCAAATGAAAGAGGAGCACCTCTATATATAGAGAAAATCAGCACATATGCGGCACGAGAAAGCACGTGCCGCATATGCGCTGAAGATCAGATACCAAGGTGCATGCGCCGCCAAATACCGAAAGTAGCTGCTGAGAGCAGACAGTGTCGAAAACAGCAGCGTGCACAGAAAACCACGTGCCGTCGTGCGCTGTCTGCGCCGCTCGTGCCACGACGCCGACAATAACAGATCATGTCCCATTCACATCAGGCCGCATAGCGCCTGGCCACATAGCCCCTGGCCATATAGCTCCAGGCCGCATAGCCCTTGGCCGCATAGCTCCAAGCCGCAAAGCACCAGGACGCATAGCTCCATTGCCGCATAGCACCACGAAGCATGCGCTCGAGCAAGCAACCATGCATACAACTCGCGCATAAAATGAGCACACGAGCGCCATGCGACGATGCTGACGTGCTAAGTGCAAAGTGCGCCAACAAAGCGCTACTTTGCGCCCTTGAGCCGGAGTCCGAGTCCGAGTCGTTTGAGGCTTAGCTCCTAAGGAAAACTTTCCAAAGGTGGTGACAAAATAAAGATTGTCATAAAGGGGTTCACACTTAATCCCTCTAGGAAAATAAATCCACATGGGCCACCATCCCATGCGCATATGCCAATACTAAGCAAAGCTATATATTGAGATATACACATTGGTGGTTTTCCGATGTGGGACTAAAAACTCCCAAAGCAAAGTGAAAAACACCAACAATCTCCCACATATATCACAATAAATGGTTGAGCGTCCCTCACAATGACTGTCCATCATGCATTAGGATAGATGTCGCCCACGACTTGAATCTTCTTGCATGGGTCAAACAACAGTACGATACCAGAATGGACTACGCCTTGAATTCTGAACCATAGCTGTTGTTCTTCCCACTCGCATAATAACATCAGTTGTGCCTCCTGTCGTACATTAAAGGTCCTGTGCTGACCTGGTTTCGGTGTATGTATCTTGGGTGTCTACAGGTTTACCCTCAAGTGACGGCCTATATCTCTTTCCATACACTTAGGTGAGTTCCTTCCAAGAGAGTTTAATATTTTTTAGCATGAAGCATTGTGCTTCTGTGCGGTGTTACGCCGCTGTGACATGGCTCGTAGCCGAGGTTAACTACCTCATGTGGTGTAACCCACAGTAGCATGCGGTTACTAGCCTCTTAGTAGTGCTGTACTATATCCCAGCATAGAGCCTTGGGCTTCCGTGCAGTACTACGCCGCTGTGATATGGCTCCTAGTCGAGGTTAACTACCTCATGTGGTGTCACCCACTGTAGCACGAGGTCACCGACCTCTTAGTAGTGCTGTGCTACAACTCTCTACCTTTTCATCTTTAGGCTACCTGTCTGTGCTACTGCCGCTGTGACATGGCTCGCAGCCGAGGCTTTACATCTTTTACCTCATCATGGTGCCATACCACTGTAGCATGGGATACAAGTCCCTTGTAGTGCTGAACTACACGTGCTTCCTGCAGCGCACGTCAGACATTCACTCTGCCTGAGAACTCATTAAGGCATCTAAGCCAACTTTACACAGGAATTGTTCTATTAAACAAAAAGGTAGACTACAGTGGTTTCGTATACGTATCCTACATTGTCCATAAGGACTACCTACTGTACCTGATATTTTTCAGTCAGTGGTCCTCTTGAACCAAAATCTAGATGCCTAGTAAATTTCTCTTTGAACTAATAGCATAAAATTTAATGGTAGGATTACAAAAACACAATATCAGAGGTCCTTCAAGCCCATTTTACCTGTTGTGTCTTCGACTAGCTGGCGCTTGAGACCTTTAGTGAACGGATCCGCCATGTTCTCTTGACTCCGAACATCCACCATTGCAATGATACTAGTCATTGTTCAGTACTCTGTGCCGAAGCCGCACAGTTCTCTTCTTTCCATTGAAGAGATTATTCGATGTTACTGCTGCAGCTGCCTGATTGTCGCAGTATATGTAACACCCCGTTCCGCTCAAGCGGACTGCCGACTCAATCGGCAATAGTGCAACTGTCCCGACCCGCTTTGCCTCGATCAAGAAGCAAAGGATATCCAGACTTGTCCCTACAGGAATCCGGCTTGGACTTTCAGAGGCTCGCTCAGACGTATCGCTCTACCGAGGCGAATCATCGCTAAGGTGGGTGGCTACGGTGAACTTGTCTTTGCTTAGCCAGCACACATAAAATCTGGGATGTTTATGCTAGTCGCTAGGTGAATCACCCCCTGCATGCTAATAAATCCAACGCACCTAGCTAAGGGAATAATCCCAACTCATATTGCTTGCTAGAACATGGAAAAGGAAATACTGCTTATATTCAGACCCTCGCATGCTAAGTCCCTTAACGGTTTCATCTCTCGGACTACCTTCGGGCCCGAGCAACGTGCCTGCTTATGTTCCTAGAAATGCATGCTTGTCTGCTTGATAGTTACCGTGTTTTCATCCAAACTCTGGGAGACTACTACGTAGTCGTTCCGTGCCTGAATGAACCTGTAAGTATCCCGGACCGTAAGGTCACCAAGGCATATCCCCGAACCAGGGGAGTGCATTAAGCAAGAATGAATACTGAACGTAAATCACCTTGAATGATAATCATGCTATGTATGCATCTGAACGAGGATCGTGTTATGTACTGATGGAATCCCAGCTCGTGGAGCAATATGCTCGTTCAGATTAAGTTTAAGTTTCATGATTATCATGTCAAGCTATGGAATATGGATAGACCCTGACCTGCACCTGCATTGTCGCGGACAACTTGTGCACAAGGTATGTTATGTTGAGTTCCGCGGACGGTCACTGGGGCACCGGGACCGATCCGATCCGGACGGGACGTATGAGCAGTCGTATGTTATGGGACAAGGTGTTATGCAGCGGGGCTCGCCACCTGCGTTGCATATCATTCTGTGTCTTGAGACTGTGAACCGTCCATAATGGCTACGCCAGCGACTTATGTTCATATAGATAAGTCATCCTCGCTTAGCGGCTATCCGCGTACGAGTCATTGTATAGCATCAATGAACTGAACACCTGAACGATCTGAAAATAACGACCCTCATGTTTGTATATGCTATGCTCCTGTATGTTTATACTTGCCCGTGCATGAATTAACAATATTTGCCTTGGACAGGGAAGGACAAATGGTAAATTGGTAAGTCTCGCCGTGTTCCCTCAAACATCGCACGGCGCACTGCCCGACACGTTAGGCTATTCAACGTTTGCATGAAACTGATCCTAAGGCAACTAGAAAGACAACTTAATAGTTGTGCACGAAACCTGTATTACGTGTTTGGATTTGTCGAGCGGGTAGCTTCCCCACCAGTGCATTAAATGTACTGATAATCCACCAGTTTGTATGCAGGGTGCGGGAGAACCTCGTTCAGTGCGGATGCCTCCTTCGTGCGTGCTAAGGCCAGACCCTCTGAAGCCTTGCAACGGTGCGTCCGGGACTGAAGCACATATACAAGACATAAGTTGTGAACATCGCATGACCATTGCCTGTATATTCATTCCACAGTTGTAGCCACTTGGCACGCTTTTACTGTTTCAGAGAGAGGCTTGAGCGACTTGTAATCTCGGCTATACGCTGCCTGTAACACAAGTTTATATCAATAAAAGAGCTTGCTTTACTTCAACGTGTGTTTCAATGCTTCCGCTACTATTGTCGACTCAGTGAACCTGTTACCCAATCGCTATGCGTTCCTAAACTCCGCTGCACTCGGACAATCTGTGCGACTCTGTGGCTTAGAACTCTAACCGCCAGCCAATGAACCATGGCCTTGCACGGGCGTGGATCACGCTCGTGCGGCATCACGCCCGGATAGGTTAAGCGATCGTTCCGCGGGAGCGCTGGCGAGGGTGATTCCCGCCTAGCGGGAACGGCCGATTTGCCTGCGGGAGATCGGGGCGTGACAGTATATCGGTACAGTCAAAATCTGCACATCAACCATTGAAAGATCGTACATGAGTTCCCGAAGCTATTCTGCTTCATCTACTGCAGCTACAAGTGCGTAGAACTCAGACTCCATCGATGAGCGTGAGAGCATAGTCTGCTTCTTTGACTTTCACGATATGGCAGCTCCTCCCATTGAGAAAACATATCCTCCTGTAGATCTCTCGCTCTCTTCTTCTGAGTACCAACTAGTATCACTGAAGCCTTCTACCACTGCTGGATCTCCGTTATAGTAAAGTGCAAACTTCTGAGTCTTGTTGAGGTATCTCATCACCCTCTTCACAGCTTTTCAGTGTTCAACACATGGGTTACTGGTGAATCTACTCAGCATCACCACAACAAAAGCAATGTCATGCCTAGTGGCATTTGTAGCATACATCAAGCTCCCGATGACTCTAAAATACTTCAACTGTCTGACAATTTTTTCTGGGTTAGGCTTCAGTTTTTTGTCACACCTATATGGAATATCGATCCCTGGAAGATCCTGATATCCATAGCGTGTGAGCATCTTCTCCACGTAGTGAGCTTGTGATAGAGCAAGCCCAGCTTCAGTCCGAATTATCTTAATCCCAGGGATGACATCTGCATCTTCCATGTCCTTCATACTGAATTTAGACGAGAGAAACATATTTATTCTAGTGACATATTCTGTATCCGTGCCTAGGATTAGCATGTCGTCCACATAGAGACAAACTATGACATCTCTATCACCAGTGAACTTCGTGTACCGACACTTATCAGTTTTGCTGAACTTGTATCCATTTGATCTGATAACTTTGTCAAACTTCTCATGCCATAATTTGGGAGCTTGCTTCAGATCATATAGAGATTTTACCAGTTTGTAAACTTTGTCTTCAAGACCTTTGACAACAAACCCTTCTAGCTGCTGTATGTAAATCTCCTCAGTCAGGTCACTATCCAGAAATGACGTCTTGACGTCCACATGATGAATCACCATTCTGTGAATAACATCTAGAGCAATCAGCATCCTGATAGTAGTCATACGTGCAATGGGAGCATAGGTGTCGAAGTAGTCAACCCCATGTATCTGAGAAAACCCCTTGACCACTAGCCTGGCCTTGAACTTGTCAACAGTTCCATCTGCTTTCATCTTCTTCTTAAAGATTCACTTGCATCCGATGGGTTTAGCTTCTTTAGGAAGATCGACTAACTTCCAAATATTATTAGAAGTTATCGAGTCAAACTCGCCATGGATAGCCTCTTTCCAGAAAATAGCATCTCTGGTCTTCATTGTCTTATCATAAGTAAGCGGATCAGCTTTCACATGATATGTAACAATTTTTTCTCCGAAGTCCTTCGGCCTCCTTATACGCTTTGCTCTCGGCTCAGCGGGTTCTGATTCAAATATTGTCTCATCAACGACAACTTCTTTTTGGACTACTTCTCTCTTAGAGGTACTTGTCTCGTCTGTTATAACAGCATTCTCTGGGACATCCGCGAGAACAACATTCTTATGCCTAGCAAACTTGTCTTCAAAGAATTTTGTGTCGCAAGATTCTATGATATGATTAGATTCGATATCAAATAACCTCCAAGCATCACTCTTATTAGCATAGCCCAGAAATATGGTCTTCGTAGTTCTCGTTTCCAGTTTCTGAATCTTGAGGTCTGGAAGCTTCACATACGCTAGACACCCCCACACTCGAATAAAATTTAAGTTGGGTCTGACCTTGAACTAGAGTTCATGAGGTCATATGTCAAAAATGGTACTCTATTCAGAATAAACATAGCCATAAGCGCTGCTTCTTCCCAAAAGCACTTTGGAAGTCCCAATGTCAGCAACATGGAGTTCATCATCTCTATCAGCGTCATGTTCTTCCTTTCTGCTACACCATTAGATTGGAGAGAATACGGAGCAGTAGTTTTGTTGACAATTCTATGTTCTTTGCAGAACGATGTGAATTTCGAGGAACGATATTCTCCCCCTCGATCGCTATTGAGTCTTTTGAATTGTTGACCGGTTTGACGTTCTGCTTCAGCCTTGAAGTCCTTGAACTTCTCGATCACTTTATCTTTCGACTTGAGAAGATATACGAATGCATACTTCAAGAAATCTTCAATGAAAGTGATAAAATACTTCATTCCGACTTTTGTAGAAAATTGCTTGAAGTCATAGATATCTGAGTGTACCAACTCCAGAAGATATGTGCTTCGGTTCACTCTTCTGAACAACTTTCTAACGATCTTCATCTGTGCACATACTTCATATTTCTCCACCTCCTTACCTCCATATTCGGAGATAAGGCTTAGACTAGACATCTTGTTAATGCGTTTACAATGCACATGTCCTAGTCTATTATGCCATAACTCAAGAGAATAACTAGAAGTAGAGACTGCATTGATACAGACAGAAGGAGTTATAAGTTGTAGTTTAAACATACCTTTGGTACAGAAAGCTTTTTTGAAGTATGTTTCCTTGTAGGACATCATCAGCTGACCGGCATTGATATCCATCCTCAGGCCCGCCTTGCACAGCAGACTCTCATAAACCAGATTCTTGGTGATCATTAGTACATGCTTCACATTCTTTAGTGTAAGTGACTTTCCAGAAGTTAGCTTCAGCACTACCATCCCGATCCCCAGTACTGCAACTTGAGACTTATCCGCCATCGAGACTTTCTCGGAGGTAGGCTCGTACTTGACGAACAGCTCCTTCTTAGAGCACACGTAGCAAGATGCACCAGTGTTCACCCACCAGACAGTGTCCACGCCATGTGACTCAACCTGCACAATCACAACAACTAGGTTAAGCTCACATTGCTCTTTCGGTTTAGGCTTTGACCTGCAGTCGTTCTTGTAGTGACCCTTTTTGCCACAGTTGTAGTATGTCACATCAGTCTTTGACTTTGGCTTGAACTGAGCCGACTTCACCTTCAGCTGGTTGAAGTCATTCTTCTTCTTCTTGTAGAATTTTTTTTGCCTCCCTTTAGAGTCACTAGGATGTACCATGTTGTCCTTAGCCAACTGCTTGGACAAAGAGTCCAACTTCAGTAGCCCCCTGGCTTCATTTTTAATGTAAATCCAGTGAAGAAGATCTTCGAGATGGATCTCCATCTTTTTAGGGTACATGTCAGTCTTGAACGTGATCCAGCTTGGAGGAAGTTTGGTGACGATAGCCCCCACCATAAATTTATCTTCCTGCTTCATGCCCTCTTCTTCCAGTTTTTGCTGCATCTTCAGAAGTTTCTTAACTTGTGGTAACATCACATTCTCGTCCTCAAATTGCAAAGTGAAGAACTTCTCGACGAGATAGATTTTACATATTTTTTTGTCAATTTTATAGTACTTCTCAAGAGATTCCCAGACATCTCTTGCCTTCTCCTTCTTGTTGTAGGACTCTGCCATCGAGTCGTCCATAGCATTGAGAATCAACAACCTGCAGAGGTCGTTGTCTTCCTTCCACTTGGAGTGTGCTTCCTGCGCCGTACCAACTGCAAGCTCTCCACTATCTTCGGGAATGGTAGGTTCAAGATCAACCAACACATAAATAACTTTGATAAGATGAAGATTCAAGGAGATCTTTCTCTTCCAAACGTTGTAGTGTTCGCCATCAAACTTTTCAAGCTTGTGAAAGCTAGTATCGAGAAGGTTTGAGTAGTTGTCTATTCTAACTCGGATCTTGTCTTGAGATTATTAGTCCCAAAGCCAAATCAAAGTAGAGAAGGTCCACAAAGTAGAGACTCACACAAGAGTTCGTCTCTATAAAAGTTGGTGTATTGTGAGTCACTCGAGAGCGCCTCTACAGAAAAAATAACTCCACAACAACACAACACCTAAAACAGATTACAAATAGATAAAAGAGAAAGAGAAAAAAATAAACACTGTAAGGAACAGAAAACCGTTCTTCTCTTTACGTTCGCAGACGCTACAATGAGAAGGAACGAAAACAAGAAAAAAAATACAAAGAATGAAACTCCTGCTGGGGTGATCAAAACCATCGGTGATCAAGGAAAGATTTGCGCTATACGACGAACTATCCCAGGATCCAGCAATTTCACACGAGAACTTCTTGAACACTCTTTATCACCTTTGGATCACTCAAAAAATACTTTGTGTAAGGGTGCTCATTGTTGCCGCATAAGGCTCTGGTGCTCTCTGGTTTTCTGGTTCAGTTGAAATTTTTTAACCCCTCAAATGAAAGAGGAGCACCTCTATATATAGAGAAAATTAACACCTATGCGGCACGAGAAATCACGTGCCGCATATGCGTTAAAGACCAGATACCAAGGCGAATGCACCGCCTAACGTCGAAAGTAGCCGTTGAGAGCAGACAACACCGAAAGAAGCAGCGTGCACAGAAAACCATGCGCCGCCGCGCCCTGCCTGCGCCGTTCGCGTCGCACGCCGCCACAAACAATAGATCATATCCCCTCCATATTAGGCTGCATAGCGCATGGCCGTATAGCGCCGCGAAGCATGCGCCCGAGCAAGCAACCGTTCATGTAAAGTGCGCCAACAAAGCGTCACTTTGCGCCCTTAAGCCCGAGTCCGAATCCGAGTCCGAGTCGCTAAACCCCTTAGCTCCTAAGAATTTTTTTTTAAGGTGGTGACAAAATAAAGATTGTCATAAAGGGGTTCACACTTAATCCCTCTAAAAAAATCAACCCACATGGGCCACCAACCCGTGTGCATATATGTAAACACCCTGGTTTTTTTAGAATTTAAATTTTTATAATTTTAATTATTGGAATTATGAATATTGAGAATAAGGGAGATTTTCTATAATTTTTAGCTAATTATAATAAATGTTCGTTCATGGATTTATAATTATGTGTATTTAATTAATTATTAATATAGTAAAAAAAATATTTTTGGGTGTACAACTAATATTAGAGTATTGTGTAATCTTTTTGGAATTTATTGGAGTCCAAAACTATTTTTAGATAGCCATATATATATATATATATATATATATATATATATATATATATATATATATATATATATATATATATATATATATATACATGTGTGTGTATGTGTGTGTGAGTGTTTTAAATAAACCAAACCGATTTAAACCAAACTAAACCGAACCGGACCTATACCCGAACCCGCAACCCGAAATCCACCAACCTGCCGCTACCGTAACTCAAACACCCCCCGCAACCCCTGTCACGCCCCAGTCCCAAAATACCGAGAGACTAGACACGTGGCAATGGCCAGCAGCATGTACCAATGGACAAACCCAATTTAATGGATCCATCATACATACTTAAGCTGTAATATAGGTCTACAACAATAAGTCAAAATATAATCTCATCCACACACACAGAATAATAAGAACATCAGCAAATAAAGAAAATACATCAAAGTCCAGTCTCAGCAGAGTATGTCGGGGAACAACCCGATAAGAGTCTAAAATACTGGTTCATCAAACCAGAACAAAAGAGTCCAAAAATAGAGTATCTGAAGAGTACAATTATCATAATCTCAAGTAAAGTCTTCAGCCATCACCTCTGCTTCTATGTTAGGTTCTCCTTCAGCAACAGCTCCTGGTACAGCTTCAGTTCCTGTCCCGTAAACCTCGGGATAATGCTCTTCTGCTAAACCTGGGGACATCATCCATTCCAGGTCCTCAGGGGACATAGCAAGGTACAAATAATACAAGCCAAAAATAGATGCAGTGAAATAGAAAATGAAATAAACAGGGTAACTATATAACCATCTATGTGAAAATGCAACTGAGAGCAACACTAGTACTCAGGCTGAGACTGCTACAAGCTCTGTGTCGGGGAGCCGGGTAGCAGCAATATCTAGTAGTGGTCTAGCTCTGCTCGAGAGTCTACAACCTCATAATAGTAGTATATATATATATATAACAGCCTGTAGCCTGTGTGTCTCTCCCCACCCAATGTAACCACACGTCGCATGTCCATGTCACGTGAGATCAGAGCTAATGCAACAGTCATAATCTAAGAGTATAATAACTATGTCCATCATGTATCCTATACAGAATCACCTTGAATATCTCAGGAAGATTCTGTCAATGTATGGTGTCAAGTGTCCTAGGTTATAGTGTACTTGATAAACAAGCACGAGAATATAAAGGGTCTCGAATGTCCAACACTAACTGACGTACACAACTCCGCGTACAGAGTTGGCACCCGACTGTGATCAGACGCTAAGTATGTCATACGGTCCTAGGTTATATCTTGTACACTAGTCACAGAAAATTGAGCAAGAGAACAAAATAAACTAATGAACTGCAATTTATGGCAAGGTACACTTGCCTGGGATTGGAATTCCAGTAGCGGTCCTTGTAACAGTGGGTTCAGCAATAACTCCTCCAAAAGCTGAAATAAACATTACCAACAGTCTCAGAACATAAGAAATAGTTAGAAACGCCTGTCCTTAAGTCCAGTTTGGACACAAGGGCAAAAATGATATTTCTGGGCCAAAGCGGATCCATATGTGGGCCGCTTTGCACCGAAAACCGAGTAAGGGTCAAAGGTCTAAAAAATAGTCCAACTTAGTGTCAACAAGTCAGGAACGTTGATACGAACCCAACGGAACTTCCAGAATTGGATTCCGATGAGTCGTTCTCAAAATCGCCCGTCAGGTGGAGCCTGTGGGGCCCACGACACGCGATTTTTCCAACGTTCTCAGAATCGAACCAAACTTGACCCACAGGACCAGCGTATTACTACGAGTCCAATGGCGCAAGTTTCGTCTCGATCTGACATGAATACACTAAATTACAGCTAAATACAGTAAAGTCGGATACGGGGTGTTGTCCGCGGATACGCACTGATTCTGGTGTGCACGCACATCCGAATCAGCTTCTGCGAAATCCTACACGTCCATATCAACGACGCGCACGTATCTGTGAAGACCGTACGCAACCAAGTCGACCCGTTTGGCGGGGCATACCCAGTTCCGAGGTAAAATAGGGCATAGATTTTTCCTGTTTTGGATCGCGGTTCACGATCACCTCAGGAAGCGATGCCCCGAGCGGTTTGTCCGGGCACCGAGAGGGTCATACAGGCTACGCGATACAATTTACGGAATCGAATTTCGAGCTACGAGTCAAAAGTTATGGGTACCTGAACTTGTCCGAAAAACCCGAATCCTTGTGTCCTCGTGTCCTGAGTCGAGTCCTGTGTCCTGTGTCCACCCTAGGTTTTAGGGTTCTGGAACTCCGGTGGTCAGGCAGGGCGTGTCCAGTGGCGAGGGGAGAAGGCTGGGAGTGGGTTCAGACCGGCGGAGGTCGGCGAAGGCCTGGGGAGCTCCTGGGTGGCCGGCGGTGAGGTCCTGCGGCGGTGGCGGGCTTGATCGGCCGGAGTTCGAAGGGTTTTGCTCGAAAGGAGGCGGCTCCCGGAGGTTCTGGTCGAGGTCTGTAGGTGCTGGCGGGTCGAGGGCGGCCGGAATCTGATGCTGGAGGCTGGGCGTACCGGTCCCGGTGGTCGGAGCGGGGTCACAGGGTGGTCGGAGGTGGTTTGGAGGTCGCCGGAGAGGGTGAAAGTCAAAGGGGAAATCCGGCGGCCAAGGCTAGGTTTAAATAGGGCTTGTTGGCAGAGGGAGGGCCGAACGTTGGTCAGAAGAGGAAGGGAAGAAGTCGTCGGTTGCGGGGGAGCTGAACCGAAGGGTCGACCGGCGGCCACGGCGGCGGAAACGGCCGCCGGCCGGGCGAAGGGTCGTCGAGCGGGTTTCAGATTGGGGTTAGGGTTTGGTAACGGTTCGGGTCGGATCCTGGCGGGTCGGGTCTTACCCAGATCCGACCCGCTAAGAGTTGGGCCGGTCCGGTTTGGTTTAGTCTCAGGGTTGAGTTGGTTTATTAATTAATTTTGGTTTAAATAATCAGTTAAATTTTACAACAGTTTTTAATTCTTTAAAAATTCATCCGGGGTCCAATAAATTCCCGGAAAAATACCCCATGCTCGGTTTTTAATTTTACACTAGAAAATATAATTTTCATTACATTTTAATATTATTTAATTTCATTTAAAAATTTTATTTTAAATTAGACTGCTTTAATTTATAGGTTTAAAATTCACAGAAAATGCTAATTAATTCCAGAAAAATTAAATATTTTTTTTTTAAAATTTGAGGTGATTACAACCCCCCCCCACCGCACCCCTTCGCTTCCTCTCCCCAAACCGCCGCACCCCCTCCTCTTCATCTCCCCGTAACTCCCTCTCTGTCACCCTATTTAAACACTATCCTAGCCGACCACAACCACCATCATTTTCTCTACCACCCCGACCAACCCCGGCCACCGACGACCGCTGGACAGTTGCCGCCGCACGCCGCAAGACGCCTCCGCACAGCCCGCCAGAATCCCCGAGCAGCAGCAGTAATGAGGTACACTACTTCTAGCCCCATTATCTCCCTGCAAAGTTAACTAATTAACTACCCGTCGAGTCCTATGCGAAGACCACATGACCCCATTGAACCATGTGTAATTAGTTTAACCTATCGTGTCATGTTCGGTCGCAATTTACGACACAAAAAAAAAAAAGACCCAGTTTGTATATCAGAAACTGTTCCAAGTATGCGTGTTTGAGTCCCGTTATCTTCATAACGGCACACGATACTAAAATTCTACTTGAACAGTAATTTAGACAACATAAACAAGTTTTAATCTCTTCAATTAGTTTATTTTAATTTGTTGTGTGCTGTAATTTATTTGCTGTTAAAAATATATCAAAAACTTAGTTTTTTAAACCCAATTTTTTTCAAAATGGGGTACGTTCTGCTAAACGAGACGACTTTGTTGTGTACGAATTACTCCAAAAGGCGTATATCGTCAACGCGGACGTGTAAAATTTTGCGGAAGTTGATTTGGATATACGTGCACACCGGAATCAACGCGTATCCGTCGAAAAGTCCGGTATCGACCTGTTCTGACACTCGTCATAATTTCGTGTGTGCTTGTCGTTTAGCAACGAAACTTTCGCCATCAGATTCACAGCGTTACACTGGTCATGTGACCCATGTTTGGTTCGATTCTGAGGACGTTAACGAAACTCCGTTTCATGGGCCCCACGGTTTCATTTGACGGACGATTTCGTGACCGGCTCATCGAAATTTAGTTTTGGATATTTTTTTGGGTTCATATCATCGTTCTAGACTCGTAGACACTAAGTTTGATAAATTTAGAGAACTTTATCTCTGGTACATTTTTCGGTGTGAAGTGGGCCACATGTGGATCCCGCTTTGACCAGAAACTGTCAATTCTGTCCCTGTGTCCAAATTGGACTTATGGGTAGTCAATCCTAACTATTTCAAGTTTTTTAAGAATAATGGTAATGTTTATTTCAGCATCCGGATGCATACATGAAGATTCTACTTATATCGGAGTAACTGACAGAGCTCAGAATACAGACAAGTGTACCTTGCTAATTTACAGTAGATCCTGTGATATTATTTGCTTGTGTTCTTTCTATATATATATATATATATATATATATATATATATATATATATATATATATATATATATATATATATATTCTATGATTTACCTGTTCAACCTAGAACCGTGAGATGTTGCTTAGCATCCGAACAAGATTCGGGTGTCGGTGTCGTACGCGGAGTCGTGTAACGTCATTTAGAGAATTGATTCCACGATCATATTTTTGCGTGCTTGCTTTACCAAGTACGTCATACCATAGAACACTTGACACTATTCATGTGACATAATCTTTCCTAAGTTATTCATAGTGATTCTGTATAGGCTTACAGGATTCGTGACATAAGACTTGCATATACATAGATATCATTATGACTCGCTGTACTAGCTAGAGGTCATGATCTTGCGTGTTATGGACATGAGATGTTGTGGACATGAGACGTGAGATTACATTGGGTGGGGAGAGACACACAAGCTACATGCTGATTATATATATATATATACTTTATTATTGAGGTGCTTTAGTCTCTGTTCCAGAGCTTGGCCCATTATCTGATATTCTTGCTGCTACGGGCTCCCCGACACAGAGCTTGTAGTGGTCTCAGCCTGAGTACTAGTGATGCTCTCATTTGTATTTCACATAGCTGGTTACATAGCTTGCCCTGATGATCTATTTTTGTATACTGCATTTTATTTGGCTTGAGTGTTTATTGTACCTTCCTATGTCCCCTAATGACGTGGATCCGAATTATGTCCCCAGGTATAGTAGAGGAGGATTACTCCGAGATATACGGGACATGAGCTGACGTTGGAGCAGTACTAGCACCAGAGGACGAGGTTGTGCCGGAGGATTTCTCCTGAGTATTTCAGTTTCATACTCAGTTATTTATGCTCATTGATATTTCATATCTGGACTCATGGACATATGTATTGGTGATATTCTCTTTCTTTTATTGTGTCGGGATGTTCCCCGAGACACTATTTATTTGGATTTGTTGATGGATTATTTTTTTTATCTATTATCTTGACTAATTTATCATATTGACTTGAGTTTACTTTCTGTGGATGAGATTAGAATTATACTGTGATAGATGTTGTAGACTGCATTTATATTTATTACAGCTTAAGTGCACTCTAACGGGTCCATTAAATTGGGTTTGCTCATTGGAGTTGTGCTGCTGGCCATTGCCACGTGGCTAGTCCCTCGGTATTTTGGGACTGGGGCGTGACAATATACCAATACTAAGCAAAGCTATATATTGAGATATACACATTGATGGTTTTTCAATGTGGGACTAAAAACTCCCAAAGTAAAGTGAAAAACACCAACAATAATATGCAAGACTTAATAATATCAAGATTGAGATATTCATAAAGCCCATGTAAGCATCAGTGTATGACCCGCACCGACCGATGTCCTTCTCATCAGTAACGGAACCACATAGAAGCTGAAGTGGAACTCCAACAAATATATATATATATATATATATATATATATATATATATATATATATATATATATATATATATATATATATATATATATATATAGGTATTTTTTTTCCATAAGAGTCAGTCACCTTATTCCACTCCGGTTCAAATTTGGTTCCGTTCTGGCTTCTCATTCTCATGCTACTCAAAACTGTCTTCATCGAGGGTGTAAAAAATTACAATACCTTCTAACCAATTAGGGCTCGTTTAGATGATACTTAAGTACTCGTCTTGGAATAATATAAATATTTAATCATTATCATGAATTCGGTGTAGTCACAGAAACTTTAACATGTATCAGAGCAACTCAATATCAAATTACAAGTATTTTAAAAGATAAGAAAAAAACATATGAACATTTTAAAAGATTAAAAAAAGTACTGTTACATAAGTCCAATTTCAGTTCTCACCATATGCACATCTGTCTAGGCTAGGCTTGTTACACTGATATTAATGTTTAACCCCAATTCTCACCATTTCAGTTGTAAATTTTTGATACTTTGATACAGTAGCAGAGACTTTTAACAACTCCGCATTATTTTTCCCATTCCTTTGCCTACTTGATTTTCATTTAATCGAGGTCAAAATTAAATTTTTTTTTTCTTTTCTTCTTTCATGGTATTATTTCAAATGATTTAAGATCATTCTATCCTCAGCAAATGCAGAAGTTTTGAATTAGGGTCCAGCCGTAAGGTCTCAAGGCCCTACTTAGGAATGTTGGACTGAGTTATAGTCCAGATAGTTGACTATGCAAAAACAAAAAGAATTTGTATCAAAACTAATCAAATAATTGAGAGCCTCATGTTATAGGACTCATCCTAAACATATTTTTTGTCCAATCCAGTCACAAATTGCCCCATATATATATATATATATATATATATATATATATATATATATATACATACACACACACCCCGTTAACTATATTTTTTAAAATAACTAATAATTTAACAACGTAATATTATTTATTTACATATAAATAATTCTAACTCTAAGTGGTTAAGGTGGGAAGTATTTTTCTTGGTTGTTTGAGTTCGATTTCTAGGAACGACAATATTTATAATAATTTTATATTTTAATTTTTAATAAATTTTTTATGCACGTACAATACACGTGTGTGCGTGTGTGTGTGTGTGTGTGTATATATATATATATATATATATATATATATATATATATATATATATATATATATATATATATGAGTGAGATATTATACCAATATTGTTTCAAACGATCTCAAACATATTTTTTTTTTTAATCATGTGGTTATAAAGAATCCTCTAAAATTGTTGCCATGTCAGCATGATTTATAACCACATGATTGAAAAAAATGTGTGGTTGAGATTATTTGGTACAATATTTTGTCCCAAATGTCAAAATATATTCCTACCTGATCTAAGAGGATGTTAAACTGTTTTCTTTTTATGTCTCATGAATATATTTCAAAGATGGTTTACGCATATATCACGGCTTGTGTATATTCTCACAGACAGAGTCAATTTCAAGCCTAGACAACCTAGTCATAGTCATAGATCTAGGGTCCCAAAATTTATAAAGATTTTCGAAATTTTACTAACCTTTCCTAAAATTTACAAATGTCCCAAAATTTTACAAAGCTCCCCTACAATTTACAAATATATCCTAAAATTTTAAAAGATCCCGATTTTTTTACATAAAGGCTCCAAAATTTTTTAAAAAATTATAGAAGATAATAGTATCTTAATCAGTAGTCTTGGGGATTTCGAGCTAATATATGGCATAACAAATTATCTGAGATTGAAGAGAAACTATTATGCATTTCCTTTTAATCTTAAAAAAAGGATGCTTCTTATTTTTTTTATTTTTGAGATGTCCGACGATAGGCACGAAACTTTGCGCGCGTTGCGCTGTATGCTATTTGGACCCACTGTCCCCCACACACCTTCTTGGCGGTTTGATCTCGAGATATCTGTCCAGTCAAAAATGTTATAACTCTGAGCCACTTAAGTTCGATAGAATGTTGCTATTTGCTAATAGGAATAAAAGTTTCATTAAATTCAACCCAAGCCCACCAAAGCCTTATCAAGCAGGAGAACCTTATTGGACCAAGCTATTATTTCTGTGATGCCCGTCAGAGTCCAATTTAGTTATACAACCAGAAAAAAATTACAAAGGTATTTGAATGAAGCTATTTATATTCATCATATATTACTCAATATGCTATTCATCATCTAATAAATTTGGGTGATGCCATCTCCAATTATGTGGTATCTAATTATTTTCATATTTTTGATTTATAACACGAGATACCCCAATTATTAAAAAAGTTACACTAACCACTCATATTTTTTTAGTTTATTACACGGGGTATCCTTACTTTAAAATAAAAATAAAAAGTTATAACACTAACTACCCTTATTTTAAAAAAAAAAATTTCTAAATTGAGGGGTGGTCAGTGTAATTTGTTTAAAAGCATGGGTATCCCGTGTTATAAACTAAAAAACATAGGAATAGTTAGTGTAAATAACCCTAGATTTTAACCAAAAAAATGTAACACCCAATATTTATATTTATATCTATATTTATATTTATACTTATATTTATATTTTTAATATTAATATTGATATTAATATTAATTAAAGTTAATGTTAATGTTAAAAATTTGAATATCAACTCTATTTCAGATGCCATATAATGAGAGATGATATTATCCAATTTATTTTGGACAATGAATAGCATTTTTGGATATTACTAGTAAAATAAGATAAATGCTATTCATCATCTAAGTTTTTTCGTGATACCATCACCCCACGACACAATGATGACGTGGCGCTTACGTGGTGTTTGTTTTAGGATAAGAGAACCTGGATCACAAATGATATGTTTCATGATAGAGTTCAAAAATAAAACTAGAATATCACAAATGAAAAATTTGAAAAAAAAAATGTTATATATAACACTAAAATCGTTGCCACGTTAAAGTCACATTTTAGTGTTGGAAAATCGATGACAAATGAGAAATTTTAAGATGGAATTCAAAAATTAAATTAAAATATAAAAAAAAAATTAAAAAGAAAAATTATTTGTAACATTCAAATTATCGTCACATCATCGTCATGGATGATGGTCATGGACGATGGTATTACCAAAAAAGACATAAAAAAAATGGATTGATAAAATAGTATTTCTGGTAAAATAAACATCTAAAGAAGAAATAAATAGACATACACCTGGTCTTCCGTGCCTTAAAAATTGAAGCATACACCTTCTCTTTGTCTTATCGTCCGGGATGTTTCTTTCTCAGCATTTATAGGAGCAGACACACAAAACCAGTCTAAAACTAACTATTTCACTACATCGACGCTTCAAGTGAAATAAGCTTTGGCAGTCTAGAGTAGGGGTGAGCATTATTCGATTTTGGACCGAAAATCGAATCGAACCAAACCGAACTGAACTGAATGAGAGATTCGGTTCGGTTTAAAAAAAATTCGGTTCGGTTTCGGTTTTGAAAATGCTAAATTTTCTTATTCGGTTTCGGTTTCGGGTTTCGGTTTCGGTCCAAAACCGAAAACCGAATAAGAAAATAATATATATATATATATATATATATATATATACTAAATATATATAGGGTATATACTATAGATATATATTAATAAACCGAATAAACTGAAAATCGAATATACCATAAACCGAAAACCGGTCAAAAATCGAAAAACCGAATAAACCGAAAACCGAACCGATTTATTTCGGTTCGGTTCGGTTCGGTTATGATATAATTCGGTTCGGTTTCGGTTTTTCTTATTCGGTTTTCGGTCGAATTCGATTTTACTAATTCGGTTCGATTTTGAACCGAATCGAACCGATGCTCACCCATAGTATAGAGAGCAAAATTTTAAATATTGAAAACAAAATATATTTGTGAGGCCGGGACTAATGAAAAACTCTCCAATTCATAACATGGCCCTGATCAGAAATCAGCATACTTTCCATATTGTTGCTCCAGTGGCTAAGGTGGAAGATGTCTGTGCTATTTGTCCGGATTCAAATTGTAGTGGAAGAGTATTACTCCTTCCATTTAAATTAAAGAATAATGCTATTTATCACTTAAAAATGTCATTTCAAACCATTTATTCTTATATGACATGATGTGACTATTAATATATATAAGTAAATTTTAAATTTAAATTTAATAAAGTTAATATTAAAAAATAATATTAATATTAACATTAATATTAATATTAATATTAATATTAAAATAAATATTAATATTAACATTAAAATTAATTATATTTAAAAAATGGTGCTGTTATTGAGACCCCCAAAATGTCATACACTCATCTTGAATTTTTTATCATTCAAATTTCAAATCTACTTATATATTAAATCTGACATTAATTTGTATATGTATGGAGAAATGAGTGCAGAATAACATTTTAGGAGTACAAATAATGTTAATGCATGAACAAATTTAGAATTTGAATAATAAAAAATTAAAAAGAAGTACATGATGATATTTAAAAAATATTAATAATAACACACTTAAAAAATTTGATTATTAATTTTTTAATTTAAATTTTATTATAATTATATATAATATTATTTAATATGTCACGTGATTTCAGATGATCGGAGACTCTCAGCAAACATGTAGTCAAATGCTCCTTTAGCTTAGTCAAATGCATGTTCTCTATACTACGGAAGCCATATGGTTCAACATGCAATCCATGTGCAGTGCTGTGAGAAAGATCTAATCATATAAGCCCATATGCAATAATGCTAAGTTTACTATGGGCCACCTCTAGTTCATCTTTTTTCTAATAAACAATCGTTACATGACGTTCCGATCACGTGATATTTCGACCACGTAACGATCATCTGAAGCAATCGGCCATCGGATCTCACCTCTCTCTTTTTTTCTAATAAATGGCCGTCATCTGGACGTCATGTGACCGTCACATGGCGGTGTATGCGGATTATAAGAATTTGGTTGTAGTCATAGCATACCCACTGTATATATGTCTATTATATCAGATCAGGTATATTGGTCTTTATATGTATTCCCTCTTTTCTTCTTTTTCCTGTTGCCAATTGTTTCCAAGTTGAAGAGCAGATATGCTCTGGATTTTAGCATATAGTAAAGACAACATGCATGCTGTCACAATGACTGATATACATAGATATGGTACTTTATTACTAGCGAGCATTAAATCCACATGTTTCAGCAACGAGGAATGCTATGACTACAATCAAATACTTATAACCTTCTTACAACTGTCACGTGACGGCCGTTTTTACAACCGTCACGTGATGGCCGTCAATTGGAGGAGGAGGAGAGAGAAGTGGAATTCAGTGGCTGTCCGGATGGCCGTCACGTGATAGGAACGCAACGTGATAACCGTTCATTGGAGGAAGAGGTGGAGCCGAAAGTGATCCACATAGCAGGAGGAACAGAGGGTTGTAAGAAGGTTGTAAGCATTTGGTAGTAAACTTAGCATTATTGTTCAGTAATAGGCCATGCTATAACTACAATCAAATGTCTACAACCTTCTTACAACCGTCACGTGGCGTCCACGTAGCGGCCGTTCATTGGAGGAGGGGGAAGAGATGAGATTCGATGGCTGTCCGGATGACCGCCACGTGACAGAAACGTCACGTAGCAGCCGTTCATTGGAGGGAGAGGTGGGACCGAATGTGACACACATAGCAGGAGGAAGAAAGGGTTGTAAGCATTTGGTAGTAAACTTAACATTATTGTTCAGTAATATTTGACTAGGAGAAATACATCAGTCAAGGTGCAAAGATGGACAATACCAAATAACATTTGAGATTGATCAGTAAAGTTTTGTAAACATTTAATTATTCAAGTACCATAATGAAATCGTGCCTTACATATTTCTCGATCAAAATAATACGCACACACAAGATCAGGAACGAAACCAAACATTTTATTTCCGTGTGGGCGAATTGCCTAGCCCTCTTTTTTTTTTTTTTTTTTTTCTTTGGTCTGCGTGTGGGGGAAGGGGTGCAGACTTTAAGAGTAATTTTGAAACAAAAATATTATAAATTCTGCTATTTGGCACGCATGCGTGCATCGATTGTGCACGTACACGGCCAAGAACGGCGGAACCGTAGGGGGGAGGGGATCGTCGACGGCGGCGATGGAGAACGCTGGAGCAGTACGGGGGAAGACGTCGACTTAGGAGGCGGCATAGCGGGGGGGGGGGTGCCGGACTTGATATGAGACTCATGGGCGGTTATCTCTGTCAAAAATTTTATAGTGCACCATTTTTTTTTTTATATACTATCTAATGTACGTAAGTCCAATTCTGAACAAATCCTATCAGACTCATTATAATAATTTTAGTTCGCATACAAATTTTTTTTTTTTTGTCATAACTAGATATCTAAACGTCATAATACAAAGAGACAAGTCAATTAGTCAGGCTAAAGAAATTTTTTGGTACAGTCACTGTCAAAATTCTTTTCCTTTTCGTCGCTCTAACAGACTGACACTCAATCTCCTCTACCCTTCTGTCATTACATGTCTACAAATGGACAATATTTAAGTGACTATATAATTACTTTTGAGGAAGCGTGACCTAAGGGTTTTTTTTATTATTATTACTATGAACTACCCTAAACACTGCTTTGTATTATTATTTATTTTTTGGATATTAGTTTCAATTTTTTGTGTAGATCATTTTCAGTTTTATTAGTATTTCATAATGACAAATATTATTTTGATTATTATATTTTGTTTATTGTTTTATTTCTTGAATTTTGTGCTAATAATACTATTGCATAATCATCGACGATTTTTTTATTTATATGAACATTAAGTTTTGAGGGCACCTCTTTTAGAGTTTGTCTCAGGTCTCAAAATCTTAAGTCCGACACTGGGGGGAGGAAGGCATCGCAGGGGGGTTGGTGGCGGCGCTCCGGCGGTTCTCGGCCTCGCGCGTGCCAAATATAATTTTTGAAATATTTATCATTCAGAAATTTTGGGTAATGTCATCTTTCATTATGTGACATCTATAACATGACATTTGACATGTCAAATTTTAATATTAATATTAAAATTTAAATTAAAAATAAAAAGTTTGGGTGATTATTTTTTTGGATTAAAATTTACCATGTCAGATGCCACGTAATGAGAGATGGTATCACCTATTTGTTTTAGGTGACAAATAGCAGAATTAATTTAGAAAAGAAGAAAAATTGCATACAAAAAGTTCAAAAGCAAAAATTTCGTGGGGCTGACCCCAATGTTTACCATGTAGTGCGAAGTACTCGTTAGAATCAGATCGGAGCTGAGATTCATCAAGGATGAGTAGGTCTAGTGCGAAAAATAATTAGAGGCCTATTATCATATAAATTTTTTAATGAAAAAAATAGAAATTAAATGATCCAAAATTAACATCAACTAAGAAAAATCATTCAACTACAACATAGGGATAAAAACGATCATTTAACCTATAATTATATTTTTAAGTTTCTTAGAATAGTTGGACTTGCATAACAGTGATCGTAAAAAAAACTGAACTAAATATGGATCAAATATTTAATTTGATCATATTTGGACGTCCATAATTGGTTTTGGACTATTTTAGGTGGAATACGATTGTTATTTTAAGGTTTTTTATTTAGAAAATCCTATTATGACATAAAATAGGATTTTCCATCTTATAAATATAGGAGGAGGGTGGAGGCACAAAGAAGAGCACAAGTTGGAGATTCGGGGTGCTCGTCCACAAAAAATCTAAGAGAAAGTCCGCGCTTTGCTCTTAGGACTTCGCCATCCAAGACAGAAGGAAGAAAGAGATCTGATCGAGGAGTCGTCGCCTTCGCTCATGGAGATTGCTACGGGTTGGTGAGCGATTTTGTAATCTCTTTCTTTTCTTCTTGAGTGTGGTGAGGGGGTTGAATCTATTAGGGCAAATGGTTCAACATTTATTTTGTCAATATTATAATTTCACCTGAGTTATAAATGTTGGAATTTGTCCAGGTGGCGTAGTCACCGCCATATACTTGTCTTTATCTGTGCTTGGTGTTCGGTAGACAGAGGTTGGTTATTTCAGGTGGGTTGGTCTAAAGTTTTCGTTGCGGGCACTCTCAGACACGATGTCAGAACGCTTTCAGGGCGTGTACGATTTTTAACATCTGGTATTAGAGCTACTGGTTTTTGTTCTGGCAACTATGTCTACGGAGCAGATGAACACTCGTATGATCACCCTCACAGGGGACAATTTGACGATTTAGA
Source organism: Iris macrosiphon (assembly GCA_036927795.1). Lineage (NCBI taxonomy): Eukaryota > Viridiplantae > Streptophyta > Magnoliopsida > Asparagales > Iridaceae > Iris > Iris macrosiphon. The sequence continues at coordinate 16,333,988 of JAYESA010000013.1, forward strand.
AGCCAATGATGGAGTATCTACTCTGGTGCAAGGACTTGCATGATCCGTTGGAGGACGACAACGCTAAGCCATCGGAAAAAGCTGTTGAAGACTGGAAATGACTGGATCGGAAGGCCTTGGATTCATCCGCCAATGGCTGGAATACTCAGTGTTTCACCACGTGTCCATGTAGAGTTCGACAAAAGCATTGTGGGAGAAGCTGCATTCGCTGTATGAAAGAAAGACGGTTGGCAACAAGGCATTTCTGATTCGCCAACTCGAAGTTCACGGAGGGTGCCCCAGTGGCACAACATCTGAACGAGGTTCAGGGTATTATCAATTAGCTGTTTGCGATGAATACGGTGATTGATGATGAGCTTCAGGCCCTTTTGCTTTTGAGTTCTTTGCCGGAAAGCTGGAAGACGTTGGTGGTGTCATTGAGCAATTTTGCGCCTGTTGGAGTTGTCACGATGTAGACAGTCAAAAGCAGCTTGTTGAACGAGGCGATTCGGCGTAAGCAAGTTAAATCGTCATAGGAGTCCATATTATGGTGGCTTCCGACGGAAAAGGAAGACCCAAGTCACAGGCGAGGACATGAGAGAGTTCTCGGAATCTTGCGACTGTGGATCGCAAAAATGGTTGCTATCTGTCATGCCCCAGTCCCAAAATATCGAGGGACTAGACACGTGGCAATAGCCAGCAGCACATACTGATGGGCAAACCCAATTTAATGGACCCATCAGGATGTACTTAAGCTGTAAAACAACAATAATGGTCTAATATGCTAATCTCATCCACAAAAATGAATACAACAATATCAGAGTATAAAGCAATATCAAATCTCAATAAAATATAACTCGGGGAACAACCCAATAATGAGTCTGATACAATAGTCAAGATACAAGAATAAAGATAACAATTACAAATACTGAGTATGGATAAAGCATATACTCAGAAGAAGTCCTCAGCGATCACTCGTCTTCTGGATCTGGTACTGCTCCAGTGTATGCACCTGCTCCTGTTCCTGCTTCTGCTAATGCTCCTGTCCCGTATGCCTTGGGATAGATCTCCTCTGCTATTCCTGGGAACATAATCCGGATCCAGGTCCTCAGGGGACATAACAAGGTACAAGAATAACTCAAGCCATAAATAATGCAGTGCAATAGTAAATAAAACAATAGGGGAAACTATATAACCAGCTAAGTGATATGCAAGATGAGAGCATCACTAGAACTCAGGCTGAGACCACTACAAGCTCTGTGTCGGGGAGCCGATAGCAGTGGTATCATGTAGTTGTCTAGCTCGGAGTGAGACTACGACGCCGTCATAATATAATCAACCTGTAGCCGGTGTGTCTCTCCCCACCCAATGTAATCACACGTCTCATGTCCATGACACGCAAGATCATATCTAATGCAACAAGTCATAATGAGATCTAGGCATGTATATAAAGTATATGTCCTGAAACCTGTAACCTATACAAAATCACCATGAATATCTCAGGAAGATTCTGTCTCATGAATAGTGTCAGGTGTCCTGAGGCATGACGTACTTGATAAGGCAAGCACGAGAATGTATAGGGTCTCGATATCCATGTCTAGGTGACGTTACACAACGCCGCATACGGTGTTGACACCCGAATATTATTTGGATGCTAAGCAATGTCACACGTCCTAGGTTAAGCATGTACATCATATAAATCAAGATAACAATATGAAGCAGGTACTGCAAGTTTGGCAAGGTACACTTGTCTAGTGTTTGGTTTCCAACTGCTGCTCTGGTATTCGTGAAATCTTCAGGAATATCTCCGGATGCTGAAACAAACATTACCATCATGCTCAGAAGATATCAAATAGCTAGAATTGTCTGTCATTGAGTCCAATTTGGACACAGGGGCAAAAGTGACAGTTTCTGATCAGAGCGGGGTCCATATGTGGTCCACTTCGCACCGAGAAACATGCCAGAGACAATGTTCTCCAAGTCAAACTTAGTGTCAACAAGTCCAGAACGATGATACAAACCCAATGGAATGTCCAGAACTGGATTCCGATGAGCCGATCACAAAATTGTCCGTCAAGTGGAGCCGTGGGGCCCACGATACGCGATTTTGTCAACGTTCTCAGAATCGAACCAAACTTGGGTCACAGAAACTGTATGAAGCTCAAAGTTGAGAAGGCCAAAGGCAAGGATGATCAGGAGGATCTCACGGCTATGGGAGATCTCATCATCGCAACAACCGACACAGAGAACCGTGTGGCATGTATTATGATGGCGATTGGGTCATGGACACGGGGGCGTCGTATCATGCCACTCCATATAGGAGGATCTTCACGTCATACCACAGCGACATGTTTGGACGTGTGAAGATTATAATGCCCCACAACCGCACGGTGCATTACGTTGAGTCAGATTAAATGAGGCAATGGTTGGTTATATTTCGATTTGTTAGATTTAGGAGCAAGTATTGATTTGAGTTGGTTTTATGTGCAGATCGTATGCGGAGTTCTATGGAATCGGATGTTCGTTCAGAGCAGTACTGGGATAGCGGGATTGGAGCGATGATGCCGTCTTCCTTAGTCCGATCGGTCGGATAATTTGGAGAGCACGACCTGTTCGCACGGTCATACCAATTGAGTAGATCGTGCTTTGCATCGGACCACTGATTCAAGAAATCGACCGTATCGGCAAGGCAGAGTGCTAGCGGAATCATACTAGGTGAGTGGGCTTTGTCCCTTCTCCTCTACTCCTTCATGCCTAATAATATGGAAAATACGTAATGGCTTGGACACTTAGAACTGGAACATTGGAAAATACCGCACGGTGGCATGCATAGAGTGTGCACAGTTTGGTTGGATATAATTTGTGGCTTGAGTTGGTCTTGCATAGGGCAGTTGGTGATTTGAGTGGATCATCTTGGTTGGAACATCGAGGCACTTCGGGCGAGCGAGCGAGCGTGAATCCGTGCACGATTATCAAGTTGGAGGCTTTGTCAAGCAAAGCGTACAGTTACGGTTCAAAATCGGATAACTGTTTCGGAGATGGCATTGTGCCATTGTTGGGACATTGTGCCATGGAGCATTCAGAGCGAGGTGTTGCACCAATTGGAGCGCGGTGTCGAGAAGTGGCATGGTGCATAATGGAGATAACTTGAGATGGTGTCTTTGCGCTATAGTTGGAGAATGGTTATGGTGATTGGATGGATCAAGACTAGTATCGTTTGGTGGGGGCGAGAATACGCAATTCTCTCGTCATACCTATATGGTTGAAATTCGTATTGGTCACGGACAACTTGTTGCGCACAGGATTTGGTTTCCTCGAACGGGATAGGCTCTGGGCCATAGGGATCGTTCGGCCATGGAGGAAACAAATGGTAACGTACTTTGGGCACGGTACTGACAATTTGAGACTACCAGGCGGGCTAGCTACTCAGCGTTAGATTGGGTCAAATTGCAGTTGGATAGTCCTTTATGGCTTGGCCAGTGACCTTCATATAGATAAGAGTTGGTTTGGTTGGTTTGTGCATTCGTGCAGGCGGCGATGCTACCTTGCCTCTGGTAAGAGTGTGCATATCGACGTTTGGATTAGCGAGACTTGGATTGTGGCATGATTCGATGGATTCGAGGCTTGGAGTGCGATATGATTTGATTGGTTCAAGCTTTAAATCGGATTTGAGTAGAACGGTTTGCATGCTTAGTTTTTTCTGAGTTTGGATATAACTGCTAGTATATTTGCTTGAGTTGAATGCTTGCATGCTTAAACTGCTTACAGTTTTCCTTAATATGTCATACCTCTACCATGAAATGAATCTAAAATTCAAGTAGAAAGATCACTATATAACTATTTGCATTCACTATCTATTTAGTGTCGGTTTAGACGAGTGGGTTACCCCGCTCATCAGTACGGCTGTGTACTGACCCATGTTTGTGGGCATTATTTCTAGGTACAAAGGTGTAGTGGTCCATCTTGGATATACAAGACATGATGTATAGAACGGTAAGTACCTTTGTGGGCAAGAAAAAGAGCAAGAGTGTTGCATCGCCTTTGTGGCATTTTTATTTCGACCCTTCGAGAGCTTCGCTGCGTATACTCTGATGTGTTCTTGGTACACAATACTTGACTTTCGTTGCAACTTGGTCGTTTCGATGATAACCATGACGTTTCACATTATCACCATGTGCGAGCGCAACTCCAGGCTCACACGACATCACGTCCCGATGAGAACGATTATCATGCGAAAGCGCTGCAACGTGGTGATTCACGTTCAGTGGGGACGATCGAGCTTACGGGAGATTGGGCATGACAAAGATGGGAAATAAGGGGACGATTGCAGTTGTAGGCATCGGTGATGTGCACTTGACAATGGAGTTTGGTAAGAAGCTCGTTCTCAAGGATGTGCGACATGTACCGAGTTTGCGCTATAACTTGGTTTTGGTAGGGAGGCTGGCGGATGATGGCTATCGCAGTTTATTTAGGGATAAAGATTGGATGCTTACGAAGGTTTCCCAACAACTGGCTCGAGGATATTTATGCTTGGCATGTACAGGCTCAAGCCGCTGAGTTGTACAGGTAGGCCACAAACATCGGATGGATGCTCGAGAGGTATTCGATAGGAGTTGGATCATCAAAAATTTGCTAAGGAGGGACTTCGAGATACTTTGAGGATTGCGGAGGATTCGGTTCGTCGAGACAAAATGAAGAATGATGATGAGCCAAAGATTGAGGGTCAGTATATCGGTCCCATGACAGCTGGTCGATCTTCAGGTGGGAGTTGCTTCACGGATTCGATTTTGGAGATGGGTGGTTTGCCAAAGCTTCATGGAGTGACATTGGTTTCAGTAGTTTGAGGCCAGGGAGGAGATCAAGGTTTGCAGCAAACTCAATTTGAGGCAGGATCATCATCATTCATGTACACAGTTCAGGGGGAGCTGTGGGTCATCGACGACATGCACAGTGCATTTTGTTCTGCTCGAGGACGCATGTGTATGGGGGAACTTCAAGTTCAGACATGAAGGTGGACAGATTCAGGAGTTTGAATCTCGGAAGAATCGCACCGTCCGCTTGGTTGGGCCAGCCAAGGGTGAAGAAGCTTGTCGGAATATTAAGACGTTTCGGTGGAAGATGAAAGTCGGGGACAGGTAGCCAAGACACACGGTGAGGCTGATAGTCAGGGACTTTGGTCTCGGCCATGTCATTGATGCCGGCAGGATTCCAGTGGTACAGAAGGTGCTACGCATGGCAGCTAGCGTCGACGTGACGGTCGAAGAGCTGGAGGCGAAGGAAGATGCAAAGCAACTCGGGGGATCGGAGATCGGTGTCATGGGGGAGCAGGAACTCTGTCGTGTGACGACATACATGGAGTCCAGTTGAGAAACCACGGGGTCAACACCCTCTCATCAGACTGGAGGGGAAGATTGTTGGGGTCCAGTATGGATTTGGTGAATTTTGGAACCCAAATATGGTTAAAGATTTGATTTAATATAATTTAAAAATCTACATTAAATGTAAGATTTGATTAAATTTTAAATTTGTATCAAATATTTAATTTGACCATATTTGGACGTCCATAATTGGTATTAGGCTATTTTAGGTGGAATATGATTCTTATTTTAAAATTTTCTATTTAAAAATTCTATTATGTCCTAAAATATGATTTAACATCCTATAAATATAGGAGGAGGATGGAGGCACAAAGAAGAGCACAAGTTGGAGATTCGTAGGGTTCGTCCACAGAAAATTAAAGAGAAAGTCCGTTCTTTGCTCTTAGGACTTCGCCATCCAAGACAGAAGGAAGAAAGATATCTGATCGAGGAGTCGTCGCCTTCACTCAGAGAGATTGCTATGGGTTTGTGAGTGATTTCAATTATAATCTCTTTCTTTTCTTCTTGAGTGTGGTGAGGGGGTTGAATCTATTAGGGCAAAGAGTTCAATATTGATTTTGTCAATCTTGTAATTTTACCTGAGTTATAAAGGTTATGATTTGTCCAGGTGACGTAGTCACCGCCATATAATTGTATTTTTCTGTGCTTGGTGTTCGTTAGACAAGGATTGGTTATCTCAGGTGGGTTTGCCTAAAGTTTTTGCTGCGGGCACTCTCATACACGGTGTCAGAACGCTTTCAGGACGTGTTCGATTTCCAACAAAATATAGCTTCAGTAAAGCTGACAGATCTAGATTTTTTAATGATCAATTATTTCAGGTATTCCCTACAGCGGCACTACCAAATTGCACCTTAGGTTAAAAAATAATCAGCATTATTGGGGCCTTGGGCGAATGTAAAATATAAGACCCTTTATAATAGTTATATTACATTGAAAATTAGTATTTCAATACTTGTAAATATACCTTCTTTTTTTGGCCAAAGTAAAAAGTAATCATTAAGAAAAATACTTTTTTCTCGTATATTTCAAGAGTGTACAATATACTAGCATTTAAAAATTATTAAAAAAATGAAAGAGGATAAATACTTCCGAAAGAGTAAATGTTCCAAATTTTTTTAGTTTGTCAAGTCAAAAAGAATGGCCTAAGCAATACAGTTCAAACTACATAAACTCAAATTTATAAGTAAAGAATGACAACAGTTGATTGGAGGGTGAACATACATCCTAGTTTTTGTGGGTGGACAAAAATAGAGTCTTTCAATGCTCAAAAGATGTATAGAATGTCAACTGATGTCTAGAATGTCAACTCTGGCAATTTAATTTGGTCTATAAATTCTAGATATATATAATCACAGAAATCTTGCAAGAAAAGCTCAGCACATAATTAGTTGATCATTCTATATATATCCTGAAGAAAGACAGTTACAACAGCTATCATTCTAGGTAAAGGTTTACTGTCTGATGAAGAATAAAGGAGCTTCAAAGCGGTCAAAGAATATATAGAACTCTACTCTTTTAAGTATATCAATGGCTACTAATGGAAGTCTAAATATTCTGTAAAGAATCAACATAATTCTACTATATGTGTCACGTCCCGCTCCCAGAATACTGAGTAAATACGAGGACGGACCTGACCAACCATACCTTACAGAATACTGAAGTAAGCCGCAATGTGCTAGGGTTGTCCAGAAGACACGTTAGCATGCTATGATGTCAGTCCTAAGTTCGACAAATCCTAGTATCTCAATACACAACAACATGTACAAGAGTATATCATATATGAAAGTAAAAAAGGCATCCCAAATTACATACCAAATATGATCATGAAGCTAGTGAATACAAAATGCTGCACTAGCAGAGTATAATTATACATGATCAAATATACCAACCATGGTCTAATATATACATCATGTTGCCCGAAGTTAGAAAAGTAGTCTCAAAATAAGGGGCTAATACTACCTCTTGCTAAGACACCACAAAAGAAATAACACTACGAGGGGTGGAGGAAGGAAACTCACTCGCGAGCTTCGGCCGCAGTCCTACGAGTGCGAACCATCTTGCGGGAGGTACGGTAGATCCTGACATCCTGTGTCTCCCCAGGATAATCTGGCCATACAAAATCAGTGGGGTCATAACCCCAAGCAACAAGTACCATAAAGGAGCTCAAGGTGATAGACCAAACACATCACAACATACAGCAGAAAAGAGACATATAAGAAAAATAAATGTGGATTGAGACTTGTACGATACCAATGTACTTGTCCCAAAAATATAACTGGAAGAACTGATAATAAGTGATATAAATGAAAGTAAGACGACAAGCGATTAGAGGGCATAGGAAGTACTCTGGATCGGGACTACAACCCTTAAACCAAATAAGGACCGGGGTTGCAGACCTTTACCCGAGCAGAACTTAGCACCCTAACCACGCGCCAAAAGAATAAAATAAAAGGGAAAGCTTAACGAATAGACAAACATTTATTGCACGGCCAAACATGCCTACGGCTTGCTATAATTACTAACTAGAGTTATCACAAACCTAGTTACTAACAGATGCATGCTTTGAAGAATATCGCTACTACCGGCACTACAGTTAACCCGGATGGCCAAGGGTACGCTTGTCTACTACTTATAGTGTACATCATAAACAATAGTGGATACAGAACTAAAGCAGATAACTGATAGCATAACAACATAACGTAAGCATAAACTAGCTTTTGAAGATATAAATGAATCTTTTTTTTTTGTAAATGAGATTTGGTTTTATAAACAAAAAAGGAGTTTTGTAATTGAAACTAATTTTGTAAACATAAAGAGATTTTGAAAATGAATATGATTTTTGTAAACATAAAGAGATTTTTTAAATGAAACTGATTTTGTAAATGAAATAAACTTATCTGTAAATGGTCTTGTAACATAACTGAAACTGAAACATAACTGTAATATATATTGGAATGCATATACTGGAAATACATAATGTTATGAACCGCGACTCAATAACAAAAACTAGTAGTGATGCAGTGCACGTAAACTTGGTCAGTCATGGAGCCCTCGCCTAGCAGGGTTGTTCTATGCTGCATGGGACCCTTAGAGATCGGGGTAGCAGGTAGCGCAATATTCTTTCCTCCCAATGATCTAGGTAAATCTTATCTTGTTTAATCATTACTAAATTATTTTAAGTTCTCAAGTCGTGAACACTTGAGAACTTTCCTAGAATGACGAATCACAGGTACGAGCTTTTCACGAGTTATCATATCTACGACTCGCGATACATTGGATAATACTCACACTCGATTGCCCGATGCCAATGCAATAGATTTTCATACACATATATGTCCACGGTGTTGTGAGGATTGTAGATTTGTACATAAACTGGTCTGGTAACATAAACTTGTATCAAAATAAGAAAATATACAACAATAATCACTAAAAGAAAATATTAAATGGACATAATTAAAATAAACACAAAATATGCACAAGGATTCCTGGCCGCATGCGCCCATTGGCCGCATGGACTCACTGGCCGCATGCACCCACTGGCGGCATGGACTGGACGCATGGATGAGCTGCCGCATGAACCAACTGGGCGCATGCAATAGGCCGTCGCATGGACAAATTGGACGCATGCTCAAGGTAAAGTCCACTCTTCGGGACAAGTGCTAAGTGATGGGACATAAATGCGTGTCAAAGAAGTAACAAATGTAACATGCCATAAATGCGTGTCAGAGAAAATACAAAAGCATAAAAAGGTGCACACGAAAAAGACGTGCAAGGAAAGGACACATATGTCGCTTCTAAGTCAAATGACACACTGGCCGCATGAGCTTCTAACCGCATGAGTTTCTGGCCACATGGACTCTCGTTCTATGAAAATATCATGCGTTCAGTGTTCTATGCATTCAGCTTAGGGGAGCATATACAGAGACAGTCATGCGCCTAACAAGATAGGCGTCATGCTGGAAGAGGCGCATGAAGCTAGGCACATAGAACTCTTTCGTCCCAAAACAACACAAACTCTATGGAAAAAGCTACAAAAATCTGAAAACTTGTTTTCTTTATAAAATTTTTATTTTAACTTCAAATCAAGTGAACAAAAAATCAAAATTCTCGAAATGAAATGCTACATCCACCACAAAAACTGTTTTTCTAAAATACCAAGTTTTAGTAGATCAAAACCACAAAAAATACATGAAACACATGAAAATCCTAAATTTTACATTCAGATCTACTCAAATATACTCATCAAAATTCAAAACTCCAAGAACTAAATATGATTAGCAACTCAATGAGAATATTTTTCATCAAATATATTTTTAAAAACAATATATATGTATAAAATTCAAAAATTAAGGCTTCACCATTGAGCAAGATGTACTTGCCTTGGGTGACTCCTAGTCTCTACCTCTCTCGGTCCAAGTCACAATAACTTCTCCCTAGGACTAGGGTTTGGCTAGAGGGAGCTTGAAGGAGAGGAAGAAGAAGGAAGCAAGAAGAGTGAAATGAGAAAAGGAGTGAGGAGAGAAAATACTCATATATATACTAAGAGGAGAGGAAGATGGTTTAGTCATGGGTTCAATCAAGATGAACCAAACCATGTGTCCATTCTACATGCGAATCCTAAACCGGGTCTATGGCATTGCCAATGGATATTCTACTGGTTTCGAGTAGTCTCTCTCAACAACAAGAATACATTATCAGAAAAAATAAATTCTAGAAATTAAAGAAATATCAAATCTGGAATCAGATGTGACAATACGAAACAAAAATTCCATAGTATATCATGAGCTAATTAGGAATCCGGATAAAGACATGAAAGAGAATATATAATCGACAACAAGCGACATTGAGAGAATTCGCTGTCAAAAGATGCAATGTGTCAAAGTTGATCACGAACATGTGGGGGTGCCACTAAGCTTAGAGTGGACAGAAACTGATAAATATTGTGTTTATAATATTATCAAATTTGAATAACTCTGTATTGAAAAATCAGGAACATATACCATGTATATAAAAGAATCAAACCGATACCGAGACTTGAACTTGGTTCAATGTCCTTAAGAAAATATTCTTCCCGCACATGTGCTTACGGTTTAATGACGTTAGTCTCGCAGGATACAACGGTACTCCTCCTCCGGTAGCAGCACTTCACACCGCAGGAACTGACGAATAAATGATAGTTCTCTCTCTCTTGGACTTGATGATTGAATGTACGAATGAGTGAATGAGTGACCCAAACACTAACATGACTCTTTTTATAAATGACAAAGAGACACAAATAGGAATAGATAGTATTTCTTTTCAAGGAGACACAACAATTGAAATATTCATTCAATAATTAAATTATTTTGAACATATTAGAGGTTCTCTCCTATGTTGCGAGCTAGGCAAAGTGGAACAGTCTGTGCTATTCACTGCAACAAGAGCTACAAATTATATGTCTTCACAAGCTAATGAGAACGAGTTTAAGTAGTCACCAAGAAAGAAAAAAAGAAGAAGATAATATAGAAGGTATCTATATCTAGAGGATACTTATTAGATACAAGATGAAGGTAATGGAAGATATCAGTTAGATTTTTCCACTTAATTCTTGCGTAGATTGTGTGATATTTATTTTCTACATAAGTGGACCACTTGCGAGTATTGGCTTTTGTCGCGATGCTCGTATTGGATAATAGTTTTCGCTTTTACTTCCAATAGATCAATATTGAAACACTTCATAAGTATGATTCGACACATTACGGAGATGACAGAATCATCACCATGGTTCCATAGGGATTTCTAATATGGTTGAAGTCTATAAGAATCTAAATGATGTAGCAAGTTCACAAAAAATTTCCTCTATGTAGTCAAGGTAAATGTATCAGCTTTTGGTAGAGAGATTATAAGGACCAAAAGTGTTCTATAAAACAGTTCACCTACACCAAATACAACTGGTGATACAAATTTCTTCTCTTGCCAATTCACACCAAAACAACAAGGAATGTACACAGAATTTGAAGTGTCAACTGCAATCCTTCCTAAATCATCAATGCGATTAATTTCTCATGAATACCATATTAACCAGAGATGAGCAGTTTGCAGATCAGCATTCTAATAGGAAAATTAGGAATTAACAATTGCGGTAAGATCGAGCAACAAAATATATAGTAGTTAGATGATAACTTGGCTGAAATTCATCACAAAACCAAATCAATTTATCAATGAACAGTGAATACAATTCTCCTACATGAATGGCATAATTATGTATGGTTTTGATTGTCAAGATAAATTTATGAAGCAGATGTCAACAAACACACCTCATTCTACGTATTCCCGAGTACTATATATAATGAAGCATACAATAGTACCTATATCCATACATCCAAAAACCCCACAAAGACCCGGAAATTAATGGTGTATCCAGTATATATATAATGTGCATGATGCACACAAAAATAAAACCAAAAATGGCCATTGGACCATGTAGTCATAGCTATTAGAAACTACCAATAACATAAGGGGGAAAAAAATCCCTGTCCTGATGTTGATACTTGGAACAATCATTTCCTTCTCTAATGTTGACAGCATATCATAGGGGACATCATATAAAATCTCCAATCGTAAAAATTTCCATGCAGTGACATAGGAAGCTTCATGTGGTATCCAACAAATGGGGCAGGATTAGGTAGTAAAGCTCCCTTTCACTGCCACACTGATTACTTTCAACAATATATTTCTTTGACAACCCATAACCAACTCCTCTTTGATCATTTCTTTAGCACAAGAGGACCCCTAATGATGACCTGATTAATTAAGCGTATCGATGGATAGACAAACGTCAACCTCGGTTGGCTGGGGATTAAGTGGGTCTGTAAGTAAACCGGTCACCGCAGTCGATTTCTTGAAGGAAAAGGTACCTATAGTTCACCTGCTCAAGGAAAGTGAGATATGTTCTTTTTGATCCAGTGGTACTATTGGCGAAGGGTAGCGTTTGCATGGAAAAATTATCCAGTGAGCCAGACTCATCGTGCATCTTGATTCTTTTCACTTGATGACATACAGATGAGGAAACTACTATTCCAAGCTGCTACTGCATGCATACTCATCCCCATGCTATTAAATAGAGGAAAATTAAGATGCACGATGAGTCCGACCCACTGCTCGTTTGAATGAGCTATGATTGATGTTGTAAAGTAAAGATAGATCTAATTGACATGCTATGTGGTGTTAAGTATTGGTTATTTTTTTTTTCCTTTCTATCATTGCTATCACTATATATATTGTTCTTTGTCGACATCCTTTGATATAACAGCCTAGGTCAACTCCCTAACTACTCGAGATAGGCAAGTTTCCTCTGTGCTTGTTCTTTCGCATTGGTATTAATTTCGTTTATTCTTATAGCTAGGTGACAATATGTTGAATAGTAAGCTTCCTACTCCAGGAACTTATGAGGACTTTCTTTGCAAAATCTATCTACTTTAGTATATAATGCAAGACATAAATAGGAGAATAATGAGTAAATGTGTACGTATCTAAAAATAAGGAACTTAATAAATTGTAAAGGTGGTGACATCTAACAAGTGCTACATATCCAACAAAAGAATAAGGGAGAACAATCTTTCAAACACAAGGAATATACTTCTTCCCTGCTGAATTGTCACTAGAAGTCATTATGTTCTTGAGTTCTTCCATATTACAAATATAATAAATCTTTGAAAATACATGCAGATGGTGGCTCTAGACCTAAACTAATTGAATGATCAAAAGAGCCCATCTCTAACAAATGGTTTATTTGTACGGAGTTTGATATCATGTTTCTATGATTATATATTTGTAATTTTTTTTCCCATGATTATATGTATATACTCACCAATGATTGCTTAATCATGCAGTATAAAGCCCAATTATAAGTTCCACCACTATTATTAGGTCTTTGATAAAGGCACTACAAAAAAGACTCAGGACAGTCCAAATTTTTATCCTTGATAATTATAAGTTTGCCATTCCAAAAAATTATTCACCGGGCCGCCTACTTCCAATTGATAATTTTTTATAATCAGGACTGTCAAAATTTTGACGGTCCTACCAATTGGAAGGACTCTCAAAATTTTCACAGTCCTAACAATTGGAAGTACTGTCAAAATTTTGACAGCCCTAAAAAAATATGTTGATTTTTTAGGATTGTCAAAATTTTGATAGTACTTCCAATTGTTAGGACTGTCAAAATTTTGACAGTCCGGAGGAGAGGCCTACGCTAGGTGACACGAGGGAGGGACTGCGTGGAGGTCGAAATGGGGGGTACGGAGCTGCATGATGCGGAGGAGCGGGAGGAGGAGGAGGAGGAGGAGGAGGAGAAGGCCTGAGAGGAGGAGCGGAAGGAGGAGGAGGATGCTGGAGGAGGGTGGGGGCGACGGAGCCGACGGGAGCCGACCTCGCCTGCCTCCGTCGTCCCTCTGAGGAGGACTTCGACGGTGACGGAGCCGACGGGAAGGTGCTCGAGGTGCGGCTAGGCTGCAGTGAAGCGGTCAATGGCGAGATCGACGTCACGGGAGGAGGGAGGAGGAGAGGCCGGAGGGGGGTGGGGGTGGGGGTGGGGGAGGAGCAGGAGGAGGAAGGTGAAGAGGGTGGACAACCCTAGTAAAATTTGTATTAGCCTGAGTAAAAATTCTTCCTAACTGGACTATCACCAATACTGAACTAGTTCCGAGTCATTTTTGTAGTGCCTTTATCATAGACCTATTATTATTATTGATGTTCCAGAACCTATATGCAATCGAGATCATTAGTTTTTTCATAGTTTGCAGTATCAGCCGATACATATATGATATGATGATATCCTTACAGTTTGATGTGTCCCTATCATACCAACCGCTATCGATGTTGATCGATACCAATCTTTGGGATCTCTTTTTTCAGTAAAATACCAATCAACAATATAATAAAATTGTAAAAGTGTGTAACTAATTTTTATTTATTTATTGCAATAGATCAATAAAGAAGGATGATTATTATTTTATTCAATTTAAAAACTACTGAGAAACAACACTAAATATTTAAAGTTATGTCTAAATATAAAAAATATTTTTTCAATTTTTTTCTTTCATAATTTTAATAATTTGTTAATAATTATCAGTTTTTCGAAACAAAGAATTCGATATTTTGATCTGAAATCGTCAATACTACCGATACCATCCATCTAATAGTCAAAGGAAGGGAGGAAGGATATACCAATTTTCATACTGGGAAGTTGGAACCTTGAATTTTCCAAGCTGACAATACCAATAATTGTTGCAGTTGCAATATTACTTAATTAGACAATATTATTATTCTAGTAGTCTTTATACATACATTACATAGTTGCCACTTATTAAATTATCTCAAATGAATAAAGCGAGCAAAAGAATCTCAAAACAAAATATAGAAAGAAAAAAAAAGGGGGAAAGAACAGAAATGAAGAAAACACGAGGACAAATATATCATATAGCGGGAGCAACTCTCTCTCTCTCTCTCTCTCTCTCTCTCTCTCTCTATATATATATATATATATATATATATATATATATTGGTGTTATTCATTTAATTTTGGGAGTTTTAGTTCCGCATTAAAAAATCATCAATGTGTATATATCAATATATAGCTTTGCCTAGTATTGGTATATGCACATGGGATGGAGGTCCATGTGGATTGACTTTCTTAGAGGGATTAAGTGTGAACTCCATTATTAATTTTTTTGTTTTGTCATCACATTTGAGAAGTTTTCCTTAGGAACTAAGTCCCACATGGACTTAGTGACTCGGACTCGGACTTGGACTCGTGCTAAAGGACTTAAAGTGGCACTTTGTTGCCCCACTTTGCACTTTGCACGTCAGCATCGTCGCATGGCGCTCATGTGCTGTTTTATGCGCGAGTTGCATGCACGTCAGCATCGTCGCTTGACGCTCGTGCATTCCTTTATGTGCGAGTTGCTAGCTCGGATGCATGCTTCGTGGCGCATGCGACCTGGCGCCATGCGGCCTTAGGCGCTATGCGGCCAGGGTCGTTGTGGCCAGGCACTATGTGGCCTGGGACTATGCGGTCAAGATTGGATGAGCGAGTTGCCTGTGGAGGGGACATAATTTGCTTTAGGCGGCGCATGCGGCGCATATTTTTCTGTGCCTTCCGGAATATGCGGCACGAGCGGCTACTTTCGACGTTTGGCAGCGCTGTCTGCCTCGTGCAGTGCATCGTGATCGGTGGCGGAGGCGGTGCCTGCGGCACGGACGGCCTGCGGCATTGACTCCCAGATTTTGGGAGATCTGGTCGGTCAGTGCTTATGCGGCCTGGAGTTTCCTCAGGCCGCATATATGTTGTTTTCTTCTATTTATAGAGACCTCCTCTTTCATTTGAGAAGAGAGAAAACAGATAAAAAATTGAGAACACCAGATCATATGTGACCAAGAGTGTCCTCCTCCCACATGGTGTTTCTGAGTATTTTTGAAGGTGACTAGAGCGTTCCAGAAGTTCATTTGTGAACTTGCTGGTTCCTGGGGACATATTGTCTGTACGATGAATCTTGCTTTGAGCAACGGTGGTTTTGACCACCCCAGCAAGGAGCTTTTCTTCAGCATTTCCTTTGCTTCGTTCTATCTCATTGTAGCGTCTGTGAACGTAAAGAGAAAAACATTTTACTTGTTGCTTGTTGTAATCTTCATTTTCTTCGGAGCCAGTTTGTAACCTGTTCTTGGTTCGTGCTTCGTTGGAATCGAAAAATATCAGATGATGAACTCTTGTGTGAATATGTGATCTCGACGACAACTTGGATTCCAGTAGAGAGCGGATCTTCGGGTCTCGCTAGCAGCTCTGCTATAGCTCGCGTTCTACCATCTTTGATCTGTCTCAAAAATAACAAAATATATATATATATATATATATATATATATATATATATATATATTATAAGTGATTGAAATGTCTGTATAATATATAGATGCACTGCTTCAGTGCCAATGAGCAGCAATCCATGGCACACTAATAACACTGCAAGAAACGGAAGAAGAAGAAGGAGGTTTAACTCCATGCATCCAAGCCCAAGCCCCTCTTCTATCAAAATACAGAAAGAAAAAAAATTACTTTCTTTTTCTTCCATATATATAATTTTTTTTTCCACGTTAGTCCATCAAAATTCGTATTTTTTGTTCCGTCCTTGGAAATGAGGATTCAAGCAAACTCGGCAGTAAATGGATCATCAAGCAAGTGGTCAGGCCAGAATGAAGACATGCCACCAGCACTCCCACCGCAGCTAGAGGTGCTGCAAGCATCCTCGGATGGCCGGTTGCTGACGTCAGGGACATCGACGAGAGGGGGAAGGTGGTCCAATGGTGTTCTTGGGCTGCTATCACCACCACCACCACCACCACCACCACCACCTTGGCTCAACAAAGTAAAGCACGAGGATTCCTGGTTGGTCTCATTGCTCAAAGTTTGGTGATCATAGCAGCTAGGAATCTGGAGCTCGGTGGCAGACCCGGCATGAAGAAGAAGATCAGTCGAGTCGGGGACGCAGCCGAAGGAACAATCAACCGGCAGCTGGGGATTGATGTCGTATAAGCCCATGGAATCCAAATCTTGATGAGCTACGCCGCCAAAGCCTAGGCTGTTGTCGGCGGCAGGGGGCGCGGCAATGGAGCCTTGAGACGCGGTGGTTGCCGACTGGAGGAGGTTCTGGAGGTACCGGAGCTTGGCGGTCTGGACCGAGTGATCGTCGACCCAGGGGAGGCGGCCGACGAGCTCCTGGAGGTTGGCCAGGGCCAGAAGGCCGGGGAGGGCAGCGAAGAAGTCGGTCCTGGGGCGGTGGGTCATCGGGTCGAACCCCATCTGGATCAGCTTTTTCTTCAGGTGGGTGTTCCAGAGGTTCTTGATCTCGTTGTCGGTACGTCCCGGCAGGTGAGTCGCGATTGCCGACCACCTAAATATTTATAGACGAATGACCAACCGGTTGGTTATTATGGACTTTGATGGAACACAAATTGGACCTTGTTTCGATCTCTTAGTCAAAAGTTATGATACTTTAAAGTTTTTAAAATTTATATTTTTGCCTGTAATATGTACGTCTTGTATCGGATGAAAATTCTTTCTACACGAATTGTGTTACTCTCGTCGAAAACATACAAAACATACAAATCGATCTATTGTTGAACGAAAAACGATTTCAAAACAAATAGTTATGGCTGCTCGAAGTCTGCTCGACCAAGACGTAATATTCTTACGACAGATTTTTTTTTTTTTTGGTTGTTCAATGTTAGCATATTTTATTTTGGTAAATTTTATTTGAGAGGGAGAGTTGAGAGAGACAGAGAGAGAGAGAGAGGGACAATTGACACAGAGAGAGGGTTGTTAGTGAGAGAGAGAGAGAGTTGAGAGAGACAGAGGGACAATTGAGAGAGAGTGTGAGAGATGTGAGGAAGAGTGTTAGGGAGAGAGAGGGAATGTGAGAGAGAGAGAGAGATAGAGTGTTAGGAAGAGAGAGAGAGAGAAAAAATATAATATTAGAAAACTTTCTTAGGAATGACGTTTTCTCTTGAGAAAATATCCTTCCTAAGGACGTTTTCTATTTTTTTTTTTACCTAACGTTTGTTAACTACGAAAAAATTAATGATAGGAATATAATATTAAAAATATAAAACACTTTTTGGAAGAACGTTTTGATGCTTTTTTCGTAATTTTTTAAACTTCGATGTTTTAGATGAAATTTATATAAATTCGGATGCTCTGGATGAAAACTTCCGTAAAAAAAAAAAAAAAAAAAAAATTCAGAGAACACCTCAAAAAAAAAAAAATATATATATATAATTACTTGTTGCCAAGCATGGAATGGAGGTTGAGGATGGTTTGCTCCTCCTCAGGGGAGAATTTTCCTCTCTTGATGTCAGGCCTAAGATAGTTTGTCCATCTCAACCTGCAGCTCTTGCCACATCTATTGAGTCCTATATATTTAAGGATCACAACAAAAACCCTAGTTTAGACATATCATTATGATCAGGAAGAATTTTTTGTTGAGAAGAACTCTCTCTATATATATTAATTACCAACCAGCAAATTTAGGGAGGGCTCTCCAGCTGCCATGGCCATGCTTCTGGATGTAGTCCACGAGCTTCTGGTCCTCCTCAGTGGTCCAGGGGCCTTTCTTGAGGCCACTCTCATCACAGCATGGAGACCTTCCCATTATGTTAAAGCGCGCGGAAGAAGAAGAAGAAGAAGAAGAAGAAGCAGCAGCAGCAGCAGCAGGGAATGGAGTAGCTAGCTAGCCAGTGTATGGTAGGCTTAACTGCCTCCTCCTCCTCTATTGTGGGTTATGGCCTGCTCATTTATATACTCCTTGCCACAAGCATCGTCTAGTTATTCTATTCCCCCATTGGAAAGCGACTAATCAGAACTCTAGTGAGTTGAAATTACAATCTCAACCCTTGTTCATCTCAAGAAGAAGACCTAATGTATACTTCTTCTCACTAAATATGGAAAGTGTATTCGCACGATCCGGGCTCATCATTCATCTTGATTCTCCTCAACTTGATGATCATAGAAATGAAGAGCACTATTCCAAGCTGCCACTGTATGCACTCATCTCCAGACTATCAAGTAGAGGAGAATCAAGATGTATGATGAGCCCAACTCACTAAATAATTTCTCCATATGTAGAGGTCATATGACCTTAAATTTTGGAAATTGCATGAGATACGTGTAAGGCTATCTCCAATGGGGATTTCTAAATTTGAGTTACTATGGCATTGTATTTTAAGGACATTTTTAACCTAGTTGACTGAGTTTCTACATAGAAATTACACACACAAAAAAAAAAAAACTCTTCAATCTTCTCAATTTCTATTACACGACAGAAAATAAAAATGGTCAATTTAATAATTTCGTTTGAAAGTATGATATAATATTAATTTCTATGAGAAATGAATAATTTCTATGAGTTTCTACATGTAAAAATTTTCGTAGAAATATTCAATCCTACATCAGCGCCACGTAGGATGAAAATTGTGATAGAAATCACTGTTAGGAGAATTTTTTTTTCTAAAAATAATTTCTGCCATAGTAATATGGGAGATAGAAATATCCATTGGAGATGGCCTAAGGCTATCGCCAATGAGAGATTTCTAAAATTGAGTTTATATCATATTTGGCATTGTACTTTAAAAAAATTTCTATCCTAGGTAGTTGACTGTGTTTCTACATAAAAATTATATATAAAAAAAATACTCTCCAATGTTTTTAATTTCTATTCTACGTGGCAGAAAATAAAATGATCAATTTAATAAATCAGTTTGAAAGTATGATCCAATAATAATTTTTGTGAGAGATAAAAAATTGCTATGAGCCTCATAGAATTTATTTTATCTTACATCAACGCCAAGTAGGATGAAAATTGAAATAAAAAATTACTGTTGGGAGAAATTTTCTCTAAAAATAGTTTCTAATATAGAAAAAGGAGAGAGAAATCCCCGTCGGAGATGGCTTAACTATCTAATATTAAATGAGGGGAAGTGATTCAACACAAATGGTGACAGGTTTTGCAGTACGGGAAATTCTGAAAATAGAGAACTGCATATGTAATTATTAATAGATCATGAACTGTAAGCACCTCAAGTGACTTGGTTTACTTGAAATTAATTGTGAATCCAAATGCAATTTCCGGATAGTGATGTATTCTATTAATCAAGAATGAGAATAAACAGAAGCAAATTAGTTAGAGCACAAATTAAATGTCTTCACCAAATAAATTAAAACCAAACACCAAGGAACTGCCACGATCACAAAAGTGAGCGTAAAAATACAGAGCTTAGTAAATAACCTTTCTGTAGTAGACATTATTCAAATTGTAAAAAGAAGCTTTAAATCTACAACAATTATAAGTTAATTATATTGTCACAATTTTTTGAAACTAAGTAAACAAAAAATTCAACAGAGCCGACATCCATAAATAATTTGTTCATTGTTGGCACTACCAGACTCTGCTTCTGCATAATTAATAAAACTTTCTATTTCCCCCCTCTTCATATGGATTAAATTTGACTCTATATATTACTTTGAATAGTTTGAAGAGAGATTAGTTTAGCTGATCATTTGTTAATTAGACCTTGACCAGCTAGCTAGTCCAACTGTAGTCTACGTTAATTTCATAACAACCCCACCAAAGTTTCTATAGGTTGGTATAAGCATATATAACATGGTGGGACATATATAGTGAGCACTGTAATAGAAATATATAAATGTCTTCGTTAATTTTTAGGGTTGATAAACATTATTTATGACTAGGAACAGCATAACACGTAGAAGCAGCCAAATAAAGCTATACTTAATTAACTTTAATTAATCTTGTGTGAAATATAAAAGAGATTCTTAAGGGAGAGCACGTTATGGCCATAAAAGTCCAGCACCATAACACGTACAATGGAATGTGAGGACACAAAAACCTCCCCATGCACGCAACGTTTGAAGTAAAGAAAGAGTAAATTAGTTCTTCTTCTTATATTAACCAAAGGCAAAAAGGAGGGGGATCACCACTCCATGTACGACAAATGCAAGCTCCTTAACATCTTCACGTCGGTTAGGTTTTGCATGGGGGCACCAAGCACTGACTGACGCTCTCTCTCTCCTTTCTACTTTTTCTAAACCCTAATTGTTATGAATCTTTTCACTCCCTTTACTCTCATTATTAATGCGAATTTGTAGTTGTACTGATGTATTTTCTTTTCTACATGCCTATTATCTAAAGAACTAGGTTCAAGACCTCCAAAAAAAATATTTAAATATTTGTCTTCCATTTTTTGAATTTTTTTCTTTGGAGCTAGGTCCGGACCTAGCAATTCGAACTTAGGACATAGAATATTGAAATAGACACTTATGTGCAAGACGATATAAGATACCACTTTTACCATCTTGCACATATGGAGAGTGGTATCCCATGTAGGGTATGGTGTGATGTTATACTAAATGGTAAGGTTTAAGACCACCAAGAAGTATTTATATTTTTTGTCTTTCTTTGGTGTTAGGTCCGAACTAGCTAGCAATTCAGAGTCAAATGAGGACGTGGGCGAAGGGCTAAAATTGGCGCTATATGATGTACTTTACACTTCACATAGGACACGAGATAACGCTTTTGCGTGCGGGACTGCGATTCGCTCATTTCGGGGGGAGCAACGGGTTGCTCGGGACTGCGGTTCCGCAAGGAGGTTGATCCTGCAGAACTTCAGTTCGCACAAAAATGTAACTCCGGCGAAACTTCGGCTTACATGGAAAGGCGTGCGAGACCGTGGTTCCGTAGGGAGGTTATCCTTCGGTGTAACGACCCGCTCCGCATCAAAGTGGACAGCCGATTCAAACGGCATAAGTACACTGACCCGTCCCGCCTTGCTCAGTGAGATGACTTGCTTGATGCAAATGAATTCAGACTTGGCCCTTCAGGAGTTCAGACTTAGACTTTTAAAGGCGCGCTCGGAGTATCGTTCCACCGAGACAAATCATCGCTAAGGTGGGTGGCTACGATGAACATGTCTTTGCTTAGCCTGCACACTTAAAAATGTGGATGATATATGCTAGTCGCTAGAAGAATCATCCCTTGCATGATAATAAGAATACAATACACCTACCTAAGAAAATAATCCCATCTTGCATTGCTTGTGTTAGAACATGAAAATGAAACTTGGCTTATAATTAAACCCTCGCATGCTACCTTAGCTTCGTTCAAGTAGACTCCGCTATTGTCACCCTCATTTTTTCAACTAGGGGTAGTTTGGTAATTTGGCATGGGTAAATTATTTTAGGAATAATTTATTAATATTAGTGTGTTATAGTAATTATTTGATAATTTTATTAATTATTTAATTATTAGTGAGTTATAGATTAATTGTGACTTGTATTAATTATTTTTGTTAGGAGGCTAGTCCAATAATTAGACTTGCCATGACAACTAGTGAGCCTAGCTTGGATCCAAACTCATTAGACTCATCCTCATTAATTAATTGGAAGGATTAACCTAATTATAATTAGTTAGAGACTTCCCAAAATATCCACCTTTAATTATTTTCTCATAATTCACCATGGGAGGGCATGTTGGACATTTACATGTTACTTGGGGAAGGGGAAAAGGGGCCGGCCATGTTATGAGCCTCTTCTCTCTCTCTCTCCCTCTCTCTCTCCCTCTCTCTCTCTCTCTCTCCACTTCATTTTTCATCCATTTTTGAGATCCCCAATTAATAGATCCCCAATTCCCTCACATCTCCATCAATTCACCATTAATTCACTTGCAAATTTTACTTCCATTCCCTCTCACTTTCACCATTAGAAGAGCTTTGGAGCTTGGAGAGGCAAGGAGCACAAGAAGGAGGAGCATTGATGGAGAGATCGTGTCCAATTGTGTTTTCATTGGGAATCTGTAAGCCCCCTCATTTTGGAATAGGGATAATTTTGTACTTTTTAATTTAATTAATTAATTTTATTTTATTTATTATTTTAAAGTATTAATTTATAAGATCTTTTTTTTTATATATGACACTTTGCCATGGCTTGAATATTTGGAGCAATGCACAACTTTTTTCCTTCCAAAACAAAAATTCAGATTACTAATCTTGATTGTACTTAATACATTTGGGATATGGATGTTGCATTTGTTTGATCTTCCTCATGCTCCAAAAATATTTACAAACATCTAGAACCATGGTTACCGTAAAACTGCTTCATTTTGACTAGAACTTGACCCAAACCAAACCCAAAATACATGTAGACATGTAGTACACCCAAATACCCCCCTATATATATATATATATATATATATATATATATATATATATATATATATATATATATATATATATATATATATATATATATATATTATTTAAATTAATTTATTTTTATTTATATAATTTCTATTTATAGAAAGTGTCATATGTGTCATCATAGTTGGCCTAACTACCTAATTCCCCAAGATCTTAACAAACCAAATTCCAATCCTAACAAACAACCCCCACACATTTTTTCTATTCCACAACACATACCACATATAAAATATATCCATAAAATCTGAACAAATAAATTAAAGATTTAAATCCCACATTTTCAAATTAGGAAACCCCTAGTTTGTTGCATATTCCTATCTTTGGATCAAACCAAATCCTAAGTGAATATTTTTGTGACAATCCCCTAATTAAAATTTTAGTCCCTTACCATATTAAGACACCAAAAAATCCTACCCACATATTTTTAAATATTAAATTAAATCCTAACCACCCACCTATTTAAACTATATATATTTATCAACTCCCCAATACTTAAACCTAATTATTAGGTTCGGCCCCCCTTTTTCTCTCCCTCACAAAAAAACTCCTTTCTCATGTTATCTCCCTCTTCTACTTCTTTCCCTTTTCCTCTCTCCTTTCCCACAGGCCACAACTCCAAAAAACCCAACCGAACCCCTTTTTGGCCAAATATTGGCTGCTGGTTGCAACACCAATTCAGAACCCTCCACCATAGCAAAAAAATCCTAAAAATCCTAGATTTACATCATTCTTGAAGTCTCCAAAGAGCCTCGTCAAGTTTCGTGAGGTTTAGACTTCGTTTGGTTTATGTACAACAACTACCCAAACCAATGAACAACCTTGACACGGACACATCGCATCAAGACTAGTTATAGTTCTTTGATAGTTGTTATATTTTACTGAAGTAAATAAATTTCAAAAATTAATATATATTAATTACAGAATATTCAATGTATTAATTTCTTATTTAATTATATTTGGATGCCAACGTAGAGGTTGTATGTCAAGGCTACTTACCAAAGTTGGTTAGAATGACTAGTTATCGTCTGAAGCAAATAATGTCATTCAATGTCGATGTTTGGTTATTTTTAATTATTTAGAAATTATTTCAGAATATTAATTATGATTAAATTAGTAATAAACGATGTTAAAATACATGATTAAGAGGTTCCATGCATGTTAGATGAATAAGATAGCAATGGTGCAAGTTTTGCGACATCGATACGTTCCTACGTACATATAGGATTACGTATAGCCAAACACATGTAAGTTCCTATAAGTACGTATGGTATGTCGATGTAAGACATCCTCACAATATATTTTGCGAGTGGCATAGCACGTATATCTTGGCACGTTGTTCAATGCTACGCAACTATTAGATTGTTGGACAAGAACGTCAACTAAAAGTTGAGGTTGTGCAACGATCTTTCGTGTTGTCCTAGAGTAGTTAGTGTGTATGATTATTGATTAGAATATATTTAACAGGGCATCTTGGATCTGCTACTCTTCCAGGAAAGGACGTCGTACAGACAATATTGCAGCCACAAACAGCAGGCAAGTATACCTTGCCATGATGTATCACAGTTCATTGCCTTAATTATCTTATTTAGTTGTTATAGTTATTTTATATGGTTGATGTGTGTGTTTACCCTAGGTCTGTGAGATGTTGCTTAGCGTCCGAATAAGATTCAGGTGTTGACGTCGTACGCGGAGTTAATACCACGATCCTATTTCACGTTCTTGTATCCTTGCACGTCAGACCGTAGGACACTTGACACTATTTTATGTGACAGAATCATTCTTGAGGTATTCATGGTAATTCTGTATAGGATTACATGACTCGTGATATGAGACTTGCATATTATATACATATATTATTTTGACTCATTTTATTAGCTAGAGGTCCTGATCTTGTGTATTATGGGCATGAGATGTCGTGGACATGAGACGTGAGGTTACATTGGGTGGAAAGCGATACACCATAGTACATGCTGATTATGTTTATATATATACTATATTACTGAGGTGCCTTAGACTCTGTCCCAGATCTTTGGCATATTTACTGGCCCAACGAGATATTACTTGCTGCTATGGGCTCCCCGACATAGAGCCTATTGTGGTTTCAGCCTGAGTACGAGTGATGTTCTCATATGCATATCACTTAGATGGTTACAGTAGTTTACCCTTGAGTATGTGGCATTATACTATTTTACTTTAGCATGATGTTTCTTGTACCTTGTTACGTTCCTCTGAGGAACTGGCCCCTTGCCAGTTTTGCAGCATAGATCGTTGTGGAGCCTGCCTGGAGTTGCTGATTTGGGTTGCTTTGCCATATGGGAATTGGTACCAGGTACTTATATCATTTCTACCAGAGTTATGCTATTCATTTATATTATTAATTTATCTGCTGATGTAGCCTAGTTTTTATAGACTCATATTTCTGTCTCGAGTCTATTCGAGCTTGTGTGTTACTGGACGGCCGACTTTAGCACATGTAGCTCATTCTTGTTGTATTATATTCATTGTGGATTGAGGCATAGATATTTATATTTACTGGATTATCTAGATAGTGACCATTATAATACATCTTATACGTATTCGAGTCGGACCAGAGTCTGGTCGAATATATAGTTGGCATGTTACGTATTCCTAGTCCTACTTATTTTGGGACTGGTACATTACAGAATCTATCTCCCAATTGGTAAATTCTGAATTTTATTTTTATTCTAGCTCCTAAATCATGCATATGACCATTAGGAATGACTCCATGGCATATGGCTACCTATCGGAACAAGTTCTAGGCTAATTGGTTATAAATTATGTTTTCTATATGGTATTTTGTGTATTTTAGGGGGATTATGAGTTTAACACATCAATTATGTGTCATGAGACCAATTAGATCTAATTAGGCTAGCTCCACCAGTCTTAGGTATGTCCGTAGCATTACTTGATAATTTATAGCTAATTATGTGTTTATTTTAATTTTGAGGACAAAATTCTTATAAGTTGGGTAGATTGTAAACCCCCTCGACCAAAATTTAGGTCTACTTAGCTTAGATAGAGAGACTAGGGTTAGTTTAAAGCCAATTAGAATTAGAACACAGTATTTTAGATTTATTGTACAATATTTGTATCAATTAGTGCACCTTACTGTTGCTTCGATATTTGGACCATTGTGTAACTTATAAATACTCTTTCTTGTGCTTCATTTTAGTCGCACAATGTCACGCCCCAGTCCCAAAATGTCGAGGGACTGGACACGTGGCAATGGCCAGCATCACGCACCGATGGACAACCCAATTTAATGGATCCATCAGGGCATGCTTAAGCTGTAGTCTAACAGGAAATAGAACAATTATTACAAGTCACAGTCTATACTAATCTCATCCACAACAGATAATCACAGATTAAATGCCAGAAATAATACAATAGAATAAATAAGAAATCTAAAATAAGTGTCTCGGGAATAATCCGAGAATATGTCTGGTACATCGAATGCAAATAGACAGGAAATAAATCAACTGGAAATAGAAATACTGAGTATATGAAGCCGGTGCTCAGGAGAAGTCTTCTGCCATGATCTCGTCCTCAGGTTCCTGTTCTGTTCCGAGAAGTGCTCATGTTCCGTACACCTCGGGGTAGATCTCTTCGGCTATACCTGGGGACATAGTCCATTCCAGGTCCTCAGGGGACATAACAAGGTACAGAAAATACAAGCCAAAATAAATACAGTGCAGCAATAAATGAAACCATAGGGTAAACTATATAACCAGCTAAGTGATATGCAAGTTGAGAGTTTTAGTCATACTCAGGCTGAGGCTACTACAGGATCAGTGTCGGAGAAACCCATAGCAGTATTTTCTCGAAGGGCCAGAACTGGTGTCATAGCTCTGTGTCAGAGACTAAGACACATCCAGATGTCAATATATATAATATAATCAGCCTTTGTTATGGTAATACTCTCCCCACCCAATAAAATCTCACGTCTTATATCCATGACACGCAGGATCAAAGCTAATGCAACAAGTCAGGATATAAACTAAGCATGTAAACTGTATATGTCATGAATATGTATCCTATACGGAATTACCATGTATATCTCAGGGAAATTCCGTCACATGAATAGTGTCAGATGTCCTGGGTTGAGCAGTTTATATCAAGATTATATATGAAATCTACAAGAACTCAAGTAAAATACTATAACAAGAATTACTGCGACTTGACAAGCTCTATGTTCCCACTGATGCAAAATTAAACCAAGAAAATATATAGCAAGCTGCAGGGTTTGGCAAGGTACACTTGCCCACTGATGTATAACCAAGTCAAGGAAATAGGTAGCAAAACTACAAGTTTTGGCGATGTACACTTGCCTGTGGTTCTGGTTCCAATTGCGGCTCTGACTTTAGCTAGAATTGCAGGCGGTACTCCGGTAGCTGAAATAAACATCACCATTAGATCCAAAAAATATCAATCAGCTAGAAACGCCTGTCCTTGAGTCCAATTTGGAGACAAGGGCAAAAATGGCAATTTCGGGTCAAAACGGGGTCCACATGTGGGCCCGTTTTGCACCGAAAAATGTGTCAGGGTCCAAGGGTCTCCAAATTCACCAAACTTAGTGTTAACAGGTCAGGAACGATGATACGAACCCAATGGAACTTCCAGAATTGGATTCCGATGTGCCGATCACAAAATCGCCCGTCGAGCGGGGCTTGTGGGGCCCACGACACGCGATTTTGTCAACGTTCTCAGAATCGAACCAAACTTGGGTCACAGGACCAGCGTATTGCTACGAGTTCGATGGCGTAAGTTTTGTTTCAATCCGACGTGTGTACACAAAGTTAGGGCGAGATGCAGAAAAGTCGGATACGGGACGATGTCCGCGGATACGCGTTGATCCCGTTGTGCACGCACACCCGAATCGACTTCTGCGAAATCCCACACGTCCGTATCAACGACGCGCACGTATCTGTGAAGACCGCGCACAACCAAGTTGTCCCGTTTGGCGGGGCGTACCCAGTTCCGGGGTAAATCGGGGCATTGTTTTTTCTGTATTTGAATCGCGGTGTGCGATCGCCACAGGAGGCGATGCCCCGAGCGGTTTATCCGGGCACTGAGAGAGTCATACAGGCTTCGCAACGCAATTTACGGAATCAAAATTGGGATTACGAGCAGAGAGTTAGGAGTACCTGAACAGGGTCGAAAACCGGGGTTTTCATCGTGTCCGACACGACACAGGACACTGTGTCCTGTGTCCGACACAGGGGAAATAGAAATTAGGGTTAGGGTTTGGGGTTCTGCGGCGGGGACGGCGGCTCTGCGGTGGCCGACTGAGGCGGAGGGGGCCGGGGCGTCGGGGGCACGCGGCGGCGCTGGAGGCGGCGGAGGCGGCGCGGGGAGCGGCCGGAGCTGCTGCCGCTGTTGCTCGCTGCTGCGGCTGCGGTGGAGAAGGAATAAGGAGAAGAGGGAGGGGGCTGCCGTCGGTGGGAGGAGGCGGCGGGGCTCTGGAGCGGTGGCGGCGGCGCTGGGCAGCGGGCGGTGGACGCGGCGGGGAGGGGGATAGGTGGCCGGAGAGGCGTCAGAGGGGGGTATTTAAAGGGGTTGGAGGAGAGCTCGAGTGGCCGGAGAAGGCGGGATCGTGGGCGAGGTGGCCGGGAGGAGCGGCGAGGGTGGCGGGCTGGGCGACGCTTTGCCGAGCTGGTTGCCGGAGCGCCGGGAGAAGCGGGCACGGGCGGGGACATGGTCAGGGAGAGGGGGAGAGGAGCGGGCCGGGTGAGGCGGGTCGGGTTCGGGCAGACCCGACCCGACCCGATAGGGGAGCGAGCTGGGCCGGCCTGCGGGCCGAGGGAATGGGCCGGGCTATTAGGGTTTAGGTTTTTTTTAAAATAAAATAAACATCTAATTAAATAGATAATTAAATTATTAAAATATTAAATAAATGTTTTTAGGTGATTAAAAATAGGTCCGGGGCCCGATAAATTCCAAAAAATTTACCCTAAGTCCAGTTTTTTATTTTACACCAAAAAATATTATTTCCATAATATTTTAATATTATCTATTATCTATTAAAAATTATTTAATATTTAAAACCCTTATTTTAGTTACAGAAAAATCCCAGAAAATTGAGAAAAATCCAGATTTAAAATTTTTTGAAAAATCAGGGGGTTTACAATCTATCCCCCTTAAGAGGATTGTGTCCTCGCAATCAAAGAATAACCGGTCAACAGAGATGACACGGTTGCAAGTATCGTTCGAAACACATCACAAAATACTTAGGGAAATATCGTTTCCCTAAAAATGAAAGTTATGCACTTTCCAGAGAAAATTTAGTTAAAGCAAAAGAACTACAACTTTTATGAAAACTAGGTTGTTATTAACAAGTTGTAAATTACTAGGTTGGGACTGAGGTCACGAACCAAGAGGCACGAGCTACAACAAGACTAGAAACGGATAACTACGAATCACTTACTCGCATAAGCGTCCTCCACAGTCTGCGCGTTCTCCACTGTCATCGCGTAAGCTTGTCCGCATCCTTGAGGTAGTGTACTCTGCTGTTGCTGGGCTTGCTGGTAGGGTGCTGCTTGAGGCGCTGGTGGAGCTTGCTGGTTCGCCCTTGGTGCTCCTTCTCTACGCTCAGGGCAGTCCCTCACTGCATGTTGTCTGGATCCGCAACCTAAGCATAGTCCTAACCTGCGTCGGCATTCCCTGGCTAGATGGCCTGCTTTGCCACAGTAGTGACAAGTAAGGAGGACTACCACTTGTGGTGTAGATGCTTTCTGCTGTTGGTGCGGTCTTTTTGCAGATTCTTCTTGTGGTGCTCTGGATGTTGCTGATGGGGAAGACCTCTTCAGACTGGTTTCTCTCTTGGTGACGCGCTCCATGCGTCGAGCCGCAGCACGGACGTCCGAGTATGATGTTGGTGCGACGGATCCAATCAGTTTCTTTAGCTCAATGTTCAGTCCGTCGAAGAATTTCTCGACCTTCTCTTCCTCTGTCGGGATCAGGGTTGGGGCGAAGCGGCTCAGACGAATGAATTTCGCGTTGTATTCTTCCACCGTCATAGCATCCTGAGTGAGGCGATTAAACTTATCCCGAAGTTCTGATCGAGCGATAGCCGGAATGTACATCTCCTGGAAGAGTCTGGAGAACTCCTCCCAAGTAACTCGGTCTGGTCCGAGCCGTGTCTCCTCGGATAGCCACCAGTGATGGGCATTGTCCGTCAATTGCATTCGGATGGCAGTCATCCAACGTTCCCGTGGAAGCTCAGCTGCTTCAAGTTGATGCCGAATGTTGGTGAGCCACTCATGAACTTCTGTGGGCTCCTCCTAGCCAGAAAAAGTGTGGGGCTTCAGTTGGCGGAAGTCAGTGATTGAGCCCGTCGATGGCCGTCGAGCTGGTAGGTTGGCCTGCTCCAGTGCAGTTACGATGCTGCTCCTCAAGAATTCAACCTCACGACGCTGAGCCTCGTGTTGAACTTGTTGCTGGGCTTGCATCATCGCGTAGATCAGTTGGAATATCTGTTGCCTGTCAATCGGCTGTCCTTGTGGGAATACGGGCGCTGGTGGAACGAACTGCGACGGAGGTGGGATGTCATCACGTCGAAATCTGGAGGTAGGTTGACCTGCCTGCTGGCTCTGTTGAGTTGATGGAACTCCTCCGACTGGTGTTACTTCGTCGTCATAGGTGACACCTGTAGCTTGTGGTATTCCGACGGGAGTCTCGTTGCACTCTTGTGGGTCCATTTTTCTGCATCCAAAATAAACAATAAGAGGCGCACAGGAATCAAGGCAGGATGCAAGTAAATTATTTGAAGTCGATATAGAGATCAACAATGATTCAAGCAAGTTGATGAGATCCTAAAACTTATCCTATTCTTATTGTAGGCCTGTTCGGTCCCTAAGTTAAAACCGAACAATTTAGTCGTTGACCTGCATGGGCCACCACAAAAACCATGTCACGCCCCAGTCCCAAAATGCCGAGGGACTGGACACGTGGCAATGGCCAGCAGCACGCACCGATGGACAACCCAATTTAATGGATCCATCAGGGCATGCTTAAGCTGTAGTCTAACAGGAAATAGAACAATTATTACAAGTCACAGTCTATACTAATCTCATTCACAACAGATAATCACAGATTAAATGCCAGAAATAATATAATATAATAAATAAGCAATCTCAAATAAGTGTCTCGGAAACAATCCGAGAATATGTCTGGTACATCGAATGCAAATAGACAGGAAATAAATCAACTGGAAATAGAAATACTGAGTATATAAAGCCGGTGCTCAGGAGAAGTCTTCTGCCACGATCTCGTCCTCAGGTTTCTGTTCTGTTCCGAGAAGTGCTCCTGTTCCGTACACCTCGGGGTAGATCTCTTCGGCTATACCTGGGGACATAGTCCATTCCAGGTCCTCAGGGGACATAACAAGGTACAGAAAATACAAGCCAAAATAAATACAGTGCAGCAATAAATGAAACCATAGGATAAACTATATAACCAGCTAAGTGATATACAAGTTGAGAGTTTTAGTCATACTCAGGCTGAGGCTACTACAGGATCAGTGTCGGAGAAACCCATAGCAGTATTTTCTCGAAGGGCCAGAACTGGTGCCATAGCTCTGTGTCAGAGACTAAGACACATCCAGATGTCAATATATATAATATAATCAGCCTTTGTTATGGTAATACTCTCCCCACCCAATGAAATCTCACGTCTCATATCCATGACACGCAGGATCAAAGCTAATGCAACAAGTCAGGATATAAACTAAGCATGTAAACTGTATATGTCATGAATATGTATCCTATACGGAATTACCATGTATATCTCAAGGAAATTCCGTCACATGAATAGTGTCAGATGTCCTGGGTTGAGCAGTTTATATCAAGATTATATATGAAATCTACAAGAACTCAAGTAAAATACTATAACAAGAATTACTGCGACTTGACAAGCTCTATGTTCCCACTGATGCAAAATTAAACCAAGAAAATATATAGCAAGCTGCAGGGTTTGGCAAGGTACACTTGCCCACTGATGTATAACCAAGTCAAGGAAATAGGTAGCAAAGCTGCAAGTTTTGGCGAGGTACACTTGCCTGTGGTTCTGGTTCCAATTGCGGCTCTGACTTCAGCTGGAATTGCAGGTGGTACTCCGGTTGCTGAAATAAATATCACCATTAGATCCAGAAAATATCAATCAGCTAGAAATGCCTGTCCTTGAGTCCAATTTGGAGACAAGGGCAAAAATGACAATTTTGGGTCAAAACGGGGTCCACATGTGGGCCCGCTTTGCACCAAAAAACGTGTCAGGGTCCAAGGATCTCCAAATTTACCAAACTTAGTGTCAACAAGTCAGGAACGATGATACGAACCCAACGGAACTTCCAGAATTGGATTCCGATGAGCCGATCACAAAATTGCCTGTCGAGCGGGGCTTGTGGGGCCCACGACACGCGATTTCGTCAACGTTCTCAGAATCGAACCAAACTTGGGTCACAGGACCAGCGTATTGCTACGAGTCCGATGGCGCAAGTTTTATTTTAATCCGACGTGTGTACACAAAGTTAGGGCGAGATGCAGAAAAGTCGGATACATGGCGATGTTTCCGGATACGCGTTGATCCCGGTGTGCACGCACACCCGAATCGACTTCTGCGAAATCCCACACGTCCGTATCAACGACGCGCACGTATCTGTGAAGACCGCGCGCGACCAAGTTGTCCCGTTTGGCGGGGCGTACCCAGTTCCGGGGTGAATCATGGCGTTATTTTTCCTATTTTTGGATCGTGGTATGCGATCGCCACAGGACGCGATGCCCCGAGCGGTTTGTCCGGGCACCGAGAGGGTCATACAGGCTTCGCAACGCAATTTACGGAATCAAAATCGGGATTATGAGCAGAGAGTTAGGAGTACCTGAACAGGGTCAAAAATCGGGATTTTCGTCGTGTCAGACACGACACAGGACACTGTGTCCTGTGTCCGACACAGGGGAAATAGGAATTAGGGTTAGGGTTTGGGGTTCTGCGGCTGGGACGGCGGCTCTGCGGTGGCCGGCTGAGGCGGAGGGGGCCGGGGCGTCGGGGGCACGCGGCGGCGCTGGAGGCGGCGGAGGCGGCGCGGGGAGCTGCTGCCGCTGTTGCTCGCTGCTGCTGCGGCTGCGGTGGAGAAGGAAGGAGGAGAAGAGGGAGGGGGCTGCCGTCGGTGGGAGGAGGCGGCGGGGCTCTGGAGTGGTGGCAGCGGCGCTGGGCAGCGGGCGGTGGACGCGGCGGGGAGGGGGATAGGTGGCCGGAGAGGCGTCGGAGGGGGGTATTTAAAGGGGTTGGAGGGGAGCTCGAGCGGCCGGAGAAGGCGGGATCGTGGGCGAGGTGTCCGGGCGGAGCGGCGAGGGTGGTGGGCTGGGCGACGCATGGCCGAGCGGGCGGCCGGAGCTCCGGGAGAAGCGGGCAAGGGCGGGGACGTGGTCAGGGAGAGGGGGAGAGGAGCGGGCCGGGTGCGGCGGGCCGGGTTCGGGCAGACCCGACCCGACCCGATAGGGGAGCGGGCTGGGCCGGCCTGCGGGCCGAGGGAATGGGCCGGGCTATTAGGGTTTAGTTTTTTTTTAAAATAAAATAAACATCTAATTAAATAGATAATTAAAATATTAAAATATTAAATAAATGTTTTTAGGTGATTAAAAATAGGTATGGGGCCCGATAAATTCCAGAAAAATTATCCTAAGTCCAGTTTTTCATTTTACACCCAAAAATATTATTTTCATAATATTTTAATATTATCTATTATCTATTAAAAATCATTTAATATTTAAAACCCTGATTTTAATTACAGAAAAATCCCAAAAAATTCCAGAAAATTGAGAAAAATCCAAATTTAAAAATTCTTGAAAAATCAGGGGGTTTACGCACAATATTCGTTACAAACGTTCATGTTTAAATCTAAATAAATCCAACTTTGCATCTTTGTCCGTTCCAATCAAAATTGGAGACACAACCTCAACCCGTTTTGTGCAACCCAATTTATAACAATATTCTATTCTGAGTCTTCTACGTCCATGACACTTGTGTCCCACCCAATTTTAATCTCATGTACTTCCAATTAATTAAAGAGCACCACTTACACTAATTTTAATTAAATTGGTGTAAGGACCCAACCTCACCCAAAACTAGATCCAACTCCAACCCAAACCCCCACTCATACCCTCAAGGTTCATACTAAACATCACACACCATTTTAGCCCACTATATCACACCAAATATGGTGTTTTGCCTCATCCAATCCCAAATTTCATTAATTATGCAATTTTCTAATTGTTAAGGGACTTTTATGCAAAAGTGCAGTGAGGTATCTACCCCTCATTGGACCCACTCCATGAGGAAACCCTTCCCTCCTCTTTGACCGGTCCACCCAAAATCTCCCCCATTTGTTGTACTTCATACAACTCTAGCCCCTTACATCTCCACCCTCCATTTCAAATCCCCATCATCCTAGACACTTATTCATCATGTGGAGGCTTCCCTTAACCCTAGAAAAATACCCACAGCCGGCCCTAATCCCAAGGAGATACCCCCTCTCTCTCTCCTACATATACACCTACACTCTCTCTCCAAAAACCCACACAACAGCCAACTACATCACCTAACAAAACCCTAGACCTACTTCTACACCTTCACCAACAACCCGGCCACCTCCCCTTCTTCCCCGACCACCACCTGCGAGCAGCCCTCCCCGACCAGTCATCTCTACCGTCTGACCCTCGACCTCAACCTCAACCATCCCGCCGCCTTCCTCTACCGCCTGCCTCTCCCTCAACCACCACGACCACAGCCTCCTCCATTCACCATCACCATCCCGACTACAACTTCAACCCGACTCCTTTCCTTACCCCGACGACCAACCCCGCCGCCTCAGCCACCCACCTCCACTGCCACCCTCATCACCATCTCCCCCGCCACCATCATCACCATCTCCACCGCCACCATCGTCACCATCACCACCGACATCATCGTCAACACCAACATCAACAACACCATCACCAGCACATCCCGCAGCTCCTCCTCAGTTCATCGCCACCACAGCCACCCACCTTGACCCCGGCCATCTCCACCACCGTCATCCCCACCTCACCGTCTCCACCACCATGAGCAACCACCGCCACCACCTTAGCACCGTCGTCCCCGTCACCAACATCACCATCACCAATACCATCATCACCATCACCCGCACCCATCCACCTCCACGGCCCGACCTTCACCGGAGACCACCACCACCCTAGCAGCAGTCCTCCCACGGCCATCCCCTCACCTTCTGCGACCCGCCACCTCCAACCCAGATATCGTCGCTACCGTTGTAAGCTGCTGCCTTGCCGCAGTTGCTGCCGGAGCTGCTGCTGCTGCGTGCTGTGCTCGTCGGAGCGCCGCCCTTCCTATCCGGAGGCAGGCCGCCGCCGAGCCACGGATACCCCCCCACGGACACGATCACGACTAGGTATACATATTTCCTTTTTATTGTCATGTACGAATGCGTCGATGTGTTGTTCTATGAACTGTGCAGTTATGAACCCTTGTGCGTTGTGTATAAGTGTACATGTTTTAGAATAATATTAGAGTTAGTGTTTACCTCATAGAAAAATATGGTTATTTAATGTGTTACACTTATGTTGACCTAAGGGTTTAGACAAACTGGCTTTATGCACTACCATGTTAGCTAGGACTTGTATTTTTGTATTATATGTTATTGGGTTTTGTAACGTATTTGGGTAAGTCGTATTCTCGTTGTGCACGATATCTGAGGACATGACGTACCCGTGCATGGAGACCTAGATGGTTACCCACATCAGACGTATCCTGGAAATAAGTAGGATACCTAGTACCCATGTGTTAGAGGTGCGACTTAGCACCTACACTAGTCATGACTGTGACCGTGATTGTAACAAGTGAGAAATGATACCTTAGTGTACACCTACCCCCTTGATCCGTGGCTAGTCAACCCTAGCCATCGTATTTAATTAGAATATTTAATTGGTATCTGTGTAACTCGTGACGTTGCGTAAGTCGTACTTGTGTACGTAATTAGCATAGTATAATGTAGTGATTAATATTTATTATTATTTATTCGTAGGCATCCAAGACGATACTACCTTGGTTGTTGGTTTCGGATCCTTACTTGTGCACACCAGAGTTCCAGGAAAGTACACATTGCCTTGTTGTACTGTTTAAATTCAGATATTATTTAGTTGCATGTTTATTTATTTTAATATTATATAACTGTGCGCGTCCAAGAAAGACTCGGGTGCAGTCAACGAAGGCGTTGACGTTAGGATTTGTGTCTGACCTAGTGTCTAGTGGACGCACCTAAAATTATGGAGTTATCAGTATGACTCTCTAGGCCTTGACACGTATCATTGCACGTCACAGAGTGAGTTCATGTAGGGACGCGTGCTTCATGACTAACTGGCCATCGGTGTGAGCAGCACGTGTGATGGTATTTAGCTTAGTTGTTTATTTCTATAGCGACTTGCATTATAGCACGAGATGTCCACGTTGTGTTCGCGACTTGTATATTGGCATTTGGGCGGGAAAGACAATTAGTAGGATTATGGGACAGACATTTGGCTACCGTAGTTTCAGAGTAAACTACGGGGTCGTGAGCCTCAGTGTTACCCGGTTATGGGCCATGTGTTACCCGATTATGGGCTCAGTGCTACCCGGTTATGGGCGTATATGCTTATCGATACATCTGGCAGAGGTTACTAGCTGTGCGCTATCATGATCGATGATGTAGTCAGTATATACTCCTGGCATCCAGTTTATAGCTAATGCCAGGTACTTAGCCTCTAGCTCGACGCTACGCTTTATACCTTTCACCTACCCATACTCCTGGCATCCCGTATATTTGGGACTCGGACGTGACAGCTTCCGACTGTTCATTTGTATCTACAATTTAGTCTAATTTTTTTTCCATAAATTTCATGAATCATTTCAGGCATTATTAATTGACTAATAAAATATAAGCGATTCATCAAATGTCTGACAGTCAGTACAAGTGATTCTAGATTCTGAAATCTTCATTGTTAAAACTTTTTTCCTAATTATTTCACCTTTTGAGAATTTGATAAACGTACACCATCAGTACTTACTTTTTTCATATGTAACATCTTTATGTTATCATCGTTCTATATTCCATATTTTCTTCATGATTTCGTGTCTGATCCAAATGCAAAGTACTGACCATAAGTTTGGCACAAAAGAAGATTAACATAGGAAAGGAAAGAAGAAGAAAATCTAAAGATAGTCTGCGACACTTTTAAGTGAACGTTTAGCAACTAAGTAAATGTTACTGAGTCAAAATTTTCACTGACTATTAACGTTGTACCGCTATACGTCGCCAATGTTAAAATCGTTCGTGACATTTTATCGTCACTAAGATTCGTCGTTATAGCGATGTAGACGATATTTTTACCGTTAGCGAGTATGAAATATGTGACATCACACGAATGTCGCTAAATACGTCACTATTTATAGTTAGCGATGTATATTTACATATTAGTGATATTTTTAGACGTCGCTAATATATTTTATTTTGGTACTAAGAGATAAAGATCCTAGTAGTAAGCTAATAGTAGGCTTAACAATTTCAATATAGTTAAAATTTTATACAGATCATCATGGATGCTTCATTAAAAAAGTGACTAGACATTGTTGATATGGTATGTTGGGTGTCATATTTAAGTATAGTATAAGCACATAGGAATATCCTGAGGACATATTTGGGATGCAAGAATATGTCACAGGATATTCCATTATGAGATTATTGTCATAATGATTGAGATCATTGTATTAATGACTGTAAGGCTATATAATGCCAATGAGACAATCAATAAAATCATCAACTAATTTCAACATGGTATCAGAGCCAAGTTTCCACAAATCCTAGCCGTCACCAAGCTTCCACAAACCCACATGAGGATTTCCTAGATCTCCTCTACCGAAGGGTAGATGAGGCGGCCGAGAAGGTTATCGGGCGAACCTCCTGATATCAGAAGGGAACAGAGAAGCTGATGGCACCTTTACTGTGGAGGACCAGGCACTGGGAGACATAAGGAGTAGAACAGAGGAGGCGTCCACCTCATTCTTTGTTAGGGGCAACGCTGCCATGTATACCCATCCATCAGAAGGTAGTGACGAATCACTTGCCCTTGCGTCTATCTCTTCCCTTAAATCATCAGACTGGATTATCGACTCGGGAGCATCTCGGCATGTGACGGGGAATGCTAGTGAATTTTCTTCCTACACTCACCTAGCATCAGTAGACAGCATTCAGACAGCTGATGGCACTTTCCAGCCAGTGGTTGGTAAGGGTACTATTAATTGTACAGGTTCGGTAAGATTATCCAATATTTTACATGCTCCATCCTTTCCAGTCAGTCTCTTGTCCATTAGTTCTATAATCCTCCAACTTAAATGCATTATTTCTTTTGATATTCCTAAGGTGACCTTCCAGGAGAAAGGGACAGGACGAATACTTGGGACTGGCACTTAGCATGAGGGACTGTGGTACCTAGATCGAGAATGACTGGACTCAGCATTGGTATCTATGGCAGAGAAGGCTGGCATAGAAGGACTGCAGCAGAGGACTAAGGATACCTTGATACTCCATCATCGGAGGATGGGACATTCTTCCTTTGATACTCTAAGTAAGTTGTATCCAGAGATTTATGCAAAAAAAAATAAAGAGAAATTAGTATGTGATGCGTGCGAGTTAGGAAAACTTACTAGGAGCTCATATGTTGGCACGGGTCATAGGAGCACTTTTGCTTTTGAGGTAGTACATTCTGATGTCTGGGGTCCATGTGCTACTAACACTATGAATGGTTATAAGTACTTTGTTTCTTTCATTGAGTGTGCCTCTCGTGTTACCTGGTTATATTTGATGAAAAATAAGAATGATGTACCTGCTTGTTTTTGGGATTTCCATAAGCATGTCCAGACTCAGTACAAAGCAGTTGTGAAGGTACTGAGGTCTGACAATAGAACGGAGTATACCAACAGGACGCTTGCAGAATACTTGTCAGCACATGGAATACATCATCAGACCACCTGTGCATACACACCAGCACAAAATAGAGTTGCAGAAAGGAAAAACAGACACCTTCTGGAGGTCGCAAGAAGTATGATGATCGACATGAATGTCCCACAGAGTCTGTGGGGACATACAGTGTTGACAGCAGCTCAACTCATCAACATGATGCCCTCGAAGGTCCTCGGATGGAAGTCCCCATGTGAGGTATTGCAAGGCAATAATAGTGGGATACTCCCACTGAAGGTGTTTGGGTGTGTGTGTTTTATGAAGGACAACAGGCCATCAGTTGGGAAACTTGACCCTAGAGCGGTCAAATGCATCTTCGTAGGCTACTCGACGACCCAGAAGGGGTATGTGTGCTGGAGTCCAGTAGAGAAGAAGAAGTTTGTCAGTATGAATGTCCACTTTCGGGAGCATGAGCCATACTACCACCAGGATGAAACTTCACACAACACGCCTAATACTGCCAGTATTAGGCGAGAGGGGGAGATGGAGAACTTGGTGGTAACCGATTTAGAAGTTTGGCATGGAGGCACGGAGA
The DNA here is from genome assembly GCA_036927795.1 of Iris macrosiphon. Lineage (NCBI taxonomy): Eukaryota > Viridiplantae > Streptophyta > Magnoliopsida > Asparagales > Iridaceae > Iris > Iris macrosiphon. The sequence goes on from JAYESA010000013.1 coordinate 16,373,739, forward strand.
AGGCACAAGAAGGTGAAGGTGTTAGGCCTATGGCTCAGGGAGAGTTACTTACCTACAGCAGAAGAGAGAAGCAAACTGCAGGACCAGTACCGACAGTGCCAGTACCAAGTCCCTTGCCTGCGTTCGTCCTAACTCCTGAGGCACCGACACCAACCCCCCTTCAGGTGATAGCCCCTCCTTCACAAGATATCATTCCTCCTACTTCTACTCCTCCCACACCACTATCTGTACGGAGGACCACTCGCTGCAATGCAGGAAATCCTCCAAACAGATATGGTTGGGATATTGCTCAGTTTATTTCTTATGACCATATCCCTTCTTCTCATGGAGCATTTATAGCATCTTTGGATAGTATTACTGTACCTAACAATTGGCAGGTTGCCAAGAATGATCCAAAGTGGAAAGCGGCAATGCACGAGGAGTTGGGAGCTCTGGAGAAGAACCACACTTGGGAGCTTGTGAGACTGCTAGAGGGGAAGAGAGCAGTTGGATGCAAGTGGGTCTTTACCGTGAAGCAGAACCCAGATGGACAGGTTGAGCGCTACAAAGCTCGACTAGTAGCCAAAGGATACAGTCAGACGTACGGCATCGACTATGACGAGACCTTTGCACCAGTTGCAAAAATGAGCACTGTCAGGACTCTGATTTTTCTGGCAGCGAATGGTGGATGGAAGCTACACCAACTGGATGTGAAGAATGCATTTCTTCATGGAGATCTAGTGGAGGAGGTGTACATGGAGATACCACCAGGATTTAACACCAATCAAACAGTAGGCAAGGTCTGCAGGTTGAAGAAGTCCCTCTATGGACTGAAGCAGTCTCCTCGAGCGTGGTTTGACCGATTCAGAAGGGCGATGATAGGGATGGGATATCAGCAGATCAATGCTGATCATACTGTGTTCTTCCATTAGAGTGGAGGCCACATCACCATGCTTGCGGTGTATGTGGACGATATGATTATCACAGGAGATGATGAGCAGGAGATCGCCCAACTCAAAGGAAAGCTTGGCAAGGAATTCAAGGTGAAGGATCTTGGCCTTCTTCGGTACTTCCTTGGGATTGAGATTGCTCGAGAAGCAGAGGGGATTGTTCTCTCTCAAAGGAAGTATGCACTGGACCTTCTCACAGAAACTGGGATGTTGGGGTACAAACCTGCAGCGACACCAATAGATCAGAGGTTCAAGATTGATGCTGAGGCTGGAGAACCAGTTGATCGGGACAGATACCAGAGACTGGTTGGCAAGTTGATCTATTTGAGCCACACACGTCCTGATATCTGCTTTGCAGTAAGTGTGGTAACCCGCTACATGCATGACCCACAGAAGGGTCATATGGATGTAGTGTACCAGATTCTGAGGTACTTGAAAGGTGCTCCCGGGAAGGGACTAATATTCAGGAAGAATAATCACGTGAGCATCGAGGGCTACTGTGATTCTGACTGGGCTAGTTGTGCTGATGATAGGAGGTCTACCTCGGGATATTGCATATTTGTAGGAGGTAACTTGGTCTCCTGGAGGAGTAAGAAGCAGTCTGTGGTGGCCAGATCGACAGCTGAAGCAGAGTACAGAGCTATGGCCTTGGGAGTTGCAGAGCTGCTATTGTTGAAGAATATGCTGGTGGAGCTGAAGCTGGATCAAGGAGCCAAGATGAAGCTGTGGTATGACAATTAGTCAGCTATTAATATCGCCAACAATCCAGTACAGCATGACAGGACCAAACACATCGAGATTGATAGATTCTTCATCAAAGAGAAGTTGGATAGTGGATTACTGGAGCTTGGCCATGTTCCAACCAGGGATCAAGTAGCAGATGGACTAACCAAGGGACTCGCCTCAGTGAGCATGATTAGAGGATGTGACAATATGGGCTTAGTGAATATCTTTCACCCATCTTGAGGGGGAGTGTTGATATGGTATGTTGGGTGTCATATTTAAGTATAGTATAAGCACATGGGAATATCCTGAGGACATATTTGGGATGCCAGAATATGTCACAGGATATTCCATTATGAGATTATTGTCATAATGATTGAGATCATTGTATTAATGACTGTAAGGCTATATAATGCCAATGAGACAATCAATAAAATCATCAACTAATTTCAACAGACATGGATGTGAAGCTCCAACTTTGACAGTGTGACCAGGTTATATAGCTAGCAATGAAGTTGGTGCAGCCAACACTAAAAAAATTTCACCCCCACCTTCTCCAACAGTACCATCTCGGATAAAAGAAATTATTCAGTGAGCCGATTGGACTCACCACGTGGCAGTGAGCCTTGTTTCCTCCAATAGTATATTGTCACACCATTTTTTATTTTTATTTTTCCTGTAATTTAGTCTTAGTGGTATGACAATACATTAGAAATCAAGAGTCACCATTACAACGTGGTGGACCCGGCTCACTGAATAATTTCTTGTACTCACTTTCCCCATTCTACATACAATCTGGCTTGATGAGCAAACCATGCACCACATGCATATATCCTTAAGTAATGATATTCATCTAGGTACGGATCCAAAAACTAAAACTAGAATGGACTACAGAGGATTCAGATGGGTTAGAAGTGACTACGTATATAATAAAAAATCAAATAAAATTATAAGAAAAAAAAGAATTAATTTTTTTTGGGTGGGCTTCAGCCCACCCTACCAAAGGGCTGGATCTGCTCATGTTTTATCCCTTCAAAGTATTCCTCCAAATCATCTCTCCTTATGGAACAGCTGATGTGACATCTTAAATAGTATTATGTGTCATCTAACATTACAACTGATATGACAAATTTTAATCCAAAAAATAATGTTAATGTTAATATTAATATTAATATTTTCATTAATATTAATTTTAATTTTAATTTTAATTTTAAAATTTGTCAGGTCAACTACTACATTAACTGTCACGTCAGCTGTCACATAAGGAGAAATGGTTTGAAGTATATTTTGGAGGGATAAATACCAATCTTCCTTAAAAATGAATGCTATTCATTTGGGGCAAAAAAATAAAATAAATTTAAACAGCATCAGGGCCAATTTTTTTTTTTATTTGGCCCTGATGTTGTTTAAAAAAAAAAAAAATTTGGCCCAAATGAATAGCATTCATTTCTTTAAGGAAGATTGGTCATCATAAATAAACCTAGAAAAAGGTGATGGTATCACTTCTTTCAAAGGGTCTCAAAGCATGAGGACAAGCGAAGGGGCAAAAAAAAATTCCTTTTCTTTTTTTCTTAGTTGATCTGTTTTCTTCTTTTTTCTCCCAGGACTTGCATCATTTGGTGCAGGCAACAAGTTATTTGTTCAGATGAAGCCCGGTGTTAGAGGAAACCTTTGATCTACACTACAGCCACCTTCACCACAGCTAGCCAGCATTATTAAGTTCTGATAATTAATTTGATGGAGTTGCTTCCTCATACAAGTTTCTTGTCACCTTCATATGTGTAATTAAACATATAAATATTGGTCTATAATCAATCACCCATTCTGATCTCTTATGTCACCATTCTAATATTTATCTAATGACAGAAATATAAGTAATGTTTTCATGAACTTAAACTAAACAACTGATATCCTGTAGACAATTAGGGTTCACATCCAAGTCTCTCTCTCTCCACCCCAAAAGCATCATACTTCCATCACCAAGCAACTTATCTCCAGCTTATTCTTAATTGAAAACATTAGAGTTGCACCTACTTTATTTATCATAATTCAAGATACATTTTACTACTTTTCTATAATGTACAATACACTTCACTTCGTATAAACTAACGGTTAATTCTATTGACTGTTAATTTTTGACCGAAATACCCTTAGCAAATCACCATTATTACTAGCCTCCCTCCTGTGTCTGGAAAGAGGGAAAATATATTTTGGTCAAAAATTACGTTGACCGTTAGTTTTTGACGAAAATAGAAAAGATTGTACATTAAAGTAAAGCAGTGGAGTGCATCTTAAATTATGATAAATAAAGTGGAATATAACTCAAAAAAATTTCTTTAATTTTTTTTTTTCTCAATTTGAAGGTTCAAAACGGAATATTATGGTATTATTCCATCCTCAAAATCTTATATATAATTTCAATCCATCTATCCTCAAACATAAACAACTATTATTGTTTTCACATATATTTTTTTTAGATAATCATATACACTATATTATTATACATTATTTATATATCAATTTTCTATAGAAAAATAAAATTATGTAAAATTTTGTACATGATCCAAAATTATGTGAAATTCTAAAAAAAAAATTTTATACTAATAATAAATATATTCAATATTAAACTCTATATTATTATCATATTAATTATATCTATAAATTAAAAGATATAGAACAAAAAATGTATAAATAGTGGATCATCAAATTTGATAATTTTTTCTCTTTCCTCAAATTTGAGGATCAAATCACTCTTCTCTCAAAATGTGAGAAAATTTTCTCAAATTGAGGGTAGATTGGAGAGAATGGGGTTGGGTTGGAAATGTTCTAACAAAACTCCTTTGTTTCAAGGAAGAAAAATAATAATTAGAAGAAACAAAACCCTTCTTATTCCTCTTTAGAGTTGTATTACTTCCCATGTTTTACAAATCGGATCAGAGATCGACTCGGTAAGGACACTATATTGGATCAAATCGATCCAATTAGTAGATTAATCTCGGTTGAATCAGTTACATAGACTTACAATTTTACATTGAATATATTATGTTGTACGTACACAGCTAACATATATACTAGTTAGAAGTTATATATGTTTATCGTAGTAGAATTGGTCATAAAACAAACATATTAATTTTGATTGCTTGTAAAGTTCAAAAAAAAAAATCAAAAGTTATGGTCAAACTAGATCAAAATCTAAATGGGTTAGGCGGTTTGGTGGCCTGACCGGTCGGATCGACCGAATTTTTGGAAAAAAACAGTAGATCATATTAAACCAGTCTAAAAAAACTACTAGTTGGTTCATGGGTTGACCGGTTCTACCGACCGATCCGATACTGTTTCTAAAACACTGATTACTTCAGCAAAGAGCTAATTAAACTAGAAAAGAATCCTAATAAACAAAACGAGCAGCCCAGAGATTGCAATATGCTCAGAATTAGACCATTGATCATGGAAATTAATAATTATTTTGTATTCACTGGTGGGTATGAATTATAAGTAAACAAGCACAAATGAGAAATTAAAACTGGATTAAAAGAAGAAAGATTGTGATGATGCCTCTGCGTATATATGGAACATCTCACACGCACGTGAGGCGGTCCTCTTTGTGCTGTACTTATATTAAAAACAACTACTCCCTTAACTATTCGAATACTAAAGCTGTAACATGACTACTATTAAACATGGCGTGGGGTCATGAAAAGCTAACACTAATGATCATCAGATCTTTTACCATTTCAAAGAAAATAACAGCCTGAGAGTCGACACACTTCTTCCTTAGCGTCTGTTTGCCCAATTGTGGGAGTAACAATTATTAGATATTTTTAGGGTACCGATTATAAACGGTTATGAGGAATTCAATTTTGAGTGATTTTAAGTAGCATATTTTAAATCTAATACATGCTTGATAACGAACGGTTCTGAATTTTTTTTACAAGAATAAACAAAATAAAATAATAAATTTTTTTAAAATCTATCGATTCGGGATGTTTATAAAGCCACTCAAAATTACATTACACCGATTTTGGAAGATTTTTGAGCCGATCAAAATCAGCGTCTCAAAAAATTAACAAGCAAGAATTTTCATAAACGGTCGGTTCAAAAATATCCAAAAACCGGTGATAACACCATTACGAAGCAAACCCTAAGGATTGGACCTCTGTAAGTTTAGAAGTATCTATCTCATGAGTAGGATATAGGATATATAGTTATTATATACAACTATGGGATGACAATGATCGATAGAAATTGTTTTTTTTAAACCCTAGAAAATAGTTTCACATTCATGTGACAATTCAAAGTATGTATTTTAATATAAGATTATTCTTTTATTGACTAATCCACATGTGGTAGTCCATTGGTTGAGGTGGTGGGATATTTTCCTAGAAGGCAAGGTTCAAGACACACAAGAAATATTTATATTTTTTTTCACTCATTTCTTTGGAATTTTTCTTGGGAGCTCGGACTTGGACTCGGACTCGGACGAAGTACGCAAAGTGATGATTTGATGACGTACCTCGCACATACGTCACTACCAAAATAATACATATTAGCGACGCCAACAAACGTCGCTAATAGGTAAAAAAATGTCTCTAAAAATAATTAGTGACGTAATTTGCGACATTTTGGTGTTTTTGTGTAAACCATGGTCGCTGACAATAAATTTTTCGCTATTCGTCGCTATAGCGACGCGGCCACGTCGCAGATTATTTTGTTATTAGCGACTTCCATCGACTCAACGTCAGTACATCAGCGGCGGTGTATATTGTCGTATAACGTCGCTAAATTAACGACATTACCAGCGACGTTTTGCTATATCAATGCTGACATGGCAAAAATTGTCATGTCAGCTATTTGGCGACGTGTAGCGATATTTTGACACATGTTAGCGACATTGATACTACCATTCAGCGACGTTTTGACACAATTTAGTGACGCACTGTCATGTCGGTACGTAGATGTCGGCAAACGTTGCAGGATGTCGCTAAATTAAAAAAAAACAGAAAAAATCATACAATTTCAAAAAATATTTTTCAACAAAAGTCTGCATGTAGTTATAAAATCACAGTTTATATAAATAGACCCGGAGTAACCCTCCGTTGAATTTTTTGGGTTCGTCGGCCCCTTCGGTGGAACACTCAACACTGGTACATACACAAACACGTCAAGAATATCTAAACACGCAGGAATGTACCAACAAATAAATACATGAATTTAAAATAATATCACATCCGTCTCATCCAAATAATGCAGTAAAAAGAATAAAATAAGTACATCAAAGGCCCAAGAATGGGCCAATACACACAAGCATACTAAAAATGTCCCATTAAGAACTATTGTGGATCAGGAGGAGGATGAGCACTGCCGTGCGCGTATCTGGGATAAAATGAAGTCATACTACTCCTGTGAAAGCGTTACCGGCCCCGTCAGAGGAGGCAGTGGAATCGATGGAGTTGGTGTCGATGCCAGCGGACCAGGAGGACGTATCTGCTCCAATGCTAGTAGTCGAGTATTGTATGAATCCATGGCAGATACCACCCTCGAAGTGTTCTCCGCCACCGACCGACTCAATAAATCCTGTGCCGCATGTATCCTCGCAAATGAGTCGCTCATGGTCGTATGAGACCGCTCCAACTCCGTATGTTTGTGCTCCGTAGACGAGGCCAGAGTTGCCAAGCTACGTTCTGTCGTCTGGATCATAGTCCTGAGCACCATAAGGCTGTGATCTGTCGTCTGGCTCAGAGTCCTGAGGTCCATAAGTCTATGCTCGAGCGAATCGAAACGTGCGGTGATCGTTGTATCGTCCGTCTGCGACGCAGATTATGGCCGCTCCGTAATCCCCTGTAGTAATTCGTCATACAGATCAGTAATCTGACGGTCAACGCTCTCTTGGGCTTGTGCCGACGCCTGTGAAGTCTGCGAGAAATACAGATTGACAGAGGGTGCCCTGGAGGACTGCGTCGCAACAAAGGCGCAGTAGAATCCCGTATCGTAGTACGTACCCCTCTAAAGACCACCAACGACGGTCATCTAGAGCTCGTCCGTCGACGGAGCTATAGAGGACTGCAAGGAAGTACCAGCCCCTCCTTCTGCAGGTGCACTAGCAGTCGCCAGCTCACGTAGTTTAAGATACTCATCCTAGAAAAGCGGTTGCTAACGTCTAAGTTACTTATTACTAACTATATAGATATATATTTTCATATTTTCTAAATTATATTAAAACTAACACATGGTAGTAAAATATACATAGGTCTGCGTGGCCTTCTCATCGATGAGCTTTTCGCCCTTCCGATGGGTGGCTAGAAAGACGGTCACCATGTTGGCGTCCTCATCCCTTTGTACATGTTAAAAATTATATTATTTGTTATTAAAAATAAACATCTTATCTGATTTTCATTAAAATTATATATATTTAATAGAATACATATCAGATGACAAAAATATTTTATCATGGTAATTGAGCCACCACACCACTTTCCTGCCTTCGACCTAGCTGCCTTTGCTTTCTCCGACCTTTTCTTGTACCTGGGTTCATCGAATCTCGCCTTCATCGCAGTCCACTGCTCAGGCGTGATCCAATCCTGAATCGGTTGTCTGAAGCGATCACGAGCCTTCTGGTCATCTATCGCATCACGGATCAGCTTGGCGGCGACGACAAGAAACTGCTCCTCGATCTTCTCAGTCCAGTGTGGTGGATAGAAATAGATTTTCTACAAGAGGTAAAATAGAGAGTTACATAATATGCATTTTACCTTGAAGTGGGCAAACTAGAATGCCTTCCTATCTTCAGGAGCATCTGAGTAGTTGATCCAAGGCCCACCATAGTCTGTCTCAGAAAATTCTCTAGTGCTCTATGTACCATCGAGGGACGATATCTATACAACGATAATTAAATTCATGAATATATAGATATAATCATTTGAAAAATATTAACTATTTAACTTACTTACTAGGCCCGTCCCTCCAAATCTCCATCATCGTCTCGTCTGAAGGCATGCATGGAGGATCGATCTGATAATGCACAGACGGAGTTGGCTCAAGCTCCTCAATCTTCTTCTCAGTCTCCATGGTGTCGTCAGCAGGAGGAAGGCTGGACAGGAAAGTAGTCTTAGGCCTAGAACTGCTCATCGCAGGAGTACTACCATGTATCATCGACGAAGTCGAAGATGTGATTGGTCGATACACTAGAGTACTCTGCGACGAGGATCCGAAACCAGTAGCCGGTACCAGAGGAGCACTTCGTCTAGAGGATCTACCTCCGAATGATCCGCGTCGTCCTGTCATACTTGATAGTAACATATGATGATAAACAAATACACAAGGAGTACTCTGTCGGTGTATCGTGTCAGCATGTGTGTGTCATGCCAGTGTGAGCGTGTCAAATATCCTTAGATACTCAATCCTAATATACATACCCTCACTCAACACTTAAACACTAAACCTATACTAACTCACAAACACTCACTCACTAAACACACTCAAACACGAACACATGTATACAATTGGCACCCACTCCAAATATAGATTACCTGACCCTCTGACCGAGGAGGGGGGGTCGTCGGGGTTGAGGGAAGCCGAGGGGGGTCATCGGGGCCGAGGGGGTCATCGGGGCCGAGGGGGGCATTGTATCATTGGTTATGCGATACATATACCAATGTCGTGCCTCAACCACCCGAGCACGAACTCTTGTGTCAAGTATAGGTTTGACACTACTCTAACCCAAGTTGGACACGAGTTCTAGAAGAAGCCAATACCGTGTCGTATCTCGACTTTGAAGAGTCATTTTCGTGTCCGTGTATATATACGACTCTCCTTGAGTCAAGATCTGAATCGTATTGTATACATTGTCGATACGCAAGGTTGCATCTAAACTCAGACATCTAACTAGAAGAGAGATAGGGTTATGGTTAGAGTCTGTGTCATATTCCGTGTTGTGTCAGTGTATGTGTATGTGTCGTATCCTATGTCATGTATATGTCTATGTCGTATTCGTGTTTGTGTGTCCGTGTCATATCTTGTTTATGTTTGTGTGTGTATCCGTGTTCGTATTAGGGTTAGTGTCCGCGCGTGATAGTGTGTTTGTGCGTGTGTGTATGTGTCCAAGTTAGGGTTACGGTTAGTGTCTGTTATGTCGTGTCGTGTCAGAGAGAGAGAGAGAGAGAGAGAGAGGAGCTCACCGAGTGAGGAGGAGGGGAGTTGGAGGGAGAAGGACGTCGGAGGAAGGAGGGACGTCCGAGGAAGGAGGGGAGCCGGAGGGAGGAGGAGCCGCCGGAGGTAGGAGCACGCCGGAGGGGGGAGAACGCGGTCGGAGGGGGTCGCTGCGGTGGGGCGCCGGGATGGGGGGCTAGGGTTTAAAATTTTGGAGATATCGAAGGAAATTGGGGAAAGAGAAATTCGTCAAACCCTATATAAAATAAAATAGCAACGTCTGTCCAAATATCGCTAACCGTCGCGGACATAATAATATACTACGACTTAAATACATAAACGTCGGTAAGCGTCGTTAAAATTAAAATTTTAGCGACGTTTAGCGACTACCTAGCGACATTTTTTATTATTATAGTAATTGTAGTAGCTAAACGTCGCTCCACGTCGTTATCACCGATGTATTTTGACGTTTTATATGGACGTCGCTAAATACCTATAATTCAGCGATGTTTTATTTGGACGTCGCTAAAACCGTCGCTATTTGAACATTATTTGGTAGTTCGTATCAAGCGCGAGATTTCGTTTTTGCACGTACTTGTATCGTTTTGCACTCATTTTCGCACGAGATTCCGCATGATGGACGTGGAATAGCGCGTCAAGCACGAAACAATGCAACAACATGGCAGTGCAAGCTGTCAGGGTGTTGTGTTTTTGCGTGATAGTTGTTTCCGTGGAAACTGTCGGTTGTGTCAAATTTTAGCACCCAAACTATGTCGCATGGCAGTTTATGTAAATTTTCTGCTCTAACCGCTCCTTATATTTTGGGATTTCGAAATAATGGTTAGTAATCGTCCCTTATACGCGAAAATTATCTCCGGATTAACGAGTGATGGTTGATTAGGGTTTGACTTGTGCCTCCTCTATATATACTCTTCTCTTCATTTTAAGGTGAGACATAAAATATAATGCTACGAGAGAAGAGTTAGCAGCAGACGCAGCAGATCCACGAAGTGTTGTCCGTGAGTCTAGTTCGGGATATATAGCGAGGGTGACAATTAGCGTTCCAGAAATTATGTTTAGAACTTATTGGTTTCTAGGAATATATCGACGAAAATGATCTAATCTTGCTTTGAGCAACGATTATTTTCATCATTCCAACGAGATGTACTTTTCAGGGTTCTTTTTTCTTCATTGTGTTCTTGGTTTTATATCTTTTGTAGCAACTTGTTGTCGGGTTATAAAGAGTCAATTTGTAAGTTTTGATTTTTACGTACTTTGTGCAGTCTTTGTAACCCGACAATATTATTGATTATGTTTAATATATAGATATACTAAACAACTTACCTCTCTAGTGCAAGATTTTCCCAACAGTCATGCCAAACATCACAAGAATATTCTGATCATCTTCAAAGACTTGTAAATTGCTAGTGTGATCTGCATATCAGCTGATGGGTATGCAAGTAAATACTTAAATATCTGATGGGATTGCAAGCAACCTTTTTCTTTTTTTCAACCAACAACTGCTGCCTCTTCTTTGTTGGCCTAACTGCCACAAACAATGACCTAAGAACCTTGTTCAGAATAGGAGACTGATTAATTGAAACCTGTGGCCTACAAGAAATATTGCCAAGACCAAGTCCATTTCATTCTTCCCGACAACGTCCTAAAATTTTGAGACTTTAACATGTTATAGAAAGTCCGGTATTTGTCTTGAGTCCGTTTTTGTTCATCCGCTAAAATTTGTATAGATATTCATTATTCCACTCAAAAGTTACTAACATATGAAACTAAAATTATTGTGTTTTCATCTTGAATGGAATGATGAACATCACGCATAAGTCTGATTTCAGTCGTGACAATTTTTAGTGGGATGGTGAACGACTACACAAATTTTGGTCAAGAGTGTGCTAACCAACATTTGAAACTGCAGTATGTTATGTCCACTTCATTCTTCCGATGGAAGTGATAATATTTTAGTGTGGCCACGTACGCATAAAAAAATTGTACATCCAACCTAGCAAGATACATTAAAAAATAGACTAAGTTATTCTAATGGTACTGCAACTATAACTATAACGTTCGGAAATTTTTAATATCTTAACTTTTCACTACTCAATTTTTGCACCCAAATTTATAAATTATTCTTTTGAAGCATATTTCGTCAATTAATTTTAAAACACATTGAAACCTCAAAGAGTCAAAAGTATATCTAATAATATAAATATTTAAATTGCGCTTTCTTACTATAAGATATATTCTGTCAATTATTTGTTTTACAATTTATGTCTGCTAACAAGTTAGTGAAGTTTTGAAGTGCTTTCAATTACTTCAATAACAAGTTTATATATGTTTTGTAAGATACAGTGTTATGTTTGTAGAAATTTGAGTCCGAAAATCATGTCCTGCCGGAAAACTGTCAATATTCATCATCTCGTTGAAAAAATATTATTCACCACTGCCACGTTGTTAGTCCGATCTGACTGAATAATTTCTCCTCACTGTGCCAGTTAGCCAAGGGAGATCAAATGGTTGAGTGTTTGCTTTGCAGGACAAGATGCAGTTCTCTTGCAATTTCACAAACATACTTTCTTCTGATTTGGGAGTTTCCAGTTTCTTGTATATAACATGTTTTTCAAAAAAAAATCACGGGTTGCCTTAATATCCAACTGTGTAGGTCAGTGGCATAAAGAGCCATGAAATATTTATGTTAAACTTCAAAAGGAAAGCCTACAGCAAAAAGTCTCTCATTGACAATTTAGCATACAATCAACATCCAAGAACCCAATAACACGAGAATTACTAGAATTTCTGAGACCATAGCCAATGACTGGAAAAAAAAAACGAAATCAGGAAGAAAAAAAAAACGACTAGACAAATAGAAGGTTAACAATTATCAGGTGTCTGGTATACACACAAATATATGCAACAAAAGCCGATGCCACTCCGAATTATGCCTCAAGTGTAAATACATGGAACATTCCTTCCTATAGAGATCTTCGAAATCCCCAGACTCAGTGAAGCAAGTTGATGGTCTTGCTGAGTGCTGATCCTGTCTATTCAAATGTGGTTTGGAGCTTCATTTAGAAAACAAACTTAGGTCTCCAAAAGGCGGTACACAGTGATTTCTTGTTGCTTGAAATACCGTCTGTCCTCTTCATCAACAAGAACAAGATTCAGGTAGTATTTTACACTGAATTTATTGTTGATGTTGCGGTACGTTGGTGTCAGCTCATACGGACTTAGAAATAGTCTAACTGGTATCGACTCGCCTAGGACAAATCAAAGAAAAGATCTTTAAGCAACAAGGAACGGTTAATTAGAGCCTTTTTTGGCAATAATTGGGAAACAAACAGGTCAAAAACATTCCTGAATTCATTATTAGAAGAATAAAATATTTTGAGTATTTATAAAGAGTAACTATGTTGTATTGATATTTATAGGTAAATGTAAATGAATTTCAACATAGGTGTAAATCATCAACATAAATACTATATTTACCTCTTACAGGAGCGCCATCCATCAATTCAAATTTTGCAAGAGTCTCTGTCTCAACATATGTGTTAGACCCCGATCCTGTAGACTCTCTACGTCTAATTTCAAGCTCCATATTTTTTATTTTGATTCTTACTAAGAGAAAGTATATTTTACCAATGATAACATCCTTGAGATGGTACCTAGATGAGTATCACCTCCAATTAGCAAATCACAAAACTTACATTCTAATCAAAATCTAGGTTCATAACCAAACGTGAAACTATAGCTGGTTATCAGATAGAACTTACTTGCTTTTACTGTATTCAAACTCAATGTGCAAACAATCTTCAATTCCAACTTCCATCTGAAAAAGTAACCAGGAAAAAGATAAATTGACAGGTAATCTTTTATCAGATACAGCTATATTCCACAACTTTCGGATTAATGATCTCTTAGTTTTCCAGTGAAGTCCTTCAATCTGCTACTTTTCCTTTATAAACTTTAGCTATGTTGTTCACAGTTATTAAAAGACCCGCCTAGGCGAGAAGCTCAGTGCTAGGGCAGGCGAGAAGCTCAGTGCTAGGGCAGGTTGTGCCTCGCTTCAGTTAGATGTATACCTTGCTTTTGCTGTGAACAACTGTGACCTCATAAAAGGAATCAATAGGATCATTGACCCTCCCTATAGCTAAAGCTTCACTGTTTTGTTTCAAAAAAGTGTGACATGGAACAGAGCAACACAGCAGGGTTTCAAGATTGAGTCTTTGTTCCAGTTATTACACAATCATCTGGCTTTGCTAAGGAGTGTCTTGCTTTCCAATGTTAGAGCCTTGCTTTAGCATTTTGCGCCTAAGCCCCAAAGGTCCGTGGCAACTAATTGCACTTTGAACCTCTGAAAACTATGATACTGTTATAATTTATCATGAGATATCCCTAAACTAAAACGACTTCAATCAAAATTTTGATGTTCGCCCCCACACATGCATATATGGTATAACTAATGGAACGCCACAAAATGAAATAGTATACGCATATGATGTTGATACCACAAAATGAGAAAAGAAAACTGTTAACACTTCCAAGCACCATTTCTCAAAACCAAGAAATTAAGCACCTTTAAAAAAGAAATGTTATTTCATTTATTTTCTTTTCAGTTATACTAACAATTCATATGCTGATTAGTATGAACATTTTGATGGTGGTTCTGCAATGCACATAATCGACTCAAAGGTTAAATTATACCATAATTGCATGAGAAATAAGCAGCTTCATAAAACTGCACCGACCTTAATGCTGTTGTTAATTGTCGGAAGTGGAGTGTAATTGCGAACCTGATGAAGAAATAATTAAGGCAGGGGAAAAAAGTATCAATATATCACAATATCTGAAAAATTGAAAAGTATTGACAGACATGATAACATGCAGTTTAGTAATCTATGGTTATATTCCCTGGTTATACAACATCAAAGTGTTAGCTTAAAAGGCACTCACAATATCTCACTTAGCAAGTTAACCAATCCATTCATGCGTTCAAAATTAAGGTCCACTCTCATATTAGAAGCATACAAGTTTAAGACCCTAGAAGAAATAATCTATCATGTTGTGCACCTGCCCATGGTGCATATGGAAGTGGGCTTTCAAACATGCAAAGTTCTAAGTTGAAAAGTATGTTGATCAGATATATGAGTTGTCTCAAACTAAGATCAAAAGAATTATGACTCATGAATATGACCGTCATTTATTACTTGTTCAGTACTTTGTAAGTGGAGGTAACCACGAGGGCAAATTCAAGAGAAGGGTAATGTGGCAGTAGAATTGTTAAGCTTACAAATCCCATGCGGTGACCCATCATTCAGTTACCTTGTGTTCTATGGAATCCAAATTAGACATGATACGATGAAATCGGAGGAGAGGATAAAGAAACATATTTGTTTTCATTCAAGGTGGCAGTAATAAACAACAAATAAATCTATTTACATCCAACGGACAGAAGCTGTAGCATGCGCCCAAGGAGGGTCATGGAGTTTAGTATTTCTGTGATCTAATCAGAGGTCCTTCGATATAAACGGCTAGGGAGAATCTTATACAAGGAAAACAAGTATTGATATGGACAAGTTTTTATCCAGATGAAAGTGCAAATTATAAGAGACAATTCAATAGAATGCAAATTTTATGGTTGTAGCCAAGAGCTCTGAAGTTTCATGAGACGTTCACACAATGGCCCTGAGAGTGTCCAAGGAGCTGACTAGAATGATGCATTAAGAACATCAATAGCAAAGAACAGGCTTAAATTTTGGGTTAAGCAAGAGAGTAAACAGATATCATATATTATGGCATGTATTGATGTATATTAGCTTAAAACAGGTAAGTGCCACAAGGTTAGGGGGTAGAATAGGCGAACCTGAACAATGGAGGAACCAAATTACTAAAGAAATATAATTGGCCACTTGAAACATCATGCTATTTGAACTATGTTGCAAGGATACCGAAACGGACACGGGCACGATACAGATATGGAATACGGAAATTTTCAAATAAGTACGAAGGTAGTTACCCGTGTTATATGAGCCCGGAGATGGGTACAGACACAATACGGATACAGACATCATGTGTCCGTGCAACTGCAACATGCAATTGAATAAGGAAATGGAACCCAATAATTGGTCATAATTGTAGGTTGAAATGACTATTCGCTAAAATATTGCAACTCCGATTGTTGGATATGGCTTCCCATGAGTAACGAACACAGTATGCTATTCTTTTACTAAGGTGTTCGTATCAGATACAGGGTCTTTTGGAAGCAGGTGTCTTAGTAAACTACAATGTCTGGCGATGCCACTGAATTATAGGGTATCGATATGGTAACTACGGTGTGTTACACTATCTAAATTCTAAAATATCAACCAGCAACTTGTACATACCAGCTCAAATTCCCAATTTGAGCTTGCCCTTTAGCCAGTCTTTGACACACCTCTAGGCATTTGTTCAAAGCATATATATAACTTATTAACCTGATTTAGCAAGTAGTTCTCCAAAAATTTCATCATCAGTACACTTGTATTATCAATTTCTATAGTTATTATTCTATTTTGATCCCCTATAGATTACGGGCTTTTGAAAATTTCACCTATGCCTCTCTTGAATGACAGCCATACAACATTCAGAAAGCATATTTTCAATATCACATTATTGTTTATATCCGTTGATATTTACATTCTTCTATATACTCCAACATATATGGCAATTTGCAATCTATTGAGTTTGCAATTTGATAGATCATTAAAAGAAAACTCTAACATAAGACTTATACATGAGAATCTAAAATAGGCATAAAATTACTTTTAAAGAGATTTGTGCTCGACACTCATCTTTGGGTTTTATTTCAACGTTACCATATGGGGGGCTCAAGCCCCCACTGGATTTAAGTTTTTTTTAATAGTATTGTTTGATTATTTCGCCATTTTTTCACTAATAAATACGTATTTTCTACTACTACTTATATTGCAACAAGTTAGTAGACCAGTTGGTAAAATAGAAAAGTTTTTATCCAACAGAACCTTATTTAAAAATAGTGGGGTTTTTCCTACTCTCAACCCCCCTCCAACGTTTCCAGTGCCTCTTAAGCCTCCTATCGCTATAATTCCTGGATCTGCCCGTGCTCCATGGACTTGTACAAACACCTTGCTTATACTTTATAGCTCATATACAAGAAACCAACAAAAGCATGTTCCAAACTTATCATCCATGGGGAAAATTAACGCAATAGACAGGAAATATGATAGGCTTATGTTCAACTAAATACCCTAAACTATCATGTTTTTGCAACTAAATACAGTGATTTGCTCATTAGCAACTAAGCACCCTGAACTACTGGGGCTCTTTACTGTGTTAACTGTTGCAGTAAAAAGATAAAATAACACTTTGACAAATTGAAAAAAAGAAACAGAAAATAGATTAAACCAAACCCTCGCATGTCGCCCCCCCCCCCCCCCCCCCCCCCCCCCCACCCCCAACCCCCTACCTCTGTTGCATCCCAAAGTTCCGTCCCCTCCCTTTTGGGGATCGTGCAACTCCCGCAACTTACAAAAGAGAGGCTGCACGACCCCCGGGAGGTAGAGGGTGCAGCTGTGACGAGGTGGGATGTGTGACAATGGAGGGGTGAAGGGTCTAGGCTTAGGGGTTCTTTTTCATTTTTAATGAAAAGTGAGTAATTTATTGTTTAGGGGTAAAATGGTCTTAGAAGACACTATGTTAGTTTGATTGTATGGGGGTCAAGTAATGGAGGTAGTAAGCATAGGTACAATATTCGCCAATTTCTGGCTCACCGCACAGATGCGTTATTTATTCGCCACATCGCAAATATTTATATTATTCGCAAACAATTAATTAAAAATCGTGATTAAAATGTGAACTGTGAATCATTCGCTGTATAATAGCTGCAGCTCAGTCAGCTACAGTCCGGTCCGCCAGTGAGCTGCAGGTCCATTACTAATATTGGAATTGGTCTTGTATCAAAGAAGAGTTCTCACTGCCTATTTATAGACCAAGATGATCCATGCTCACTTCCTTTCCGACGTGGGATTAAAGGAATGTGTGGTGACTATGAAGTAAGTACTTGTGTGTGGTTCGAAACACAGATACAGATGGGAACAGGGCACCAATACAAATGTGAAAAATGTAGCTCACACACATGGTATGAGGGCCAATAGAAACATAATTGTCACATCTAGGAGGTTTTATGTTATTTTCTTTATCCGGACACTTGCCAAATATTATGAAGTTTTGCCTTCCGAACTTTTCAAACTCGCCAAATTATTCCCGAATGCCGAACTTGTGATATTGGTAGCAAGTTGCCAAAGACCCAATAGTTTATGACTTTTAGTTGCTAATAAAAAAAATTCAGCCTATTTTGTTGCAGAAACATGATATTTTAGGTTATCTTAGCTGCAAAGAAGCCAAGTTTAGTATGGGAAAACAAAGGTCTTAGATTCTTGTGTGGCGTTGCGTTTTAATCAGGCTATTTTGTTGCAGAAACATGATAGTTTAGGTTATCTTAGCTGCAAACAAGCTAAGTTTAGTATGGGGGAAAAAAGGTCTTAGATTCTCGTGTGGCATTGCATTTTTTATCTTTAGAATTTTTTATAACATTCAAGAAAAAGTAAAATTTCTTTGCAATCTATGAAGTACAATATAGGCAAACCTAGAGGGGGTGAACATGTTTTCCAAAATTTTGGGTAAATAAATTCTCTTCAAGCAATATATCAAACACCTTGTGTACACAAGCTAAGAGTATAGTGGAGATGTGATTAATATATCAAACTCTTATCACAATGTCACGCAAATTCAATGCACAATATAAATGACAAGAATATATAAATGACAAGAATATATAGAACAAGTGCAATTTAGAGTTATTAAAAAAAGTGCAATTTAGAGAAGAAGAGTTTAAATAATGTACACAACGATGTATCCTGGTGTCCCCGGTTTGGGATAATCCAGTTTCGATCCTCTCACTGAATTTAATTCACTATTGTCTTCCAAATAATACACCGACTTCTCGGCTCCTTCACGAGTTTTGTGTCGAGATCTTGTCAATTCCTACAACACAGACTCGGTGCCGAGTGATCCCACTCCAAATCCGAGCTTGGTGGCGAATGCTCGTGAACTCCAACCCGAGCTTGGTGACAGACCAACACTTTCTCAGGGAAGCAACCTTTTTTACAAGAGAAGGTTTAATCTTCTCTAACACTAGATGAAGATCCACTTAAGCTTACAGTTTTCTTCACTTAATGAATTTGAGCAACATGGACACTTTTGGTGATTTGGAAAGTTCTCTTAATGATATGCAAATGAGGGTTCAAAGAGATGAATTTAGAATGAGCAAGGCATTCAATATATAGCCTCCAAAAGCACACAATTAAAAACTAGTCATTAATGTTCAGATTGCAACTAACTGGAATTTCGATTAGGCCAAATTTCAGTCATAATCGTCACTTAGTAGAAAAAAGGAATCAAACTAAGCAAAGTTAAAGTCGAAATTCCAGTAGAATTTTGATTTTGGCACAGAAAAACTACTCGATAAAGATGCATACTTTTGAGTAAGTTGCAGTTTGATTTAGCCAAAAGTGTATACATGATAGAAACGTGTTGAAGTCTTAGTTTCCAAAAGCTAAGATTCACGTCAAAATAATGTTTGAAGCTCTAGATATGGCTCAAAGAGTGAAGATATGTCCAACTAGATTGCATAGATGTCGAGTCTTTTGTTTTGATTTTTACAAAAAATAGAGACATTTTGAAACTTGTGAACATATGACATTTTGGTATAGAAGTCTATTTAAAAAAAAATAAGAATCAAGTCAGAAAGATGTTTGTGGTTTCATATATGATTGAAATAGTGAAGGGGCGTCGGGCTGAATATAATGCAAATCTAGAAGTTATTTGATATTTGAAAATATAGTCTAACTTATAACTAGAGAACCTCTAAATAGGACGCATGCAAAGTTTAGATGTTTTAGGGCTTTATAAAAGGTTTAGTGGGTTGAGCTTCCAAGTGCACCTCATTCTCTAAGTGTTAGATCGCTTTCCTCACTGAAGACATCACAAGAAACAAATTACACAAACAAAAGTTTTCGAAAAATCTTCCCTTTGCTTTGACTTGAAATAATTTATCTTTGGTACAACATCATTCATTAATATTACCGTCACATGTGCATGACCAATTTTGCTTCGAGTTACCCGAATTGATTTGCTACAAAATAAAGTTAGACATACAAAGCAATGTATGTACATTAGTTGTGAACAGCAAAGTATATTTGGTCTATTTTGAGCTAACACACTTGAGTTTGCAATAGCAAAACCTACACTCCTAAATACTCTTTGATAACAAGTGTGTGAAACTAAGAATGTGCAGCAAACAAGTATGAAAAATGAGTGATTATTTAATAAGAAACTTAATACATAATCAAAATACTCATTTGAAAGTTGGGCTAACAATCTACAATTTCAGATAAATGAACAGATGACCTATGTGGATGCGTTTGTGTCCTCACTTTTCATACAATTATATAGTGCTCAGGTGCTATATTATGCTTGACCATGTAGGAAAGAGAAATGGAAGAGATTGACAAAACTAGCATTTATTTCAGATGGAACATATTCCAGCTCCATTATTCGAAGATAAATAGATAAAGACGAAAAAATTAGGCACATGATATTTTGAATTACACTTATGATTACTGCTTAGTGTACAAAAATCTACACAAGAGGAGGCTTTGATGAAATTACCCAGAAATTCCGGTACTCCACAATGTTGTTAACATAGTTACGGCTAACTGTGACTTTTAAAATGTACCTGCAATCTTATAAGAAGTATTAATCAGTAATCAGGCATTGGTATCCCCGTACATCATACTTTTTACATAATCCTCTGTTGCTCTTAAAAGGCTAAAACTATATGTGAAACATGAAGGTTTAAGTTTTGCCACTATCAGAAAGGTGAATTGAAAATGCAAAGGCAATTAAGCTAAAACTGTCTACAAATAATCGCCCAAAACAACTATAAACCATAAGTATATACCAGCTTTGATGTCACAATACTGTCTACAGAGTATAGTTGTTGAGGTATTTTCTTTCATTCATGTCTATATGCATTTGAATAAGTGTGAGATTTGAAGAAAGTTCTTATTCGCCTTTAATATCACCCCTACAATGGCCAAGATGGTATTTGGTGGCTCTCCATTGAAAATTATCAGTGGAGGATCCGCAGATCAATCATTGTTACAATTCAAATGCCAAGAAGATGACAAAGAAATTCGCAGGAAGGTGTAGTTCCTCTAGTAAAAATGTAGCTATAACAAAAGCTAATAGAAGACATTAGGAAGTAATTCACATTTATGGCCAAGAGATACAACTAAGGGCAACCAATTTCTTTCAAAGGGTGATATGAAGGAGTTTTACGTGACCATATAATATAAATATCCTTATAATATTAAGGAAAAAGTTGGTGACAAGTAGAATTAAAGCATGGTGGTCAAGGTAGAGAAATGCTTCTGGAGTTTTACATGACCATATAATATCCTTATTCCTCAGAATATACTTGAAACTCAAAAGGAAGCTTTATACAATGGTTGTAGCATCGACTGTGCTTTAAGGGATAAAATATTGTCCAATCAAGGGGTAACATGTCAAAGAATGAGTGTAACTTATATGAGAATGTGAACATGAACTATCGGCAGTATCATCAACAATAGTATAAGAAAATGGGTAGTGGCAGTACAATGAAAAAAGGATAATAAAAGAGTGAACCTGATGATTTAGAGGTCGCCTCAGTTGAAGATAAAAAGAGGGTAAATTGTTTAAAATGGTCTTAGCCATGTACAATGAAGATTGATAGAGCACCTTGGAGTGATAGATAACAGTTGAAGAAGTTGTTAGGTCTAGGGAAGGAACAAAACAATATCAAGGCAAGAAATACAATATTTCAAGTCTCACAGATATGGTCTTTAATAGAGCTACACATAACAAAAGGATTTATGTAATCGACCCAAATATTTGTGAAAACAGCTTTACTGTTATTATTGCTGTTGTACATATTGCATACATATCAACATATGCAAAATCAGATTATGAATAATGAGATTATAATATGACAATGTTAACAAACATTAATATGCTTATATGGACATGATGAGTTTACTTATTAAGTATACACTATACAGTTCAAAGATTGTAGTTCACTCTTAATATATACCACATGAGAACAGGTTAGTTGGAGGAATGGCTCCTAAATCTCACTTTTCTTGAACTTTCTTTAACCAAACAATAGCAAATGCAACCTAGAAAGACCTCCAGCGAACTAGCAACAATACAAAACAAGTTGAAACTGGATGGTAAGCAAAATGCACAATAATTAACAATCACCGACTTACCTCAATCTCACATTAACCCCATTGTATGACTCGTATGGCATTTCCACTGTAGAGAACTCAAATGGATATGTCTTCCTCTCATATATATCACCAGGTACATCTAGTTCACGAACTGCAGAAGTAATTGATTAACTTCAAAATTATATAATGGGTGAAATTATTTTAACCACATATAATAAAATGCAACTAAAATGAAAAAGAGACGTATAGTAAAAACATAAACATATAGTAAGGAAAAAACTTCTGGGATTTAACAGCAAAAGATAATAGAATACCTGTTTTTTCTTCCTTCTCAGAGATACTTTATTGAATAATAAAATGAGCTTATAACATGTAACATAATACACAGACTGGGTTGTAGTGCCGTGTTCAGTTATATAGACTTAATAAGAAAGTGGATATCCCAACTCATCTATCAGGTGGTTACAAAAGTGCTATCTTTAAAATCCTTTAATCTTCAAAGTTTCATGCATAATTAGAAGTTTCCACCTTCCACCTCAACATGTCATATGGCATACAGTCCCGGACAATTCAGTTGGTAACATATATTTGTTTATTACATAATATGTTAATCAAAGAGTAAGGCTAAATAGACAAGCATAAAGGAGTCATGCAGAAACAAATAATCATTCGTTAAAAGATCTTAATCATCTTATTAAACTTGTAGAATATTTTGGAGTAATTGTTATATTTTTTATTGATAATCTCTTGGCTATTTATAGCCTTATAACCCTTCATCTTACATTAATACCCCATTAAAACTCCATGTAGAATATTCTAATATCCCAACAAAAATACTAAGAATATTCTAATATACCAATAAATATACCAAGAATATTCTAATATACCAACACTCCACAAGATGGACGAAAGATATTCACTAAGCCCATCTTGTCACATCCTCTAATCATATCTGCAGATCTAAGTCCCTTGGTCATACTGTCTGCTACCTGCTCCTTGGTTGGAACATGACCTACCTCCAGTAGTCCACGTTCCAACTTCTCCTTGATGAAGAACATATCGATCTCGATGTGTTTGGACCTGTCATGTTGCACTGGATTGTTGACGATACTGATGGCTGACTGGTTGTCACATCACAGCTTCATCTTGGCTCCTTGATCCAGCTTCAGCTCCACCAGCATACTCTTCAGCCATAGCAACTCTGCAACTCCTAAGGCCATAGCTCTGTACTCCGCTTCAGCTGTCGATCTGGCCACCACCGACTGCTTCTTACTCCTCCAAGAGACCAAGTTGCCTCCTACAAATATGCAATAGCCCGAGGTAGACCTCATGTCATCAGTACAGCTAGCCCAGTCAGAGTCACAGTAGCCCTCGATGCTCAAGTGATCTTCTTCCTTAATATCAATCCATTTTCGGGGGCACCCTTCAAGTATCTCAGAATCTGGTACACTGCGTCCATATGACCCTTCCTTGGGCCATGCATGTAGCGGCTCACCACACTCACTGCAAAGCAGATATCAGGACGTGTGTATCTCAAATAGATCAACTGGCCCACCAGTCTCTGGTATCTGTCTCGGTCAACTGGTTCTCCAGCCTCAGCACACAGCTTGAACCCCTGGTTGATCGGCGTCGTTGCAGGTCTGCATCCCAACATCCCTGTCTCTGTGAGAAGGTCCAGCACATACTTCCTCTGAGAAAGAACAATCCTCTCTGCTTCTCGAACAATCTCAATTCCAAGGAAGTACCGAAGAAGGCCAAGGTCCTTCACCTTGAACTCCTTGCCAAGCTTTCCCTTGAGTCAGGAAATCTCATGCTCATCATCTCCTGTGATAATCATATCGTCCACATACACCGCAAGCATGGTGATGTGGCCTCCACTCCGACGGAAGAACACAGTATGATCAGCATTGATCTGCTGATATCCCATCCCTATCATCGCCCTCATGAATCTGTCAAACCACGCTCGAGGAGACTGCTTCAGTCCATAGAGGGACTTCTTCAACCTGCACACCCTGCCCACTGTCTTATCGGTGCAGAATCATGGTGGTATCTCCATGTACACTTCCTCCACTAGATCTCCATGAAAAAACGCATTCTTCACATCCAGTTGGTCTAGCTTCCATCCACCACTTCCATCCACCATTCGCTGCTAAAGAAATCAGGATCCTGACGGTGCTCATCTTCGCCACTGGTGCAAAGGTCTCATCATAGTCAATGTCGTACGTCTTACTGTATCCTTTGCCACGAGTCGAGCCTTGTAGTGCTCTACTTTTCCATCTGGGTTATGCTTCACAGTAAAGACCCACTTGCATTCGACTGCCCTCTTTCCCTCTGGCAGTTTTACCAGTTCCCAAGTGTGATTTTTCTCAAGAGCGTCTAACTCCTCGTGTATCGCCGCTTTCCACTTTTGATCGTTCTTGGCAACCTGCCAATTGTTAGGTACAGTAATACTATCCAAAGATGCAATAAATGCTCCATGAGAAGAAAAGATGTTATTATATGAAACAAACTGAACAAGGCCCCAACCATATCTATCAGGAGGATTTTTTGCATTGCTGTGAGTGGTCCTCCGTACTGATAATGGTGGGGGAGGAGTAGGAAGAATGATATCACCTGAAGGAGAATCTGGTGGTGGTGGTGTAGGTGTCTCAGGCGTTGAGACGGATGCAGGCAAGGGACTTGGCACTGGCACTATAGGTACTGGTCCTGCAGTTTGCTTTCCTTTCCTGTTGTACGTAAGTAACTTCCCCTGAGTCGTGGGCCTAACACCTCTCATCGCCTCCCCATGTTCCTCTTCACTCTCCTGCTCCTCAAACGTTCCTCCATGCCATACTTCTAAATCGGTCACCACACTCTCGCCAATCTCCCTCTCTCGCCTCATACTATTAGTATCAGGTGAGTTGCTCATGGATGAGGTTCCCTCCTAACGGTAGTATGGCTCAAACTCCCAGAAGTGAACATATATGGTCACAAACTTCTTCTTCTCTACTGGGCTCCAGCACACGTACCCCTTCTGAGTCACCGAATAGCCTACGAATACACTTGACTGCTCTGGGGTCAAGTTTTTCAATAGACAGTCTGTTGTCCTTTACAAAACATACGCAGCCAAACACCTTTAGTGGGAGTATCCCACTATTATTTTCTTCTAATATCTCACATGGAGACTTCCATCCCAGTACCTTCGAGGGCATCATGTTGATCAATCGAGCTGCTGTCAACACTACATGTCCCCACAGACTCTGTGGGACATTCATGACGATCATTATGCTCCTTGCCACCTCCGGAAGGTGTCTGTTCTTCCTTTCTGCCACTCCATTTTATGCTGGTGTGTATGCACAGGTGGTCTGATGATGTATCCATTGGACTGACAGGTATTCCTCAAGTGCTTTGTTGGTATACTTTGTTCCATTGTCAGACCTTAATACCTTCACTACTGCTCTGTACTGAGTCTGGACATGTTTATGAAAGTTCCAGAAACAGGCAAAGACCTTACTCTTATTCTTCATCAAATACAGTCAGGTGACAAGAGAGGAACAATCAATAAAAGAGACAAAATACTTGTAACCATTCATAGTAGTTGTGGCGCACGACCCCCAGACATCAGAATGTATAATATCAAAAACAGAAGAGCTCCTATGGCCCGCACCAACATATGAGCTCCGAGTAAGTTTGCCTAAATCACATGCATCACATACTAGTTTCTCCTTATTTGCCTTCTCATAAATAGATGGATACAACTTACTCAAAATACCAAAAGAGGAGTGCCCCAACCGCCTGTGATGGAGTATCAGTGTATCCTCGGCACTCATCTTTGGTCCTCCCATTTCTGCCCTTTCTGTCACAGACACCAATGTCGAATCCAGTCCTTGCCGATCCAGGTACCACAGTCCATTATGCCAAGTGGCAGTCCCAAGTCTTCGTCCCGTCTCCTTCTCCTTCTCCTGGAAGATCACCTTAGGAATATCAAAAGAGACAATGCATTTTAGTTGGAGGAATATAGAACTAATGGACAAAAGACTGACTGGAAAAGAAGGAACATGTAAAATATTGGATAATCTTACTGAACCTGTACAATCGACAGTACCCTTACCGACCACTGGCTGGAAAATACCATCGGCTGTTTGAATGTTGTCTGCAGATGCTAGGTGAGTGTAGGAAGAGAACTCACTAGCATTCCCTGTCACGTGTCGAGACGCACCCGAATCGACAATCCAGTCCGACAATCTAAGGGAAGACATAGATGCAAGGACGAGTGAGTCATCAGTACCTTCCGATGGATGGGCATACATGGCAGCGTTGCCTCTGGC
This sequence comes from Iris macrosiphon, assembly GCA_036927795.1. NCBI lineage: Eukaryota > Viridiplantae > Streptophyta > Magnoliopsida > Asparagales > Iridaceae > Iris > Iris macrosiphon. The sequence continues at coordinate 16,400,202 of JAYESA010000013.1, forward strand.
GAAGACTGAGGTGGACGCCTCCTCAGTCCCACTCCTCTTGTCTCCATCGCTTGACGCTCTCTGTTTTCTCCTGAGTACTTCCAGCATGCCCAGTAGTGCCTGATCTTCCTCAGTATAGGCACCATTAGCCCCATCGCCTTCTGCTACCAGCAGGTTCGCTCGATAACCTCCTCGACCACCCCGTCGACCCCCCACGACCACGGCCACGTCCTCCAAAATGTCCATGTCCGCCACCTGAATCTCCCTCCTTGGGTGGTTTGGTACAAGCATACCTCAGATGGTCCACCTTCCCGCATTTGTAACACTGCCGGGAGTCTCCCTTAGGTCCTGTGCCGCCTGAATTGGCAACCGCAAATGTTGTCTTCACTTCAGAAGGACCACATGTCCCTGCCTGTAGCTTGATACGAGTATCCTCCTGGATCATGGTCGAGATAGCCTCCTCAAATATAGGAATCTTCGGTTGGACTAAAAGTAGTACTTTCCTCTGAGCAAACACTGCGGCCAGCCCCTTAAGAAACTTCATCGTCCTCTCCTGCAGACATACATGTCTCTCCTTACACTTCGGGTCCTCGCAGCTCGTCCGATCTGAGAAGTGATCATAATCCAACCACAGACGCTCCAACTCCGTGGCATACTCCTGTATCGTCTTCTCTCCCTGTACGGTGTCGTCGATCTCCCCCTTGATCTGGAAAACCCTCAAGTTATTTCCCACACCATCGTAGGTTCTCCTCTAACTTCTCCCATACGTCTTTCACCATCTCAAGGTCATCCACTGTGGCGGCGATCAACTGGACTAACGAATTGATGAGCCAAATGTATACCACTATATGAGTGGACTTTCACTCGTCGCGTCCTGCCGAGCTCTCATCCGGCTCTATCTTCTCTCCTGACAAGAAACCCTCCAGGTTCTTTCCTGCGAGGGTTCTCCTCACCCGTCGTGACCAACTCAGGTAGGTGGTCGGCCCATCAAGCTTTAGATCGATGGATGTAAGCTCCAACTTCACCAATGTTCATGTCGCGCTCTCACCAGCCGACAGTTTCATCAGCTTCATCAACGTTGCGACCTCCGCAGAGTCCAACTTCTTGATGATCTCCTCCATCGATCCTCCTCTTCTCCGATCACCTCACACCCGTCCCACGATTCACGATCCTCCTCTTCGTCCTCTCCTAGACCCGATCATGTCTCTCCCCCATCAGATCTAGGCCTTCTATGTCAATGTCTGGAACGAGCCGCAGGAGACGCCAGGAACCGCGACAGAAGGCTCCGCGGGAGTCACGACTTCGCGGTGGTGGTGGCGGGCGAGCGGTGACTGTGGTGGCGAGCGAGCGGTGCAACAGCGGTGGTGGCGGACGGCGCGGCAACGGTGGTGGCAGACGGTGGGTAGGGTTTGGGCTCTGATACCATGTAGAATATTTTGGAGTAATTGTTATATTTTTTATTGATAATAGCTTGGCTATTTATAGCCTTACAACCCTTCATCTTACATTAATGCCCCATTAAAAACCCCTGTAGAATATTCTAATATTCCAACAAATATACCAAGCATATTCTAATATACCAACAAAACTTATCAGCTTACCTAGGGAGGTGAAGTCATAAAAATTTCCTCTGTCAAAGTATAGCTCTGCAAGTATACAAAAACAAGATGATCAAAGTTTCTCGTAAGTAGACAAAACTATGTCAAAGAACTTGGAAGTAGGACATTGTATAGACAGGTTCAAGTTCAAACTGAAGCATTGATGTTAACCAAGTGGGAAATTCTTTTGTGATATGACATATTCAGGACGAATTTGAAGCAGATAAATAAGTGTTGCCTTGCATAGAAGTTGCAATGCTCATAAAGAAATAAATGTTCATATTCCAGGCAAAGTCCAAATTGCTAGAACAAAACTGGTCTATCAAAATGCAATTTAATCAGCAATCACCTTGAACCAGTAGTAGCATAATTTCAGCGTAACACTATCAGATAAAACGTGGGTAAACAACTACAAGTCACTGACTTGGGATTTAAAAGATTAACAGGCAAAAGGGACAAGATAAACAAAAGTAGGATAAATGAACAAATATAACTACATAAGCAAAAAAAGGAAAGTGCAACGAACGTCAAGTAGGACAAAACAGTAACATGCTCATACTTTTCATAAATTAAAATTAGCAACACTCAATTGACGACACTTGAATACATCACTTGAAAATTAATATGGTGATTTATACATATCCAGTTTACGAACAAATTTTGTTCTGATTACATGTTATACGTCTTTGAAACGTGAGATAATTTTCCCCTTGTACGAGATTCAATATTACATACATTATAAATACATATACTTATAAATGTTCAAAGCATACAAATAAGATGCACAAATTTTAAACAACGACACATGAAACCTTAAACTTGACAACTGGAATCTAACCAATTATTAAGTGGGCCCATGAATATTCAATGCAAGGTTCAAAATATCGGTATCGGAATCGGTATCGGACCATTCCTATCAGTATTGGGATCGGCGGTATCGGTAGAATCGGCGGTTTCGGATCGGAGTATCGGATTTTTTAGTATTGAAAAACAAATAATTATTAGTAAATTATTAACATTTTAGAAAATATAATTTATACATTTTTGCATAATTTTAAGTATTTTTAGTGTTGTTTCTTAGTATTTTTGAAATTGAATGAAATAGTAGTCACCCTTGTCGATTGATTTACATGCAATAGATAAAATTCTCTCTTTTATATGCTTTTACAACCTTATTATGTTTTTACACCCTTGCTAATTGGCATTTTTTATTCAATTTTTTTCGCCGAATTGACCGGAAAAGAGATCTGTAATGTCGGTATCGGTTGGTATCAGTTGGTACCGGATCGGAACATGCAAAAATGTATCGGTATCGGCCGTATCGGATCGGTATCGGCCGATACTGTAAACTATGATTCAATGGTTCAATTGAGATAACTTCACACATGTCATTGCATTATGTGAACCCATGTGGATCCGTTCAATAGGCTTTAAGTGGAACCCTTGAGTAAAGTATATGGATAAAGTGAATATTTGGCCTTTTAAGTACCAGTAATGCTAATCCGACCACTTTCTTTACCGATATTCTTTACGTCAGTGCACTAGTGTTGTTTGTTTTATCAAGTAAACATCAGCGTCAGTGCTCGTGAGTTCAAACCACTCATAAAATTAGCGACATGTTTAGCGTCTTCTTCCAACCGATTTCCTATAAAAATGAAGATGGACTTGTAGCATGGTTCAAGTTGAAAAGGTTCCAAAAAGTTTATAAAACTGTTAAGTCTTTTATAAACTTGCTCAATTCTCTGAGGGTAAGGTATTATTGTCTAAGACACTATGGTCATAATAGGGACTAGACAGAAGAAGAAGAAGAAGAAAATCTTTAGAGCCAGTTGTAAGGACCTCTCCCGTTGGCAGATTTTTAGTCATCTAACAAAGGAGTAACCCGCCAAGTCTCCCCTAGACTGCAGCAGTCTCAAGAAATATGGGAAATGACAAGTTTTGTCAATTGTAAGACATTGCATATTGGCAATCATTAATGACAGTTGACACATAATACAACTCAAATAACCAAATTAACACATACTCATGAGTACAATGTAGAATTAAGAGAACATTAGAAACAAACCTATCTGACCCAGAAGTTCAATTTTCACACCCGTATGTTCAACTTTTTTACCATGATTGGGCTCGATAGATACCTGCACAGTACAGATTCAACCAACATCGATGCCTATCAATTCTAGATATGCAAGCAGTAAGCATAACAATAAACATGTATAATACCTCCCCGAATATATTTTCTTGGCTTTGAAAAAGTGGGACCATGGTAGTCTGACCATTTTCCTTCTTTATAGAAGCCTGAGATAACAAAAGAAAGAACAGGGAAACAATATGAACACCACAATGCATGCTCCCACGAAATGCATATATCAGCCAAGGTTCAAAAACTCGGTATCGGTATCGATATCAGACAGTTTGTATGAGTATCCGCATCGGCAGTATCGGCGGTATTGGATCGGAGTATCGGATTTTTTTGTATCGGTTGTATCGACAATATTTAAATAATTATTAATAAATTAGTAAAAATAATAGAAAAAATAATTTACATATTTATGCATTATTTAATTGTTTTTTATGTTTTTTATTATTATAATTGAATAAAACAATAGTCATCCTTGCTAAATGGTTTACCTGCGATATATAAGTTTTCTTTCTTTACATGTTTTTAGTTACAATCTTACTATTTCATTATATTCATACTAATTGAATCTTGTATTGTTCTATAGGTTTCAATTTTGATGAATTAAGACGCATAGAGGGAGGCACAAGAGATTAGAAGCAATGCAAATGGCAGGATGAGATCATGAGACAAGAGTCACAAGACCAATAATTATATTTGTCGAGGACTCGAGATATTTTTTTAATTTATGTAAAAAAAATAAAAATTTAATTATATTCAGAAATTTAGTTTTATGCATAGTTATAAATTGTTACAATGTGATCCATGACACCAATTATTTTGTTTCATAATATACCCGTTGTTTTCTTTGATCCGCTATTATTTTATCCTTTTTTTACCCTCAACAAGAAATAACATTTCTCTTTTTACAGCAAGTGGCACATCATGACACGATGTTACGTTTCTTGTAATACCCGCTAAGTGTTGTTTTAGCCGAGTAACCCCTCTATCCATTATTTTGCTGCAATAATTGCATTCCACCCTCCTCTTATTATTAGGATTTTGCACATTTGCCATGTTTCCAACCAACATATATTTTCTCCGATGTACGACTTTTTGTGCCATTAAGTAATCCTGAAAATGATATAACGTTACATACAATAATAAAAAACGTTACATGCAATAGTTACACTTACAAAGATTGTGCATGCAATAATAAAAAAATGTTACATATTGCACAATAATAAATATTGTTAGATAGTATATATATATAATTAGAAACGTTGCAATAGTTAAAAAACGTTACACAGATAACAACAATAGATAGTATATATATAGAATAATAAATAGTTAGATATAATATATGTATATATGTACAATAACAAATATTGTTAGATACAATAGTATATAAGTTAGTGTATATGTATATATATATATGTATATATATATATATATATATATAATTAAATACAATAATATATATATCGGTCGATACAGACCGATACAAACTTTTTCGTATCGGTTTTGGCCGATACCGATCTTTTCTGTTGGTATCGGATCGGCAGGGGCCAAAACCGATCTGATACATCTGATACGTATCGGTATCGACCGATACTTTAAACCTTGATATCAACACTCTAGCTTAGGTTAAAATACTAAAGGAAAACATCAAAGAGATGCAAATGCAGCTAAAATCTTTCTAGAATAGCTATAGAATATTTTGGAGTAATTGTTATATTTTTATTGATAATCACTTGGCTATTTCTAGCCTTACAACCCTTCATCTTACATTAATACCCCATTAAAATCCCCTGTGGAATATTCTAATATCCCAACAAATATACCAAAAATATTCTAATATACCAACAAATATACCAGGAATATTCTAATATACCAACACTCCTCCTCAAGATGGGCGCAAGATATTCACTAATCCCATCTTGTCATATCCTCTAATCATATCTGCAGATCTAAGTCCCTTGGTCATACTGTCTACTACCTGCTCCTTGGTTGGAACATGACCTAACTCCAGTAGTCCACGGTCCAACTTCTCCTTGATGAAGAACCTATCGATCTCGATGTGTTTGGTCTTGTCATGCTGCACTGGATTGTTGGCGATACTGATGGCAGACTGGTTGTCACACCACAGCTTCATCTTGGCTCCTTGATCCAGTTTCAGCTCCACCAGCATACTCTTCAGCCATAGCAGCTCTGCAACTCCCAAGACCATAGCTCTGTACTCCGCTTTAGTTGTCAATCTGGCCACCACCGACTTTTTCTTACTCCTCCAAGAGACCAAGTTGCCTCCTACAAATATGCAATAGCCCGAGGTAGACCTCCTGTCATCAGTACAGCTAGTCCAGTCAGAGTCACAGTAGCCCTCGATGCTCAAGTGATCATTCTTCCTGAATATCAACCCCTTTCCGGGGACACACTTCAAGTATCTCAGAATCTGGTACACTGCATCCATATGACCCTTCCTTGGGCCATGCATGTAGCGGCTCACCACACTCACTGCAAAGCAGATATCAGGACGTGTGTGGCTCAAATAGATCAACTTGTCTACCAGTCTCTGGTATCTGTCTCGGCAATTGGTTCTCCAGCCTCAGCACACAGCTTGAACCCCTGGTTGATCGACGTCGCTGCAGGACTGCATCCCAATATCCATATCTCTGTGAGAAGGTCCAGCGCATACTTCCTCTGAGAAAGAACAATCCCCTCTGCTTCTCGAGCAATCTCAATTCCAAGGAAGTACCGAAGAAGGCCAAGGTCGTTCACCTCGAACTCCTTGCCAAGCTTCCCCTTGAGTCAGGCAATCTCTTACTCATCATCTCCTGTGATAATCATATCGTCCACATACACCGCAAGCATGGTGATGTGGCCTCCACTCTAATACAGTATGATCAGCATTGATCTGTTGATATTCAATTCCTATCATCGTCCTTATGAATCTGTCAAACCACGCTCGAGGAGACTGCTTCAGTCCATACGGAGATTTCTTCAACCTGCAGACCTAGCCCACTGTCTTATCGGTGCAAAATCTTGGGGGTATCTCCATGTACACTTCCTCCACTAGATCCCCATGAAGAAACGCATTATTCACATCCAGTTGGTGTAGCTTCCATCCACCATTCGCTGCCAAAGAAATCAGGGTCCTAACGGTGCTCATCTTCGCCACTGGTGCAAAGGTCTCATCATAGTCAATGTCGTACGTCTGACTGTATCATTTTGCCACGAGTCGAGTCTTGTAGCGCTCTACTTTTCCATCTGGGTTCTGCTTCACAGTAAAGACCCACTTGCATCCGACTGCCCTCTTTCCCTCTTGCAGTTTTACCAATTCCCAAGTGTGGTTCTTCTCAAGAGCGTCTAACTCCTCGTGCATCGCCTCTTTTCACTTTGGATCGTTCTTGGCAACCTGCCAATTGTTAGGTACAGTAATACTATCCAAAGATGCAATGAATACTCCATGAGAAGAAGAGATGTTATTGTATGAAACAAACTGAGCAAGGTCCCAACCATATCTATCAGGAGAATTTTTCGCATTGCTGCGAGTGGTCCTCCGTACCGATAATGGTATGGGAGTAGGAAGAATGATATCACCTGAAGAAAATCTGGTGGTAGTGGTGTAGGTGTCTCAGGAGTTGAGACGGACGCAGGCAAAAGACTTGGCACTGGCATTATAGGTACTGGTCCTGCAATTTGCTTCCCTTACCTGTTGTAGGTAAGTAACTCCCCCTGAGCCGCTCTTCACTCTCCTGCTCCTCCTCAAACGTTCCTCCATGCCATACTCCTAAATCGGTCACCACATTCTCACCAATCTTCCTCTCTCGTCTCATACTCTCAGTATCAGACTATCAGGTGAGTTGCTCATGGAGGAGGTTCCCTCCCGACGGTAGTATGGCTCAAAACTTCCTGAAGTGAACATCCATGCTCACAAACTTCTTCTACTGGGCTCCAGCATACGTACCCCTTCTGAGTCGCCGTATAGCCCACGAATACATACTTGACTGTTCTGGGATCAAGTTTTCCAACAGATGGTCTGTTGTCCTTCACAAAACATACGCAGCCAAACACCTTTAATAGGAGTATCTTACTATTATTTCCTAGTAATATCTCACATGGAGACTTCCATCCCAGTACCTTCGAGGGCATCATGTTGATCAATCAAGCTGCTGTCAACACTACATGTTCCCACAGACTCTGTGGGACATTCATGGCGATCATCATGCTCCTTGCCACCTCCAAAGGTGTCTGTTCTTCCTTTTTGCCACTCCATTCTGTGCTGGTGTGTATGCACAGGTGGTCTGATAATGTATCCATTGGACTAACAGGTATTCCTCAAGTGCTTTGTTGGTATACTTTGTTCCATTGTCAGACCTTAATACCTTCACCACTGCTCTGTACTAAGTCTGGACATGTTTATGAAGATCTCAGATACAGGCAAAGACCTTACTCTTATTCTTCATCAAATACAGCCAGGTGACACGAGAGGAACAATCAATAAAAGAGACAAAATACTTGTAACCATTCATAGTAGTTGTGGCGCACGACCCCCAGACATCAGAATGTATAACATCAAAAACAGAAGAGCTCCTATGGCCCGCACCAACATATGAGCTCCGAGTAAGTTTGCCTAAATCACATGCATCACATACTAGTTTCTCCTTATTTGCCTTCTCATAAATAGATGGATACAACTTACTCAAAGTACCAAAAGAGGAGTGCCCCAACTGCCTGTGATGGAGTATGAGTGTATCCTCGGCACTCATCTTTGGTCCTCCCAATCCTGCCCTTTCTGCCACAGACACCAATGCCGAATCCAGTCATTCCCGATCCAGGTACCACAGTCCATCATGCCAAGTGGCACTCCCAAGTCTTCGTCCCGTCTCCTTCTCCTGGAAGATCACCTTAGGAATATCAAAAGAGACAATACATTTTAGTTGGAGGATTATAGAACTAATGGACAAAAAACTGGCTGAAAAAGGAGCATGTAAAACATTGGATAATCTTATTGAACATGTACAATCGACAGTACCCTTACCGACCACTGGCTGGAAAGTACCATCGGTTGTTTGAATGTTGTCTGCAGATGCTAGGTAAGTTTATGAAGAGAACTCACTAGCATTCCCTGTCACGTGTCGAGACGCACGCGAATCGACAATCCAGTCCGACAATCTAAGGGAAGACATAGATGCAAGGGGGAGTGAGTCATTAGTACCTTTTGATGGATGGGCATACATGACAGCGTTGTCTCTGGCGAAGATTGAGGTGGACGCCTCCTCAGTCCCACTCCTCCTGTCTCCATCGCTTGACGCTCTCTGCTTTCTCCTGAGTACTTCCAGCATGCCCAGCAGTGCACGATCCTCCTCAGTATAGGCACCATTAGCTCCTTCCTCGCCTTCTGCTACCAGCAGGTTCGCTCAATAACCTCCTCGACCACCCCGTCGCCCCCACGACCACAGCCACGTCCTCCAAACTGTCCACGTCCGCCACCTGAATCTCCCTCCTTTGGTGGTTTGGTGCAAGCATACCTCAGATAGCCCACCTCCCCGCAGTTGTAACACTGCCGGGGGTCTCCCTTTAGTCCTGTGCCGTCTGAATTGGCAACCGCTAGTGCTATCTTCACTTCAGGAGGACCACCTGTCATTGACTGTAGCTTGATACGAGTCTCCTCCTGGATCAAGGTCGAGATAGCCTCCTCAAGTGTAGGAATCTTCGGTTGGGCTAGAAGTAGTGTTGTCCTCTGAGCAAACACTGCGGCCAGCACCTTAAGAAACTTCATCGTCCTCTCCTGCAGACATACATGTCTCTCCTTACACTTCAGGTCCTCTCATCTCGTCCGATCTGAGAAGTGATCATAATCCAACCACAGACGCTCCAACTTCGTGGCATACTCCTGTACCGTCTTCTCTCCCTGTACGGTGTCGTCGATCTCCCCCTTGATCTGGAAAACCTCAAGTTATTCCCCACACCATCGTAAGTTCTCCTCAACTTCTCTCACACGTCTTTCACCATCTCAAGGCCATCCACTGTGGCGGTGATCGACTGGACTAAAGAATTGAGAAGCCAAATGTATACCACCATATGAGTGGACTTTCACTCGTCGCGTCCTGATGTTCCCTCATCCGGCTCTGTCTTCTCTCCTGACAAGAAACTCTCCAGGTTCTTCCCTGTGAGGGTTCTCCTCTCCCGTCGTGACCAACTCAGGTAGGTGGTCGGTCCATCAAGCTTCAGATTGATGGATGGAAGCTCCAACTTCGCCAATGTTCGTGTCACGCTCTCACCAGCCGACAGTTTCATCAGCTTCATCAATATTGCGACCTCCGCAGAGTCCAACTTCTTGATGATCTCCTCCATCAATCCTCCCCTTCTCCGATCACCTTACACCTGTCCCACGATTCACGTTCGCCCTCTTCGTCCTCTCCTAGACCCGATCATGTCGCTTCCCCATCAGATCTAGGCCTTCGATGTCAACGTCTGGAACGACCCGCGGGAGACGCCAGGAACCGCGGCAGAAGGCTCCACGGAAGTTGCGGCTTTGCGGTGGTGGTGGTGGTGGCGGACGAGCGGCAATGGTGGTGGCGGGCGGCGCGACAGCGGTGGTGGCGGACGGTGTGGCAGCGGTGGCGGTAGTGGCGGCTAGGGTTTGGAAGGTGGTGGCTAGGGTTTGGGTTCTGATACCATGTAGAATATTTTAGAGTAATTGTTATTTTTTTTATTAATAATCTCTTGGCTATTTATAGCATTACAATCCTTCATCTTACATTAATACCCCATTAAAACCCTATGTAGAATATTCTAATATACCAACAAATATACCAAGAATATTCTAATATACCAACAACAACCCTATTGTCTCTCATAAGATCAAATATTAGAGCAACAATGTCATAGCTAATAAACAGTAATTTCTTTGAAAAATCAACCAAACAACACTTGGGCCGCTAGTTTACATTTATGACTCAATAATTACAAAGATATAATTGTTTAATGTTGTATTCAAAAGCCTTCCAGGCCACCGAATAACCCAGTGCCCCAAAGAAAAGGCGTAAAGAATCTAAGAAACAATGTTCCACATAAGCAACCTTATTAGACTAGCACTTCAGTGTTGGTTTCATACATAGTTACCTCAGGAAGCCGACAGGTAACTATCAATCATAGTTTGCAATATCGGCTGATACCGATCCGATACGACTGATACCGATACAGTTTGACATATCTAGATCTGATACTGACCGATACCCGATACTGACCGATACTGACATTAGATGTCTCTTTTTCAGTCAATTCGACAAAGAAAATTAAATGAAAACGACCAATTAATAAGGGTGTAAACACATAGTAAGGTTGTAAAAGCATATAAAAGAGGAAAACTTATCTATCGCATGTAAATCAATCGACAAGGATGACTACTATTTCATTCAATTTCAAAAATACTAAGAAATAACACTAAAAATACTTAGAATTATGCATAAATGTATAAAATATATTTTCTAAAATGTTAATAATTTATAAATAGTTATTTGTTTTTCGATACCAAAAAATTCGATACTCCGATTCGAAAATGTCGATACCGTCGATCCCGATACTCATAGAAATTGTCCGATACCGATTCCGATACCTATACTTTGAACCTTGCTATCAATGAAGAATGTTCCACACAACAAGATAAAGACTATCACAAAATTTCCAAAGATGAGCTCCAAGTAATTACTACAGGGAGCTAACAGGGCCTCAAGAAGCCACTAAATAATAACCTTTAGCTACATACTCTACGCAGTGATTTTTTTTACAACATAGCCGTAGCCTAGAGTAATTGTAGCATCGGTCTCAAGTTAAATGTAACCATAACCATAAAATACAATAAGTGCATCAAATTTTTGGGTTTGGCACTTTTTTATGCCTAAAATTAAAAAAAAGAGTAACTAGACTATTTAAACTTTTAGTGAAAAAAGTGTATTCGTGAGAAGTTAAGAGGTGGTATCAATCAAGGACAAGATAAGAAAAAATTGTCTTAGGTGTGGTTTGGACATGTACAACATACACCATTACACACTCCAGTAAGTAGGAGCGATAAGATTGTAGTTAAGAGATGCTAGGACTAAACGTAGGGCTAAATGAACCTAGATGGTGGTATTAAAGAAGGATATGATTTTTGTTTGTGTTATAGAGGACATAGTCCATAACGGAGCTGATGGAAGAAAATGATTCAAACAGCCGACCTGAAAAATATGGGATAAAGGCTTTGTTTTGGTTGTCATAGTAAGAAAGAAAACTGAACCAAAATTCTCTCTGATTTCCCTTCCCATTCCCCTCTCCCATCCCTTAACTTTGTTTGTATGACAACAACCCAACTAAAAGCTTTTTCCTCTGTGATTTCTTCATCTACCAATTGTTTCACTGTCATTAGGCATAGCTTCCAATTGGAAGTTGGAATAGAAATCCTAGAATTTGGGAGAAAATGTTATTGGTAGTGGGAATTGTTGGTCAATTTCAGAGAATTGATACTCAAATCATAGCAAAAAAATGAATTGAAGAAGAATCGGAGAAGAATAAATTACAGCATCAATTGAGAAGATATAGATCAAATCAACGTTTCAGTCTCTCTCTTTTCTCAAGCAAAGGCAAAGGAGATCAATTTTTCCAATCCCATTGTCGGCTTCAGGCTTATCCATCTATAAAAAGTTAAAAACTCAAGATTGTATTCAATCATTTCTTTTAAATTGTTGTCTATTGGATTTGATCTCTATTTGCCCCTTCATATTGCATAATGTTACTTCTTCTTTTTTTAATATTCAATAACTGTAACCTAGATTTTAGGGGTTACAAATTAAGTTTTGAATCACTGATCGCAGTGTATGTAACCACACGGGCACGACATTGACAGCGTCTTGATGTATTTATGTAGTTGTCAGTTTCAGGTTTATCATTACAAATTGGTTGTTGTTCAGCTTTCTCATATCTGACTCATTGTGGTGGAGAAGTCTTGGATGATCATGATTACTGTTAACTTGAAATTAGCCAGTTCCTTGGTGAAGACCTCTTTTTCCTAAATAGCTACATCCAATAATTGATGAATGCACAGAAATAGAGAACAAATATTTTGAAGGTAAATGACAACTGGCATAGCATTAGGCAAAATGGCTAGCTTCTACAATTACTTAAGTTATCTTGTTTTCATGACATTTCTTCTCAGTGATTGATTATATGCTTTAGTGAGTAGTGTTGGAAGTTCATGAGCAATTTATGGAGACTTTACAGAATAGCGCAGATAAAAATATCATTATTTTCCTGGCATGTTTTCTAAGTGCTTGCTTATATGTTATATCCAGTAATGTTGAAAGTTCATAAGAAATTCTTGAAGACACTTTATTGAATATCCAAGATAAAAACCTCTGATCAGATAAGTATCTCACTCTATATTTACTTAACTTATTTGTAGTGACAGCTACTGTTTTGTGCTCACATTGCCAATCTTACCATGTAGTGCATTTTTACGTCGACCTTGTGACCCTTGCTCAAGGATTAAGCATATAGACTATTTGGGTGTATGTATGGACACAAAGATGGTCACTTTATTTAGAGACTGTCAGATAAGAGTCTAGACGAGATAGACTCTTAGACGTTTTACCTATTTCCACGTTGCATCTCCACTGAACCAAGAATTTTACTGGCAGTAACATATCCATCATTCTTATTTATAGTTTTTGATAGGCTTTAAATCTTCCCTCTAGTGCCTAGATCAAGTAGGAAATAGGTTTGCTCTCATGCATTGATACAAACCCTATCCCTATATTTGATGTGCATTCCAAGTCATAGTATTTCTGGATATCTGGCACTTCACTATAAGTGAAGTTAGATTAATCAAGGCATCCTAACTTGTCAAAATCTTTGTATGGTCTTTGTGCCAATTGAGAAATATTCTTGTTTAAGAATCTTGAGAGAAATGTTGTCATAGACTAGTAGGTCCTTAAGAGCTTAGCCCCACCAAGTCCTTTGAGATTACACTGGAGTGGCCATTGGCCCACTGCCCTAATCTTAATCTTGTTCACCTCTTTATGTCAGCTGGAATGACTGTGCCAAATAGTCTCCCTAGTCTTGACCAACATGGCTACTAGGTTATATGGTACCAAGATAGCTTTTGTTGTCTTTCACATGTATTTGATTTCTATGTTTGATATGTTGCTGTCTCTTATGAACCGCCAAATATTGATTTCACATTTGTCTAGTTTTCATGATTCGCCGTTCGTTGTTCGTTGTTCGTTGTTCGTGGTCGTTCGTGGTTCGTTTATGAGATCTAGGGTTTCTACAGATCTCCGTTGGTTATTCGTCGTCGGTTGAGGTTCGTTGTGAGATCTAGGGTTTCAAAGATCTCGTCTTTCTGTTGCATCTGCAAGTATGGTGGGGACCGAATCTTCGAGCGAGATTAATAGTGGTGATGGTAGCGGAGGTGGTTCTCCTTTTACTGTTATTCATAATGATGAATTGGGAAAGTCGATTACAGCGGTGAAACTCAATGGTGCGAACTACCTTGCCTGGTCCAAGTCTATCAAAGTGGTGTTAAGGGCGAAGAAGAAGTTGAAGTTTTTGACGGAAGAACCCCTGCCTGAAACTTCCGCTGAGTATGAAGATTGGATGAGTGCAGATGCATACGTTATGTCGTGGTTGTGGCATAGTATGGAACCACATATCGCTGCTAATGTTCAGTGGTGTGAATCAAGCAAACAGATTTGGGTATCTCTGGAAGAATCATATTCGCAGAAGCGAAACGTTGCCCGTATATATGAGTTGTACGAGTTATTGTTCAATACAAAGCAAAATGGGAAGCCTGTGAATGAATATCTGGCTTCAAAGAAGGCTTTGTGGGAGGAACTGCTTCAATATCATCCTGTTACTACTGATTTGAAGGAAGCTCGCAGACAGAAGGAAGAGTTTCATGTTTCACTTATCCTAGCCGGCTTGGATCCTGCGCTCGAACCTTATAAAGCTCAAATCCTTGCTGGAGAGCAGTTACCTACGGTGGCAGATATTTTCTCCCGTCTCAATCGTTCCTTTCTGGGACAGAGTTCTGTGGTGCCGAGTACTGACTCTTCTGCCCTAGTTTCTAGTGTTGTTGGTCGTGGTGGTGGACGTGGTAGTGGACGTGGCGGTAGAGATGGTGGTCGTAGTTTTGGTCGAGGAGGAGGCCGTGGTGGTAGAGACAATGGTCGTGGTGGTGGCCGCGGTGGTGGTGGTGGCCGTGGTCAACCACGGAAGTGTAACTATTGTGGAATGCTCGGTCATGTAGAAGACTACTGTTGGGACAAGTGGGGCAAATCAGAATATGCACATCAAGTGCATGCTGAAAATATGCAGTCCCAGGTCACCACTTCTGCTCCCAGAGATGATACTTTGGGTTTCAATCAGACTTCAACGTCCGATACCTCATCTCCATTTCAACAGATCCTCCAGAAGTTGAACGCGCTTGCTAGTACCACCTCCCAACCTACTGCAACCATGGCAGATATAGGTAATCCTGCTTTTGTGGCAACCCAGTCACCATCCACCTCTTGGGTCATCGACTCAGGAGCAAGCTCTCACATGTCTGGTATAACATCTATCTTTCATAATCGTAGTTCCATGAAACATAATATTATCTTGGCTGATGGATCTACTCGTCCTGTGCTTGGGAAAGGTGTCATTCACCCTACTCAATCACTATCATTATTTGATTCATTATATGTGCCTAATTTTCCATTTAATTTGTTATCTGTGAGCCAGTTAACCAAATCTCTTCAATGTTCTGTGACATTTTCTCCCAATTCGTGTGTTTTTCAGGACCTCAGGACGAAGAAGATGATTGGTTCGGGGCATGAAAAAGATGGACTGTACTACTTGGATCTACCTGGAAAAGCCTTCACTTCTGTTTCTACTTCTCCGTTGCAGTGGCATTATCGTTTGGGACATCCGTCTTTGGCTAAGTTGCGTCAAGTTGTTCCTAGTTTGAGTCATGTTTCTAGTCTTGAATGTGAGGCTTGTCAGTTAGGCAAGCATCACCGTAGTTCCTTTCCTCGTCGTAGTGAGAGTCGTCAATTAGAGTCTTTTGATCTTGTTCATTCTGATATTTGGGGTCCGTCTAGAGTCAAAAGTCCGAAAGGATTTCAGTATTTTGTTATTTTTATTGATGATTATTCCAGAATGACTTGGTATTATTTAATGAAAGAAAGATCTGAGTTTCCAAATGTGTTATCTGCCTTTTATAATGAAGTCTATGTTCAGTTTGATAAACGTATCAAAATTCTGCGTTCTGATAATGCTTTGGAGTATACTCAATCTTCTGTGAACAGTTTCTGTGTTGATCGTGGTATGATTCATCAAACCAGTTGTGTCCACACCTCTCAACAAAATGGTATAGTCGAACGCAAACATCGACACATTTTAGATGTGGCTCGAACTCTCATGTTCAATATGCATGTCCCTAAACAGTATTGGGCAGATGCCGTTCTTACTGCATGTTATCTTATTAATCGCATGCCATCATCTGTATTAAATAAGAAAGTTCCATTTACCATATTACATACAGATGTCGCACCCTTTTCCTTATCTCCTCGAGTGTTTGGCTGTGTCGCTTTTATTCATAACTTGGAACCTAATCGAGATAAGTTGGCTCCTAGATCTCTGAAGTGTGTCTTTCTTGGTTATCCCCGTACTCAAAAAGGTTATCGTTGTTACAGTCCACAGTCACGCAAATATTATGTCAGTGCGGATGTTACATTCTTTGAGTCTACCCCTTTCTTTCCTTCAGGAGACCGTTGTATTCCTTTTACAACAGATTTGATATCTTCCATACCACTTCCGGTCATTCCTGAATCAATTTCTGTCTCTATTCCCCATTTACAGGTTCATCAGAGATCCAAGGACAGGCCAGTGGTTCTGCAAAATTCAGCCTTCAACCAATCATCTTCCGTGCCTGAGGTTTCTGCTCCCATCACCACAGATCCAGATGATCTTCCTATTGCTCTCAGAAAAAGACAACGCATTTGTACCACAAAGAATAAGCATCCCATTTCTAACTATGTTTCATTACACCGTGCTTCATCATCTTTTCATGCATTTGTTGTTTCATTGTCTTCTACTTTTATTCCCAAAACTTACAAGCAGGCTATGTCATCTTCTGGTTGGAAAAGTGCAATGGATGAGGAGATGTATGCTTTACATCAAAATCGGACTTGGGAGCTTACATCACTTCCTGTTGGAAAACAAACAGTGGGTTGTAGATGGGTGTACACTGTTAAGTATCACCCTGATGGTTCTGTTGAGCGCCTCAAGGCACGGTTGGTTGCCAAAGGGTATACTCAGACATATGGTGTGGATTATATGGAGACTTTCTCTCCAGTGGCTCGGCTGAATTCAGTTCGGATTCTTATTTCTGTGGCGGTTAATCACCAATGGCCTATATATCAGCTGGACATAAAGAATGCTTTCTTGCATGGTGACTTACAGGAGGAGGTTTATATGGATCAACCACCGGGATATGTTGTAGCAGGAAATAAAAGACTCGTATGTCGATTGAAGAAAGCATTATATGGACT
Source organism: Iris macrosiphon (assembly GCA_036927795.1). Lineage (NCBI taxonomy): Eukaryota > Viridiplantae > Streptophyta > Magnoliopsida > Asparagales > Iridaceae > Iris > Iris macrosiphon. The sequence continues at coordinate 16,417,469 of JAYESA010000013.1, forward strand.
GAAACAGTCACCTCGTGCTTGGTTTGACAAGTTCAGTTCAGTTCTCATTCAGTATGGCTTTCGGCGTACCACATCAGATCATTCAGTATTTTGCCATTCTTCCTTAGCAGGTATTATCATGTTGATTGTTTATGTTGATGATATCATTATATCTGGGAGTGATCATGCTGAAATTGTGGACTTGAAGGCCTACCTTAGTCGTCAGTTTCATACTAAGGATTTGGGTCTTCTTCGATATTTTCTTGGAATCGAGGTTGCTCGATCTAAGAAAGGTGTGTATCTGTCACAACGCAAGTATGTTCTAGACTTGCTCTCCGAGACTGGGATGTTAGAGTGTCGGCCAGTTGAGACTCCTATGGATTATCATGACAAGCTTGATGCTGACAGGGGAGAGTTATTTGAGGATGTTAGATATTATAGACGTTTGGTTGGCAAACTTATATATCTTACTGTTACTCGACCAGACATCACATATGCAGCTGGAGTAGTTAGTCAGTTTATGCATGCCCCTCGGCAACCACATTGGGAGGCTATCTCTCGCATTATTCGATACTTGAAGGGTGCACCTGGAAAGGGTTTGTTGTACAAACCTTCCCAGTTGCTTACGGTGACTGGATTCAGTGATGCTGATTGGGCAGGCAGTCGCAGTGATAGGAGGTCTACTTCTGGCTATTGTACGTTTGTGGGTGGCAATCTTGTCACGTGGCGTAGTAAGAAGCAGAATGTTGTGGTTCGTTCTAGTGCAGAGGCCGAGTACCGTGCGATGGCTCATACAGCTTCTGAGATGATGTGGGTGCAGTCTCTTCTTCATGAAATGGGAATTATGATTCCTATTCCGATGGAGATGTATTGTGATAATCAGTCGGCAATGTTTATCGCAAGTAATCCGGTGTTTCATGAGCGCACGAAGCATATCGAGGTGGATTGTCATTTTGTTCGTGATTTGTTGCTGAAGAAACAGATTGTCACTCCTTATGTTCGGTCAGAGGATCAATTAGGTGATATCCTCACCAAACCACTTGCTCGCGGTCCATTTTCTGATTTATGTAGCAAGCTGGGCATGTCTGATCTATATGCTCCTGCTTGAGGGAGGGTGTTAGAGTTATTTTATTTTTGTTATTTATCATATGAGGGTATAATAGTAATTGTGGGTGTATTGCATATCAATATAAATAGACATGAGATGCAACCTAGGGTTCAAGGCCCTTGCAATCTCCTTTCTCATATTCTCTCTTCTCCTACTTTCTTTTCTCCTCTCCATCTCCAAACTTCACTGTGCATATAATTTATTTATCGGTATTATTTATGCACAAATCCGATCTGAATATTAATTCTCTGATTTATTGAGAATCATATTGAACATCATCAAATGATATTAATCAGTGGTCTAAAAATCGGCTTAGGCGGCCGCCTAGGAGCTCGGCGCCTAGTGTCCGTCCGATGTCTGCCTAGGCGCCCACCTAGGCCCTCCGACCCCCGACTATGCATGTTTTTGGATTTTATGGAAACAAAAATTCAAATTTCAGTAGGTCTTTTTTGTTTTTTAATCGCGGCTGCCTAGGCGGGCTAGGAGCCCGGTGCCCGCCGGACAATATATTAGATGATACTGAAATTTTAGCTACCAGTATTAATTTTTTACTGCATTAATTCAAACAAATTAGAAGTCACAGCTTATACTTTATTGCAACAATTGTGCAGTACGATCAATATTCATAATGTTGCTTAATGTGTTATCATGCATCAGTTAGAAGTAAAGGTATAGAGGTCTTTAGTAACAGTTAAAAGCATATGAATATAAATCCAATAACTAACACCCTTTATAAAATTGCAATGTAAGTGTAGTAATAAACTGCTTTGTCTACGATTTCAAGTGTTTCTAAAAGAAGATAAATTCATTTTAACAGTTTTGGCAGACAGTTTTCCATGTGGTGATAATGTATGTGTAGCCACGGTAGGAAATGTAACCTTAGGTTATATTTATTGCTACGCTCACAAAGTATAGTCATAGAGCTATAGCTACACCAGAATAGAATAGAATAGAATAGAATAGAATACACTTTTGCAAGTCATAGCTATTGGTGAACCGTATCAATCAACTTTAATTGCAATGCTTTTGGCTGTATCTAAGACCATTTTGTTATAATGAGGGGAAGTTTTCCAGAACAAGATCTGACTATCTCAAACTTTCATAAGTCCGAGGAAGCACATCTTTGGAATATGACAACTTGATCACTAAGATCAGTGACTCAGCAGTGGTTCGTAGAGATTGATTTTCACTGATATCGCACAAGTAGAATGAAATAATGTTGATCTCTAAAGGGAAACAATTCCAAAAGATGCATTGGGATATGAATATATATATATAGGGATACTTGTTAGTTCTCCCAGAAGATTAAAATGAAACCTTACAGTTTGCATACAGGATAGAACTCTGCAATTGGAAGCTCTGCTATATGTACAAGTAGTGAGTTTTATATATCACCATACCCCATATGAAGATCTCCACTTAGAAGTCATCTTCTACTTAAGAAGAGTTTGGGAAGGTTAGTCTAGACTTTGTCCTATTCCAGGTGGTTCTTAGACTATTATCATTCACTCTATTGGAGAAACCTCTCACACAAGAAACCTATGTTGCACCACAAATACAGAAACGGATATGGATAATGACTGCAGATACGACATACCTAAATTTTCAAATAGGTAAGATAAGTAGTCATCTATGTTGCACAAATACGGACATGGATATGTATACGGACACGATATGGATACAGACACCATTTTTCAGTGTCCATGCAACATAGCATGGCACACGTGCTCCAACTCTGCCGTTCTCAATATGACTTAATCTAAAGTTTTTTTCCCTTTTGTGTTCCACTATTTAATCTGCAATGATGCTTTCTTTCCTTAGTTAAATTGTGATTTCATGGGTAATGATGTTCATGGGATTCTACAACAAATGTATCATGCTAGCATACACCACTGTATCGTCACGTATTTACCCCAGCAAATGCATTTAACATTTCATAAACAGTACCCATCTCAGTTCGTATTTCTTAATAATACATGAAATATGGCCAACTGAAATTTTATCAAGTACTTACCTTAGTTAGCGCATTATTGCACACATGATACTAAGTTATACTTGAAACCAATAGTAACCTAGTTGCTAGTCTATGCATTTTCGGGCAAATGGCATTAGGTCTACTGCAACTAGTGGAGATTGTCTGTAATGCTAACAGATAGCGCTATAAAGTTACACTCCAAATCAATACAATTCTCTCTTGAAAAGACTCCGGATGGAAAAGAAATGTATAGTTCTAGCAGCCCACAACGGAGCATATAATAAACAATGCTGCACCACAAATACTGACTACTATACCTGCTTTCTGGTTATCTCGTCAGAAAATGTAATGGCAATCTTACATGGTGGCTTGAATGCACCAACAAGGTAATTCTGAAATCAACACAATTAATGAATGAGTCGATATATCCTGTCAAAATGACATAACTTGTCTATGGAAAGAATCTGCAAGTACATAAATATGCAAAAAAAATAGATGGCACAATAGAGAAGAGTCAGATGAGCCATTTAACTCCTAAAGAAAAATGATCTCGACATGTTTAAGGAGCAAACTGATTAATCCATGATATATCATCTGACAAAAGGAGTAAAACCTAGTTGACAGAACCAACAATGAACAATGAGAGCGTCCAGATTATATCAGTGAACAAGGTGTTCCGGAATCTTCATTATCTTCCAAAAGAATAATTAGAAGTAGTTAAACCCAAAAATTCCAACAATCACATATGTTCTCCAATTGTCCAACGACTGTTTTACCCATGTACCAAATTATTCTAATGAACCTATTCTCAAATCTCTATAGGTCATCTTATTTCGCATTGTTTTCCTGAATTCATTTATCTTTTGGTTCAAAAGCTATGAACAATTAAAACTTCACACACACAAAAAAAGCTGACGAAATGCATGCAAATGGCAACAATTGAAACCGCAACACCTCTTTGGGGGAAAAGATGAATTTCAGACATACTCCACACTTTTAAAGTATTAGCATCATGACAATAACAAATGAAAATTCCTAAGACGTACCGTAAAAAAAAATCTGCATAATCTGCATCTATTCACAAGAAAAGCACCATTTTACAACCGAGTACCATAATTTCATCTATAAACCTTCTCGTAGTAGTTTTTTTATTATATATATATATATATATATATATATATATATATATATATATATATATATTGTAGAGTTTTCCTAATAATTTCTCCGTTCGACCCACTTGAATGTTCTTCATATTTAGCCAATTCCAAACTCATGGAAGATCAAAACCACAATTACGAAAAAAAAAAAAAAACATGAGTCAATTGATCCTTACGAAAATTAGCAGCCACAGAGATCATAATATAAACTAATAAAATCAAACACAGAGACAAAATCGGAACGTACCATGACTCAGAGATTGCAACAATATCACCTGCGACGACAGAAAAATCGAAATTAGGGATCACCTCGACTAACAAAACGTTGAAGATACGATAATAAAAACGGAGATCTATCAGAATCGAACGAATTGTAGCTAATATCTTCACAATTTCATCGCATTCTAAGAAATCGAGAACCGGAGGAGAAGATCTTCACCAAAATACTGCAACGATTGGAAAACCCTAATTTTGCCGGTATCCGGCGAGCTCCGGCGGAGGAAACGGGGTTGGTATGGTTCACCGGCTGTATTGTTCACCGGCTCCTTCCGTAACTATATTCTCTCTCTCTCTCTTCTTCTTTCCAAATCTTCAAGTCAAACCAAACGGCATGGTTTATCATAGTTGCTTCTGCTTATTTATTTTAAAAGCACTCAAAGAGTGTGTTTGACTTCTCCCATTTTATTTAGGTTTGTGATAAAGGCACTACAAAGAACACTCATGTCTGTCCATAATTTTATCCCTAAAAATTACAAGTTTGTCACTCCTCAAACTTACTTAGGGCTGTCCATACCAACCTATATAAGTAAAAACCATTTATCTTCTTTCTTTTTCACCTTCAAATAAAGAAATCCCTCATTCTCTCCAAGTCCTAAAACATAAACCTAACTTTAGAATTTGATAGTTGTGGTCCCAAGTGGAAGAAAATTCTGATTTGGTGATTCTCCAACGAATATTCTTTCGGTATGTCTTCGATAACATACGATGAATAAGTTTTTCAAGTATGTGATTGTCACCAAATTATTTAGTTTTATTCGACTATTGTAGGAGCGATGCATGAAATTCTCTTCGATGAAGAAGTGGATCATGCAATCCATTAAATATGCACTCCGCTCCTTCCGAAGAACATGTCGGTTGTTCCGAAGCACCTACGGTACGTAAAATGACAACCATGTTTCTATAGTCAACAGTCATTGTGTAAGGACTATATAAACTACGACAGTCCTATATAAATATAGGACTGTCATAAATTTGACGGTCCTATATAAATATAGGACTGTCATAATTTTGACAGTACTATAGACTATGTGGACTGTCAAAATACTGACAGTCTTGGAGATAAAATGCTGACCAACGTATTTTCTTCAAGACTGTAAAAATTTTGATAGTCTACTCAATACATTAGTCTGTACAAATTATGACAGTCCTAATTTGGACTGCCAATTATTTGAAGTTATTAATTTTTATATTATTTTATATTGGTTATAGGATCAACCTTATACAGATGCTGTGGTACATCCTGCTATTGGGGTTGATGTGGAGAATGTATTCTCAACGGATATTCGATTTGTATCCCACGAAGAAGCATTAGATTGGTGCAGAAAAGTTGGAAGACGACATAACATAGTCATTATCATTGCAAGATCGATCAGATCTCGGCCGAGCCAGAAATATTTAGAGCTGGTCTGCGAAAGAGGAGGTGTGTTCAGGCAGCATCGGAAAAAAAAAATTGTTGTTGAAAAAAAAATCCCTAAGAAAACATTGGGACGAGAAAATGTGGTTGTCCATTTAAGGTATTGATTGTAAAAGTAGAAGATGTGAAGTGGATAGTCAAAGTTAAGAATGGAATACACAATCATCCTATTCCCGAGACACTTACGGGTCATGCCTACATGACACGGTTGAACAAGGATTAGAGAAAGTTGATTGAAGAATTGTTCCTTTCCGGAGTTGCACCCAAACAAATTTTTTCTACCATGCGACAAAAAGAAGATGAGAACAAGTCAACAATGAGGACGATCTATAATACTTTAACGAGAGCAAAATATAATAGTATGAAAGAAAGAATGGCGATGCAGCAAGTATTGAAGTTGATTGGGGAGCATCACTATGTAGAGTACCATAGAAGATATTCACAAAATGATGAACTCCTTTCATTGTTTTGGGCTCATCCTGATTGCACACACTTGGCTAGGTCCTTCGTAGACATATTGGCCCTTGATTGTACATATAAGACTAACAAGTTTAAGATGCCTCTTTTTCACATTGTTGGGTTTACGTCTACGGGAAAAATATTTGCAGTCGCTTTTTATTTTATGAAGAGTGAGACAGTTGAGAATTACACTTGGGCGTTGAGGAAACTACAATCCCTTTACATAGGATACAAAGAGCCCTCTGTTTTTGTTACCGACAGAGAATATGCGCTGATAAATGCTATAGATATTGTATTTCCTCATGTGCATAGACTACTATGCACATGGGAAGAGATGTACGAGGAGTTGGAGTCTCGTCTACCCTTCTATAGGCAGATACTCGGCGAAGAAATTGTTAAAGATTTGTTGGCAAGTATACCTTGTACTGACACAGTTACCGAACCAGACCATTACATGGATGTCCTGTCTGCTGCATACGTATTCTCTAATAGGTATAAAATACCTATTGTAATTATCTCATAAGGCATTAACAATACTTTCTTTCCAATGTGCGCTCCCCCGACCGAACACAACTATCCAATCTATGTTCAATAGGGCTTGTCGGACAACACTTTGTCATCCCAAGGTTTATCGGTCATTCTCCTATTCCTCTACCTTCTACGCTTTGGTATAAACAAGCACCGGAGGAAGCGATCGCATGGACGACACCCTACATCGATGCAATTGCTGGCTATAAGAAGATGATGAAGATGGAGGATCCCAAAATCTTGCCTAAGGACTAATTTGATATTCTAATCGATTGATACATCTTATACTTTTGTATCATTTTATAATTTTGTATGCAATAAAAATGGAATATAACATCTTGTACTTTTGTAGCGTGATAGTGACTATGAAATAAATAAAATGAAGTACCGTATGTTGTGCAATGAGTCTTGTATGTTGAGCATTGGTATCTTTTCCAACTTATATATATATATATATATATATATATATATATATATATATATATATATATATATATATATATATATGTGTGTGTGTGTGTGTGTGTGTGTGTGTGTGTGTGTGTGCGCGCGCGTGCGCGTGCGTGTTGAAAGTCCAAATTTTTATTAGAAAAAACTAGGACTGTCAAGATTATGGCAGTCCCATTAGCTATTAGGGCTGTCAAAATCTTTACAGTCCTAGTTTTAATCCCCTGTCTTTGCACACATATATATAAAACTAGGACTGTCAGGAATTTGACAATCCCATTAGCTATTAAGACTGTCAAAATCTTGACAGTTCTAGTTTTAATCCCCTGTCTTTATACATATATATAAAACTAGGACTGTCAGGATTTTGACAGTCCCATTAGCTATTAGGACTGTCAAAATTTTGACAGTCCTAGTTTTAATCTCCTGTCTCTACACATATATAAAACTAGGACTATCAGGAATTTGGCAGTCCATTAGTTATTAGGACTGTCAAAATCTTGACACTCCTAGTTTTAATCCTCTGTCTCTGCACATATATATAAAAGTGCCAAGTTCAAAGTTAAACAAAAATAACCAGTTAAAACTATGACAGACAACTTAAACAAAACATAACCAATCAAAAATCGAAATACAAAGTTACAGCCAACTTCAAAGTTTAACATGTCAAGATTACAACCCAAAAAAACTCGAAACACAAACTGTAGCAAAGTTTCATATCAATTGAAACATGGCCTAAACTTTATGCCGCCTCTTTGTACGTTGCTCCCTATTTTCCAAGAAAGAAAAATCTTCAGTGTTGTCGATGTGCTGTAGCTCCTCATTGATTTCCATATAATTCGCACCTGGCAACTGACGAGGCTTCTTCCCAACTTATTCGCTTTTCTAGCCTATTGATGATAATTCATAAAATTTGTTAGGTTATAAACATTTACATATCTTCAAACTGAAAGTTGGTTTCCTCACCATCTTTACCAATACAGTATATAAGACAGATGTGGTGGGGAGATCTGATGGTACACGCACAATATCGCCTCCGCGATTGAACAACGTAGGTAGTCCGACACCAGCGTAGTAGGCGATGTAGTCGTCGCTATATTCCGTCATATTTACTGCTACTTGTCGTTCAGTTTCTCTAATAACGTGACGTTGCCACTTAGTGAAGAAGTCCGAAACCCAGTTGAATGCCACATGAATATAGTTTAGGGGTTTTGTACCTTTCAGAGCACTTATCATTTTCAATGTGCACTTCGGGACTGTTTGTACGTAGCCAAACTAACGGAGCACTCTATCAGGCATATAAGGCTCATCGATTTTATGATAACTTATCAGACCGTGATATAAAGCGACTGGTTGCAATGGACGATTACTCTGTCGCAAATTACGATATGGATCCCAAACTATTTGCAACACATAAAATTTAGCATAACGTAATTTAGCATAACATAATTTAGTAAATTATTACCAAATATAAAAAAATAGGTCTCAATTCACCTCTTCTATCGTCATATCTTCAAGTGCATTCCGTAGGGCGGCCAATGTGTGTGGACATTTGGCATCTTCCTTAGTTGGCTTCCATCTGCATATTTTAGGAAGGTGCTCATCATACCCTCGGTTAAGTTTAGCCCGCTTCAGGGTTGGAAAGTGCTCGTATATCCATGCCTTCACGTAACCAAGTTAAAAAAAATTAGTCAAAAAATTTACAACAAAATTCTCTATTATGTATACAAGTTGACAAAGGTATATCTTTACATGGAGTAGAGACTGGCATCCGGATATGATCTTGGAATCGATGCGGGATGCCGCACCAAGCTCGCGGTAAAGGTATGCTAGTATACCGCTTCCCCAAGATATTTTTCCCACCGTATCTATGTTGTCAAAATTTAATAGATATTTAGCATGTATCGACATTCCAGACTTATCTGGAATGCCGACAGCCCCTAAGATGAACTGCATATATCCACGGGCCACATTATCGCTATTATCCACTTCGGGGTCCGGATCATCGAATGTCTCCTCCAAATATTTCAAAGAAAGTCCGTACGACTTTTTGAAGTCTCGAAGGATTGTAAAACTCATCGCATCAACTCCCAGACAGCCAGATACATAATCCACGATATGGTCATAAAAGTTAATGCTCAATTCATCAAAAGTGTGATTCATCATGACTCAGCCATCAACCCTAAGTCCCAATATATGATGGACGTCATCCAGGGTAATCGTCAACTCCCCTTTTGGGAGATGAAAAGTGTTGGTTTCTGGATGCCATTGTTCTACAAATGCTGATATGAGTGCATTGTCCACCGTCATATATGAGTAGTTACCCAAATTTTGTAAACCGGTGGGATTGATTTTAGCCTTGACATTGTCTCCGAAAAATTCAAACCCCCATGTATTGTACTTTTTGCCGTGGTTGATCACCGTTAACATACGAGAACTCTCCTGAAAAGTAAACAATTGGATGAACTTATGACTATATATAAAATGTAGTTATTTATAAAACATTAGATGAACGTAGAACTTAGAACTATATATAAAATTATCATAACGTAATATACTTACCGGATTGTTCCATATTTGGTATGCAATATGGTTCTCGATTGACGGTAACATAGAGCAACCGTTTGGATGAGTCTCGACTGGACTATCTGGCTGTTGAGAAGGTCCTGAACCATCAGTAGGCCAAATTTTTTAGGGTTGGTGGCTGAGTCTCGACTGGACTATCTGCATGCTGAGAAGGTCCTGAACTATCAATTGGCCGGTTTTGGACGGTTGGTATGTCTTCATCGGAGGAGGAAGAAGAACCAAAAGTACTAGGAGCATGTCTCTTCGAACGGGTTACAGTCTTCTTCCGTCGATGTTTTCTAACTTGAGGGGGTGCCTTAGGATCGATGATAGTGAGGGATGTCTCAACAGCACGCTCAACATTACGTTCCTTACGCATCGACGCAGTAGGGCGTCTTCTTATGATACCTTCATCCTCAAGGCCCTTTCGAGGGTCGTGACTATAAGACAAAGAAGATATATATTTTAACATCCCAAAATTAATTGAACATTCAGGAGTGTAGAAATTTCTACAGTCCTATATGTATATAGGACTGTTGAAATTTCTACAATCCTCTATACATAAAGGACTGCAGATATTTCAACAGTCCATAATGTATATAGGACTGTAAAAATGTCTACAGTCCAAAATATTTTTGTCCCGAACGTTCGAGGAATTTCGAACTTGTATACCCTAAAATCGGGTTCGAGACTCCAGAAATACGTCGAAACTACATCCAAATTCTATTTTAGCTTATTTTACTATAATTTTAAGCCTCTAACGAAGATTGAAAAAACAAATATGGAAATTGTTTGAAATGCAATAAAAATAAAAATAAATTGAGAAGGACAAGGAGGAGGAAGAATTGTACCTTGATTCTTTTGAGAGTTTAGGAGCCATCGATTAATGGTTGAAATTTGAGGAGATGGAGATTGCAAAATTTTAGGTTTCAAATAGAAGGAGTGGAGGAGGAGGGCACTAGCGGTAGTGGAGGATTGGGGGGTTTGGGGGTAAGGTTGGACTAGTATGAGTAATATTTGGGCTAGTATGAGTCAACTTCATTCATTAATGGGCTAGCCCTAAGTATTTTTTGTAGTGCCTTTATCACAAGCCTTTATTTATCACAATTCAAATTATACGCCACACAATTTTTATAATGTAAGAATCCATTTCCCTAACTTTTGACAGAAATTGTTTAGGACTGGCGCTCAACTACTTTGACCCAAAATAATTTGACCAAAATACACATCCCTCCATTTTCTTCTCCCCCCCCCACTCGGCCGCAGGCAGCCACGCCCCTCCCAGCCGCACTAACCCCTCCCCTCCCTGTCGCACTTATTTCCCGCCCTGCACTGCCTCGTTGACCCCTATCCCCGTCCAGCCTTACTGACCTCCCGCCTCGTCGATGCTGCTGCTCGTCGGCACTGCTGCACTCGTTTCCGCAGTAGATCGCCACCGTCACTGCTGCTCGTCGCCGCCATTGATGCTCGTTGCATGTTGTTGTGCCCCCCCTACTTTGCCAGTGCCGAAGAAAATGTGGGTGATGTCGGGTTCAGAAGGGGGGAAGGAGAGAGTGGGACGGTGGGAGCGGGGACGTGCGTGGCGGAGGGTCGTAAAGAAGACAATAGAAGGAGGGTGTTTTGGTCAATTTTTTTGGTCAAAGGAGTTAACTGTCACTCCTAGACGATTCCCTTCAAAAATAAGAGAGTTCTTACATTATGAAAATAGTGTTGGATGTACCTTGAATTGTGGTAAGTAAAGTGGAGGGACAAGTCAAAAAATTTCAAAAACTAAAATAAAAGTCAATTCAATTTTTTACCACCTTTTAAAAATGGTGAGAATATGATATCAGAGAATTGCTTATATTGTTATTTATTTATTTATTGACAATCAACCACAACTCCAGACCAAGCCTTTATCTCTATCCATCATTTATAGGGATGAGCATTATTCGATTTTGTACCGAATAAGATATTCGGTTCGGTTTGAAAAAAAATTGTTTGGCTTCAGTTTTAAAAATACTAAATTTTCTTATTCGGTTTTGGTTTCGCTCCAAAACCGAAAACCAAATTAGACATATTCAATTATATAAATACCCTCAATTCTATACATATTTTGTGTTTTAAATGTGTGTATTTTGAAAGCAACAATTTCATGTATGTGTTTTGAAGTCAAACTTTGGTTGTTTAACAAGAAGAAATACAATAAATATGTGTATAAAAATTATAATTTTTAATATAATTTAACCATAATTTCATCTTTGGACCCTATCCATTAAATAATATAAACATTCCAGCCGAACAAACCGAATAAACCAAATCGTTATTCGATTTGGTTTCGGTTTTGGCTAATTTTGGTTCGATTTTGAATTTTTAGAATTTAGGTCTATTCGGTTTTGACTATTTTGGTTCGATTGAAACCGAATAAATCGAATGCTCACCCCTACGCTTCTATCCCAAAAGTTGTTGGATAATAATGCTGCGATGTCAGGCCCCAGAAGCAGAATACTGGAGAGCGGGGGCTGACAAAGCTAGCTACGTATACCAGAGTACTCCAGTACCTCGAAATACGGTCACAGCTGTTAATAGACATGGGAGTTAAAACTACAAGCAAACAGTCCATCCTAGGTCAAGAAATCATAATATCTCAATCACAAGAAAGAATCCACAATATACAAGATATAAGATCATCAAAAGCTTCTTGTCACACCTGTACGAAGTATCGATCCCTGGAAGATCTTGATATCCATAGAGTGTGAGCATCTTCTCAATATAATGAGAATGTGACAGCGCCACTCCAGTGCCCGTCCGGATGATCTTTATTCCCAGGATAACATCATCTTCCCCTAAGTCCTTCATACTGATGAGAGAAAATTCTTTGTCTCAGTGACACGTGCTAGATCTGTACCTAGAATCAGCATGTCGTCCACGTATAAACAAATGATGACTCATCTCCCGTTAGCGAACTTTGTGTAAACACACTTGTCCGTCTTACTGACTCTATAGTCATTTGATCTTATAACTTTATCAAATTTTTCATGCCACATCTTGGGAGCTTGCTTCAGACCGTATAACGATTTTACCAACTTGCAGACTTTGTCTTCAAGGCCCTTGACGATGAATCCTTCTGGTTGTTGCGTGTAAATCTCTTCGGTCAATTCACCATTCAGAAATGATATTTTCACATCCATCTGATGTATAACCAGCTTATGGATTGCACTTATAGCTATCAACATCCTGATGGCCGTCATCCGCGCTACTGGAGCATATGTGTCGAAGTAGTCGATCCCTTGCTTCTGAGAAAATCCCTTGGCTACCAGCTTTGCCTTGAACTTGTCAATAGTTCCATCGGCCTTCATCTTCTTCTTGAAGATCCATTTGCATCCGATTGGTTTAGTTCCTTCAGACAGATCGATCAACACCCAAGTATTGTTGGAGATTATTGAGGCATACTCATCATTTATAGCCTCCCTCCAGAAGATAGTGTCTCTGGTCTTCATCGCCTCATCTTAGGTAAGCAGATCTGCTTCCGCAAGATAGGTGACGAAATCATCTCCGAATTCCTTCTGTCTCCTCACCTGCTTAGACACCGGTTACGAGATCTGGTTCGAACGTTGTCTCTAGAATTTCGTAAACATTTTTTCATTATGTGTTAGAAATTTGATGCATCTCGAATTTCGTAAACATTTCTTCTTTATGTGGTCCTTATTTTATATCCTGGTTAAATTAGGTAAGTGTCGAATAATAAAAGTTTGGTTAATTTAAAAGATTCCTACCATTTGCAACTTTGATGGACGGTTGCAACTTTTTGTGAATGGTTGCACCTTTGATGAAATGTTGCATGAATAGGAAAATTCGTTCCCTCTCTCTGCCTATATATATGAACCCAAATTCTATCATTAGGGTCATCTTAAGAAACACAATTCATAAAAAATAGGCCAAGAGAGATATGACGAATTTCACATCAATATCTATGGATTCTGGTATATTTTTATATATGAATTATAGTAACTAATTATATGATCAAGATCCTATATCGATTTACATGTTTTAAGTTTACATATTCGAATTAAGAATTATGTTTTACATGTGGTATCAAAGCATCGTTATATTATATATTTAGTTCTATGTATAAGAATAATTTAGAAGGAACTAAGATCCAATTTCTTACATGTGGTTCAGTAACCAATTTTTATTCTAAAGTGCTGTTTTATTCTAAAGTGCTATCCATTCCAGTATGTAAAAGTCCTTTCTTTCTTTTTTCTTTTTTTTCTTTTTAGTTTTTCTGAACCAAAATTAGAGGGTAATAAAATGTTATCTTGATCAGAAAAGTAATCTACTGCAGAGTAGTAAAACGTAGTCAGAAACTTTTTGGCCGCTTATGTTGATTATGTACTAATAATTTATTAACTTAAGAATGTTAGAAATATGAATTAAGTGGAACACTGATTTAGCTTTTGCAACAGAAGAGAAATCCATCTGAATTCATTATCAAATGTCAGAGAGAGAATGAGATATAGAAATGGGAAATAGAGCCCACATGGATTTATTTAGACTTTATATATATTTTTTCTTTCCTTTGAGATGTCGAGGTCTACCCCTCTCTATTGTAGAAACATTTGATAACTTTGATGGTGTTGATGAAGTATATGATTAATCCTCCCAGTGGACCTTTAATCGTAATTTTTTTTAATTTTTTTTAATTTTTTTTAATTTTTTTTTCAAGTTGGTTGTTCATTTTTACTTGTATCTTTTACTTGTACCTAAATCTGGCACCTTAGACCACTCGACCATCCTAACAGAGATACATAATAAAGATATGGGAAATGGCAGTTTATATAACAGTTTATATATATTTAGTACATAATATTTATATTTGAATAGAAATTATATATTCTTATAGAATAATTGTAGATATATTATGTATATGGTTTGAACTACAATATTCATATTATATTGAATTGATAATCACCACAATGGTTTCAATTATGTACATGAATATTGTTATTCTTGTATGACATTCATATTATTAGTTGGTGTTCACCACAGTAGACTCAAATTATGCATTGAATGTTCGACTAAGTAATATCATCGTTGGTTTATTTACTTACATTATGTGTTACCCACAGATAGACCATACAATATTAGTAAAATAAACATTAAGGTAGTTGATTATTTCTGTAATTAAGCAAGTATAGGATATTCACAGATACCATGCTTGTTTCATTATTAGTTTTGACCACTCATTTATGAATAAATCTTGGTCATATTTGTTTGATATAGTGTTTATAACTCCAAGATTAATTGAAGTAAGCTTATTTCTGTAATGCAGTTCAAATTCTTGTTCAACTTAATTCTTTTGCCAACTCGGTTTCCAAACTAGATGGGACTAACTACTCATAGTGGAAAGAGCATGTGGAATTTTATTTGGGGGTTCTTGACATTGATTCAACACTTGTTGGGGACAAGCCTGCTGATCTTACGGCTTCGTCCACATCGGATGAGGCTAAGTTTTTTCACACATTGACTAGAACCAACAAATTGTGCTTGAAATTCATGCGCTTAACCACTACTACCAATATCAAATCTTCCATTAAAGAAACCGAGACGGCTAAGGAATACTTATATATAATTACTGAACGCTTTAAGACCGTTGATAAAGCAGTTGCTTGAAAACTTATGGCTGAACTTACGACAACCCGTTTTGATGGCTCCAAAATTATGCAACAACATGTACTTGGCATGACTAATCTGGCTACAAAATTAGGTAAATTGGGCATGACAGTGGCTGATTCATTTCTAGTCCAATTTATCTTAAACTCATTGCCCCAGCAATATGGTCCTTTTCAAATTCATTATAACACGATTAAAGATACGTGAAATTTGAATGAATTGACCAATAAGCTAGTTCAGGAAGAGGCTCGAATTAAGCCGCATAATGGTCATGTTGCTCAAGCATATTATATGGTTCATGGAAATGGAAAGAACAAATTCAGAAAGAGAAACTAGAAGGGCATTAAGAATGGTCCATCCAATGAGACAGATCGACCTGCATCAAAGAAAGCTAAGAAGGATGATAAGTGTCACTTTTGTAAAAAGGCTGGACACATTCAGAAAGATTGCTTGAAACGCAAAGCTTGGTTCGAAAAGAAGGGTAAGCTTTTGGCTTTTGTATGTTTCGAATCAAATTTTGTTGAAGCACCTTCTAATACTTGATGGATTGATTCTGGTTCTAATGTTCATGTTTCAAACTCGATGCAGGGATTCCTTACAACCCGGATCACAAATATAAATAAAGACTACCTTTACAT
This sequence comes from Iris macrosiphon, assembly GCA_036927795.1. NCBI lineage: Eukaryota > Viridiplantae > Streptophyta > Magnoliopsida > Asparagales > Iridaceae > Iris > Iris macrosiphon. The sequence goes on from JAYESA010000013.1 coordinate 16,433,673, forward strand.
GGGAAATAGAGTGAAAGCTCTAGTAGAAGCCATTGGCACTTTTCGTTTAGTATTAGATTCTGGTTTTTATTTAGATTTAGAGCAAACTCTTTATGTTCCTTCAGTTTCTCGAAATTTAATCTCCATTTCTAAACTTGATAAGGCTGGCTTCTCATTAAAAATAGGTAGTAGTTGTTTTATTTTGTACAAGAATAATGATTCTGTAGGTTCAGGATTTTTAGTCAATGGCTTATATCAAATAAATCTTAATAATTCCTTTTCTGAATCTCTTCTTGTCACCTTGCATCCTAATGTTGGTTTGAAACTTAGTATGACAAATGAAAGATCTTCTTTCCTGTGGCATAAAAGACTTGGTCATATATCCAGAGAAAGAGTTAATTTATTAGTAAAAAATGAGATTCTTCCGAGTCTTGATTTTACTGACTTTGGTATTTGTGTGGATTCTATTAAGGGCAAACAAACCAACCATACCAAGAAAGGAGCTACAAGAAGCACTGATCTTCTTGAAATAATACATACAGACATTTGTGGACCGTTCAATGTTCTATCTATTGGAGGAGAAAAATATTTTATCACCTTTATTGACGATTTTTTACGTTATTGTTATCTTTACCTTTTGCATGATAAATCTCAATCTGTAAATGTTGTAGAAATTTACATTACTGAAGTTGAAAGACAATTAGATAAAAAGGTAAAAATTATTAGATCTGATAGAGGTGGCGAGTATTATGGAAAATATGATGAATCAGGACAACGTCCTGGTCCTTTTGCTAAACTCTTTTGTGCTCAGTACACAATACCGGGTTCTCCTTGGCAGCATGGTGTAGCTGAAAGACGTAATCGTACACTTATGGAAATTGTTACGAGTATGATGAGTAATGCCAATTTACCCATATCATTGTGGATGTATGATCTTAGGACACATATGGGGCTGTCTGGCGGAGGCACGTATTTATAACCCACAAGAAAAGAAACTGGATCCAAAAACCATAAGCGGTTATTTTATTGGATATCCAGAAAAGTCAAGAAAAGTCAAAAGGGTATAGGTTTTACTATTCTAATCATAGTACGAAAATTATAGAAACCAGTAATGCTAAATTCATTGAGAATGGTGAAGTCGGTGGGAGTGATAAAATTAAAGAAGTGATTATTAAAAAAATCGGGTACCAATTCCCTTACAACAAATTTTGAATGACATACTTCTACCTAATGTTGTTGATCCAATCAACAACATAGAACAAAATGTCAATGATCATGAACTCCATAATGAGGCTATCATCATTGAACCGAATATAAATACAGCACCAGAAGTGGCATTAAGAAGGTCCCAAAGATCCAAGAAATCAGCTATTTCAGATGATTATGTGTTGTACTTACAAGAATGTGAATTGAACATAGGGATGAGCAAAGATCCGGCTACGTATACACAAGCCATTAAATGCGAAGATTACGAAAAATGGATCGTCATGTTTGATGAGATGAAATCTATGGCTGATAATAAAGTTTGGGAGTTAGTCGAATTACCATAAGGACATAAGAAGTCGGTTGTAAGTGGCTCTTTAAGATCAAATACGACTCTCTTGGTAATCTCGAACGACGAAAATCTAGATTTGTAGACAAAGGTTTTACTCAAGAAGAGGGTGTTGATTTCAATGAAACCTTCTCTCCAGTTTCTAAGAAGGATTCTTTACGAATCATTATGGCGTTAGTAGCTCATTTTGATTTAGAGCTGCATCAAATGGATGTGAAAACGGCTTTTTTGAATTGGGAGTTTAGAAGAAAAAGTCTACATGGCTCAACCAGAAGGCTTCATCATAAATGGAAAGGAAAACATGGTATGTTTGTTAAAAAGGTCAATATATGGATTAAAACAAGCTTCACGACAATGGTATATTAAGTTTCACAATGCCATTAGTTCCTTTGGGTTTACTGAAAATATTGTTGATTAGTGTATATACCTGAAGATCAGTGGGAGTAAGTTTGCATTTTTGGTTCTATATGTTGATGATATATTAATTGCCAGCAGTGACCTTAGTTTATTACGGAAAACTAAGGATTTTCTTTCTTAAAACTTTGAAATGAAAGATATGGGAGAGGCATCATACGTGATCGAAATAGAAAATTTTCGTGAAAGATCACGTAGATTTTTTTGATTGTCTCGGAATTCATATATCACAAAAGTTTTGGAAAATTTTAATATGGCATTTTGCGATCCTAATGTTGTTCCAATTCAGAAGGGGGATAAGTTTAGCTTAAGTCAGTGTCCTCAAACTGAAGTGGAACGTGAACGAATGAAAGTTTTTCCTTATGCTTCTCTTATAGGAAATTTGATGTATGCACAAGTTTGCACTAGGCCAGATATTAGCTTTGTCATCGGTATGCTGGGATGTTATCAAAGCAATCCAGGAATTGATCATTGGAAAGCTGTTAAGAGAGTGCTGAGGTACTTACATGGAACAAAGGAACATATGCTTACATTTAGACATACTGATCATCTTGAAGTGATTGGTTACACAGACTCAGATTTTGGTGGATGTGTGGATACTAGAAAAAGTACTTCTGGTTTTGTGTTTGTATTAGCTGGAGGTGCTGTATTTCGGAAGAGTGCCAAATAAACCATTATTGCTTCATCCACCATGGAGGCTGAATTTGTAGCATGATTTGAGGCTACAATTCAAGGATTATGGTTGTGAAATTTTATTTCAGGGCTTAGAGTTATGGAATCTATTGCTAGATCACTGAAAATTTATTGTGATAATGCCGCAGCAGTATTCTTTTCAAAGAATGATAGGTATTCTAAGGAAATAAAGCACATGGAGATGAAATATCTGTCAGTGAAGGAAGAAATTCGAATAAGCGAGTGCCAAATGAACATATTAAAACGGATACTAATATAGCAGATCCACTAACTAAAGGGTTACCACCCAAGACATTTAAGCAGCATGCTGACAAGATGGGTCTTGAGAGTAAACAATAGCCTTTTCTTATTTGTGGATTGTTATGTGCTTGTATTTTGACATTTTTTTTAAGAATTCATTATTGAAAATTCTGAATTTTTCTCTTTCCATTGTTTATGTACATGTTATGTGAATGGATGAATGATAACATAAATAGTCTTTTCATTAAGACATTAAGGAAACATTATGATTGCTTCGTTGTACAGACTTGGTTAAGTAGATTATTGGTATATGGTACATGAAAGGGACCATGTTCTTTAATTAATATGGAACCTCTATGACTCTCATCAATGATTCAATTAACTAAGGTAATTAAGACAAATCTTCTAAGTATATTATTTCAGCATTTATGCGCGCCTTATGATTCCTATATGAAACCATAAATATGATTGTTATATGTAGCCCATATTTCATATTCTGGTTAAATTAGGTAAGTGCTGAATAATAAAAGTTTAGTAAATTTAGAAGATTACTATCATTTGCAACTTTGATGGACGGTTGAAATTTTTGGGGAATGGTTGCACCTTTGATGAAATGTTGCATTTATAGGAAAATTCGTTCCCTCCCTCTTCCTATATATATGAAACGAACTTCACATCAATATCTATGGATTCTGGTATGTTTTTATATATGAATTATAGTGACTAATTATATGATCAAGATCCTATATCGATTTACATGTTTAAAGTTTACATGTTTGAATTAAGAATAATGTTTTACAAGGCGATCTCAGCTACAAGCGCTAAGAATAGAGTTCGAACTCCTTGGTATGAAGGAGGGCGAAAAGGTGGATAGCTATGTCTCCAGGACTCTAACCATTGTGAATAAGATGAAGGTACACGGAGAGCGAATGGAGCAGACCGTAGTGGTGGAGAAAATTCTCAGGTCTATGACCTCGAAGTTCAGTTATGTTGTGTGTTCGATAGAAGAGTCAAATGATCTCACTACTATGAGCATTGATGAGCTCCATGGTAGTTTGTTAGTTCATGAGCAGTGTATGCAAGGGTACCAGGAGGAAGAACAAGCGTTAAAAATCACCTACGAAGAAAGTGCAGGAAGAGGAAGAGGTGTGTTCAAAGGTGGCAGAGGCAGAGGCAGAGGCAGAGGAAGAGGAAGACAGCCCTTCAACAAGGCTGCTATTCAGTGCTTCAAGTGTCACATGTTGGGACACTGTCAGTATTAGTGTCTTGACTGTTGGTGATAATATTGTTAGTTTGTTTATCTTGTTAGTTTGTTTAGATTGTTTAGTTGGTTTAGATTATTAGTTGGTTTAGATTGATAAGTTGTTTGTTGAAACAACTTTGATATATTTATTATTTAGTCTATCTCTTTACATCAAATGTTCAACTATATATAGTTGAACATTTCATTCAATAAAGATTACCAAGTTTATTCATCCTCCACAAAACTTGTGTCCTGTTTCCTCGTTACTGGGCTATTTTACTACATTTGGTATCAGAGCTCGGGTTGAGGAACAGAGAAGCTATGGCAACCAACGACGAGCAAGGCCCTACGACGTCGACGTCATTCACCTTCAAGTACCCCATGCTGACACGGACCAACTACGCGGATTGGGCTCTCTTAATGAGAGTCAACATGCAGGCGCAAGGCCTGTGGGAGGCGATCGAACCCGGGAAAGCCGACTACCGCGACGACAGGATGGCCCTGTCCGTCATACTCCGTGCCGTGCCGCCAGAGATGCTGCGGACACTGGCAGTAAAAGACACTACCAAGGAAGCATGGGACGCTGTGAAGATGATGCGGATGGGGGTCGAGCGCGTGCGCGAGGCCAAGGCGCAGAAATTGCGCGCTGACTTCGAATCAATGAAGTTCAAGGACGGCGAGTCCGTCGAGGACTTCGCGATGCGGCTCACAGGACTCGTCAACGACCTGCAACTACTCGGCGATGAAATGGACGACGAGAAGGTAGTTAAAAAATTCCTTCGAGTCGTTCCATCCAAGTACACGCAAGTTGCCATCGTCATTGAGACTTTAGTGGATCTCAAGACGCTGTCAATTGAAGAGCTTACCGGTCGTCTTCTAGCCGTCGAGGAGCGGTACGATCTTGGCAGCAACTCCGATGACACAAGTAGCCGCCTTCTCCTCTCCGAAGAGGAGTGGATCGCTCGCACAAAGCAGAGGAAGGAAGGCGACGCCTACTCCGACGGTGGCAAAAGTTATGGTCGTGGGCGCGGCAAGCCAAGAGGTCGTGGCCGCGACAACAAGAACTACGACAACGACAACGCGTCCGATGACACGCGCGACAAGAAGGGTAAGTGCCACAATTGTGGCATCTACGGCCACTGGGCGAAGGACTGCCGCAAGCCGAAGCGCGATGAGCGTGCCAATCTGACGCAAATAGAAGACGATGAACCAACACTGCTCATGGCCATGCTTCATGAAGAAAAAGAGCAGAGCAAAGAGATGGCGGTGACATGGGGTGGTGTGTGGTCCCCACCGCTACCCCACCTCCGGCCGCCTCTGAGCGGCCAGGTCCGCCGGACCAACTCCGGGACGGCCTACAGCGGCGGACCCCCTCTCAAGGTGGAACCCTTGAGGATTGATGGGAAGCCCAGAGTAATTTCTTGTTCGCTGTGTAGTGGGAATTTGGAGGAGGAAACCTTTGGAATCGATCGCGATGCATCTAAGGAAGCATCCTTTGATATAAAGCTTCCTAGGAGAAATTTGATCGTGCAATTCACATGCAATGCCTGCGGTGAAAGAACTCAGCGTACTGTAAACAGACTAGCTTATGAACGGGGGACTGTTTTTGTACAGTGTGCAAGCTGTCTCGTGAATCACAAACTAGTTGACAACCTGGGGCTTGTGGTTGAGTACGATTTACGGAAGGAGAAAGATGCAGACAGTGATGATACTAAATTAGCAACTGAGAGATTGAATCTTAAGACAAGTGCGTGCTCCAATCAAAAGACTGATGGTACTCATGTTCCAATAGGATCTCTGAAAAAATGCTCGACTGAGTGCAATGAGACGACTCAAGACAACGAAGAGGCGAAAGATGGAAGGCAAGATAATAGCAAGTGCACAAACTTAAATGAACATAATACAGAAGGCGAAAATAGAGACAAGGGCAATTGCATTTCTGAAGACAAAAACATCAAAGATGCTGCTTCTGTTCACCAATTTAAGGATGTTGTTGCTATTGTTGATCCTCCACGGGTTGGACTTCATCCTATTGCCGAGGATATGATGGGGTCGTTGCTGAAGGAGTATCTTGGCATACCCCAAGAGCACAAGGAAGCTTCTGAAGATACGGAAACCAACAACACAGGAGATGAGGAAGACGGTGACAATGACGAGCAACATGCGGTTGCTGCGGCTGCTGCTGTTCCACGCGATGGGGCAGTTTCGGGGGGAGCCGCTGTTGTCACTTCTTCTTCGACAACATCAAGTGTAGCGGACGATGCCGCTGCTGCTACTTCTTCGATGATAGGCGGTCAACCACGTCAACCACGCTATCGATCTATCCAAGAGGTGTACGACGCCACAACACCGATGGAAGAAGTTAGGCTATGTATGCTAGGTGCGGAGCAGCCTGCAGTCCGAAAGCCAGCTCCAAATTCTAATGATCGTCCAGCTCAAGATTCATTGAAGCTCAAACCACCCATGGGCAAGCATATGCCTGCGAGGCCCGTGTCCAATGGCGACCAGATGAAGACTTCTTTTGCGAAAAATCTTCAATCAAAAACTAGACTGGACCCAGTCAAGGAAGCTGTTATGAGCAGATCCACGCCAGTTTCAGCTGAGAATAGAAAAGTTGGTGGTGGTAATGGCTCCAGTCGGCCTGTAGGGCATAAACCTTTACCCTCAAAGGTTTCTTGTACTACTACAGGTGCAAATAGACCTGCAAAGGTCATGAATGACCCCACTTTAAAAAAGAAGGTTCTATCTGCAGTGCCTCATTCTTCGAGTCAGAAGAATGCTTACTCTGAACAGAAGAGGAGACCGAGTGAAAGGATGTATGAAGTTAGACCAGCACCAAGACAGCCACCGCCTTTGTCCAAACCTCCGCCTTCTCAGAAAATCCGTGTCCGGGATGGCCATGAGGACCAGTTGAAGAAGAAGCCGTTGAAAAGGAGAACTGATGAGGATGACGAAGAGAATCCTTTCCTAATGATCAGAAGAAAGTGAAGCATTGATGCAACAAGATTAAGGGAGTGATTGTTGGTGATAATCTTGTTAGTTTGTTTATCTTGTTAGTTTGTTTAGATTGTTTAGTTGGTTTAGATTATTAGTTGGTTTAGATTGATAAGTTGTTTGTTGAAACAACTTTGATATATTTATTATTTAGTCTATCTCTTTACATCAAATGTTCAACTATATATAGTTGAACATTTCATTCAATAAAGATCATCAAGTTATTCATCCTCCACAAAACTTGTGTCCTGTTTCCTCTTTACTGGGCTATTTTCCAACATTGACTGGGGGAGAAAGGCTAACTATGCTGAGTTAGACGAAGGAGAAGAGCTTTTGCTAATGTCCTATGTTGAGCTGCATCAGACTAAGAGGGAAGAAGTTTGGTTCCTTGACTCCGGTTGCAGTAACCACGAGTGGAAACAAGGAGTGGTTCTCGGAACTAAATGAGGGTTTCCGGCAGTCGGTAAAGCTCGGCAATGATACTAGAATGGCTGTTGTGGGGAGAGGAAGTGTTCGTCTGCAAGTAAATGGCCTCACTCAGGTAATATCAGATGTTTATTACATTCCTGAGCTTAAGAACAATTTTTTGGGCATTGGACAACTTCAAGAAAAAGGGTTAACTATCTTGATTCAGCATGGGATTTGCAAAGTTTATCATCCTAGGAGAGGATTAATTATGCAAACAAATATGAGTGGGAATAGAATGTTTTACTTGTTGGCTGCTATGGCATCGAAAACCTCTGCGTGTTTTCAAGCTGTACCAGAAAATGAGTCTCAACTTTGGCACTGTCGATTTGGGCACTTGAGTTACAAGGGACTGAGAACGCTCTCGTGTAAGAAGATGCTATGTTTAAAATTTATAAAGTCTGTGTAGAAAAAGAGGTTGGTGCGTGTATTACTTGTTTGAGGACAGATAGAGGTGGTGAATTCACCTCAAATGAGTTTGGAGAATTTTGCAAAGCTCAGGGCATAAGAAGACAGTTGACCACAGCCTACACACCTCAGCAAAATGGAGTTGCCGAGAGGAAGAACAGAACGATAATGAATATGGTGCGTTTTATGTTGACTGAAAAGCAAGTTCCAATTCCAAAGGTGTTCTGGCCCAAAGCTGTGAAGTGGAGTGTGCATGTTCCAAATAGATGTCCTTAGCCGTGGAAAACAAAACTCCAGAGTAAGCTTGGAGCGGTGTGAAGCCAAAAGCAGAATATTTTCGACTGTTCGGTTGCCTAGCTCACGCACATGACCCAGACCAGAAACGAAATAAGTTGGATGACAAGAGCAAGAAGTATGTTCTACTTGGAGTGAGTGAAGAATCGAAGGCCTACAGACTATATGACCCGATTTCAAAGAAGATAGTGATCATCACCAACTCACTTCCTAATGAACAGCAAGAGAGCGCTCCAGCAGATCCAGTTGAAGGGAGGGCTAGAAGAGCTCCGTTTTGGATGGCTGATTATGAGGATGGTGAAGGATTATCGGAGGAAGAAGGACTGAATGCAATGATGATGATAACCGAAGATGATTCGGTGACATTTCAAGAAGCTGTGAAGAGCAAGAAATGGAGGGATGCAATGATGACGGAGATTGAATCAATAGAAAAGAACAAGACATGGGAGTTGGCTGTTTTGCCAAAAGGAGTGAAACCCATTTGAGTTAAGTGGGTCTTCAAGACCAAGCTGAACGAAAATGGAGATATAGACGAGTACAAAGGGAGGCTAGTGGCGAAAGGATATGTGCAGCAATATGGAGTTGATTACACTGAAGTGTTTGCTCCGGTGGCCAGACTCGATACCATTCGGTTGATACTTGTCGTGGCGGCTCAACACAGTTGGGAGGTCTTCTAGTTAGGCGTAAGAAGCGCATTCCTTCACGGAGAGCTCAATGACACAAGCTAAAGAAGACGTTGTATGGACTCAAGCAGGCGCCAAGAGCATGGTACAGCAAGATAATGGCGTACTTCAATCGAGAAGGCTTCGTAAGGTGCTTCTGTGAACATACACTGTTTACGAGGTAAACTTTTAATAGTAAGCCTTTATGTTGATGATTTGATATACACTGGGAATGATAGGAGAATGTGTGAAGAATTTAAGAATTCAATGATGCTTGATTTTTGACATGTCAGATTTGGGAAGAATGAGGTACTTCCTCGGAATTGAAGTGATACAGAGTGCAAATGGAATTTTTATTTGTCAGAGAAGATATGCTCGTGAAGTGTTAACGATGTTTGGGATGGATAACAGCAATGAAGTAAGGAATCCCATGGTTCCTGGCACAAAGTTGTCAAAAGATGAGGCTGGTACCAAAGTTGATGCAACAATGTTCAAGCAAGCAGTTGGCAGCCTTATGTACCTAACTGCAACTTGACCTGACCTAATGTATGGGGTAATTGAAGCATCAGAGGTAAATTAAATGCTTTCTGCATATAGTTTAAAGGAGGGAATGTTGGACTGTTAAAACCAAGCAGTCATTTAGTTTTATTGTTTTTCAAGTTTGGTTCTGTTAAATAAAGCCCTATTCCTTAGGGACTTGATTAGGTTAGACTTTTTCCTTTCCATTTTGTTTCCACGCAGTGTAAGACGTGGTGGTTACTGCTTTGATTTCTTCTCTGTGTAAAGGGTATAAAGCCAAAGCTTGTTATTGAATTCATTGAGTAATTCTCTCCAGAAAATCAGTGTGTATTTGTGTAATTGCTTCCGTTTCCATCATTCTGCAGCCGCCTCCTTCTTGGAGGTATCCGAGGGCTTGGGAGGAGGTGCTTCTGCAGCCGCCTCCTCCTTGGAGGTATCCGAGGGTTTGGGAGGAGGCGCTGTAGAATTTTTTTTCTTGGAGATATCCTTTGCAGGGGCGGATCCAGAAACTGAAGTTGGAATGAGCTACCATAATTTTTGGTGGACTAGAAGTGGGTTAAACTATATAAAAAAAAAATCAAAAAAAATGTATATAGATAAATTGAACATAAATTGAACTTATAAGCATAAACTTAAACTTGTGATCATAAACTTGTTTTATAAACATAAATTTGTATATAAACTTGTCTTGTAAGTGCCGCAACACGCATAAACTTGGTCAGTCATGGAGCCCTTGCCTAACATGGTTGTTCCATGCTGCATGGGCCCTTAGAGATCGGGGTAGCCGGTAGCACAATATTCTTCTCTTCCAATGATCTAAGTAAATATTATCTTGTTTTATCATTATTAAATTATTTCAAGTTCTCGAGTCATGGACATTTGAGAACTTTTCTAGAATGACGAGTCACGAGTACGAGCTTTTTACGAGTTATCGTATTCACGACAGCGATACAATGGACAATACTCACAGTCGATTGTCTGATGTCAAATGTAATGGATTCTCATTAACAAACATTTCCACGGTGTCGTGAGGATTATGAACTTGTATATAAACTTTTCTCGTGAACTATATACAAAACTTGTTTGGTAACATAAACTTGTATCAACATAAGAAAACACACAGAAATAATCACTAAAAAAAATTATTAAATAAAAAAGAGTAAAAGAAACACAAAATGTGCACAGGGATTCGTGGCCGCATATACTCACTGGCCGCATGCACCCACTGGCCATATGGACCCAAGTGCTGAGTGATGGGTCATTAATGCGTGTCAGAGAAGTGACTAAAAGTGATAGATGTGACATGCCATAAAGTTTTAGGGAGATAAAGACAATAACCATAAAAGATGTGCAAGGACGAAGAAGAGTTATGCGTCCACAAAGAAAAGATGCGAATAAAGGCACTGTCGCATAAGTCCGCTTGCCGCATGCTTGCCGCATGCTCTCTAGGTCGCATGGGTGTTTTTTTTGGACTTAACGGATTTCTCATTCGTTCAGTGAGTGAATACACAAGGAGTTCAAGGACTTAGTTCCAGAACACTTTGTGTAATAAACAATCATGCATCCAACAAGATGGACGCATGCTGGTTGGCTATGCGGTGAAGAGTCCAGGCCACATGGAAGTCAGTCCGCATAGAACTCTCGGCCGCATATGATGTTGGGCGCATGAGAACATCGTCTTCTCCAAATAGCAGGTTCAGCCATGGCAGAAACTCCAAAAAACCAAAAAAATATTTTTTTCATAAAAACTTTATTTTAACTCCGAATTAAGTGAATCAAAAGCCAAATGCTCGAAATAAAATGCTCCATCAACCACAAATCAATTTTTCTAAAATACCATATTTTAGTAGATCAAAACCACAAAAAATACATGGAATCCATGAAAATTCTAAATTTCAAATTCAGATCTACTCAAATATACTCACAAAAATTCATGGAACCCTCTTACAACTGCCACGTGACGGCCACGTGGCGGCCATCCGTTGGAGGAGAAAAAAGAGGAAAGATCAGATGGCTACCAAGATGGTCGTCACCTGGTCGAAATGCCACTTGATGTTCGTTCATTAGAGAAGAGATGGGTCGAAAGTGACCCACATAACAGGGGCTAAGAGAGTTGTACGAAGGTTGTAAACATTTGGTAGTAAACTTAGCATTATTGTAAAGCAAAGCATCCTCCCACCCTACCGCGAACACATTTGTGTTTTTGTTGTTCACGTACCCATCTCAAAATGTGCAGCCAATGAAAAATGGACACGTGGCGGCAGACACAGGCGGAACCATTTTTTGGCGGTGTATATAAGCATGACTCCTTTAGTTACAACACCCTCTTCCGTAACGTGATATTCGCACCAACTTACACTTCTTCCCATAATTTCTTAATAGCCTTGTTTTTAGCTCACTGGAAGAAATTTGTTGCAAGCACACATTTTGTTCTCATAATACACTCCAACAATTAGCTATCTAGCTCATGCCACATTGGTTAAGTCCACACACATTTTTGTTCACTGGAAATACAAAACACAAACATTAGTTCATGCATAAAGTACATGATAGCTCTAGGTACACTACTTATCATAATGTTATTGCCAACCTCACTAGTTTAGGTATAACTCCTCCCACTCCCCTCCCAACTCCCCTATGCACTTAATACGCACTTAATACTTAAGTAATACACTCCTAATTACCTCTCTTAAAATAAGTAGGAAAAAAAAATCCTCTTTAACTCTTTATATAAGTACTAAAAATATTGTATTATATCTTTATTTAGGTATTAAGCATATTCTTACGTATATGAGAGTATATCTTTATATATATGAGTGTTCTTATCGATCTGTGTATGTAAGTATTACTTATCCTCTTAACTAGATAAATGTATATATTAACTATAATAAATTTTCTAAGTGTATCTATATTTTTTAAATATATCTATATTATTGGTATTTAAATATCTATAATATTATTTTAGGTCATATAAGTATACTACACAAAAGAAATTGTTTCCAAATATAGATCTTAATAAGAACTGTTTATGTACTTGTATGTTGAAGTAATATTTGGTTATTTGATATGGGGCTCTAGTAGATTCTTTGTGTACCGTACCAGTGTAAATTTTGTCTTGATTTGGATACGACTTTTGGTACCCAACAGTCTTAGCAAAGTTTTGGACGCAATAAGACAAATATATTTTGTCTATTTGATTTATAGTATTTACATACTTATATATAATATAATTAATAAAATATTTTCAAAAATCAGAAAAGTGAACGAGATTGTGCTAAAAGCTATTTGAGTTGTTCTCAAAAGAATAATGCAACTTTTGTTATTTTCTGAAGTTGTGGTCCTGTGCTACTACTATATATGTTTTGTGGCCGGTTGCTTTACACACATGTCATCAGACGCATATTATCCTGGCACACATGTAAGAGAGCCAAATGTGTGTTTTTGACATCATAGGAATTCTAAGCTTTCAATAGGAATTCTGAGCTTTCTTATGTATACTCAATAATGATTTTGTGTGGCAGCCAATATACACACTCCAAAACGAAACACTTCTTAGGGTGGTGCCACATTATAGATATCATCATTCGAGGCTAGACGTAGTGTACATAGCCTCCTTATGAATTAGAACTTACAAATAGGAGTAATAATTTGGTGTTGGGCTATCTTGTTGATGAGTTCAAATCTGCTGTCCTAAATAGTCTGTTCGGATCACTGTTCTCTCTTTTATCTTTATATTTAAAAAAAATATATGTATAGAGCATATAAAGTTTATAAAATTGTGAGAAGAACATAGAAATGTTCATTTTAAAAATATTTTTGAGCATAGGTCAAAAAATGTTCTTTTAAAGCACATTTTTGAACAAATTGACTATTATTAAATACTCCACCGAATTTAAATAACGATTAGCATATAAAAAATTATCTTTTTAATTCTTAAATCCGACGTCTAATGAGACAGAAAGTAATTAATTAGAAAAAATTCCACAAAGACCTATACTTCAAAATATTCTTAAAAAAATATTTGTATGCTTTTTTCGTAATTTGTAAAAATTTTACGTTCTGGACACAATTTTATAAAGGCTAATATTTTTTTAGTTTTTTTTTTTCGGTAGTGTTTGGGAAGGGAGGAAAGGGGGAGGAAGGAAAAAGTTGAGGGAAAAGTGAGAGAAAATTATAAGTGAAGGTGTTTGGGAATGGGAGAAGGAAAGTGGAGAAAGGAAAGTGAAGGAAAATTTATGTAGGTCCAACTAAAAAAATTTACTCCCAGAAGTAAAGAAAAATAGAAAGAGATGTGAGAAAAATGAAAAAATTTATCCAACTACCCCTCATATAAATTATGATATGATAATTCCAAAGACAAAATAGTAATTATATATCGATCCATAAACAACAAAAAATTTATTTTTAAACTTTTCCTTTCTCTATTTTTTGTTCATCCAAACAAGAAAACAAAAAATTAACTTTACCTTCATTTTACCTTTCCCCATTTTCTTTTTCCTCAAATTCTTTTTTTTCCTCTTTCGCAAGGTGTGTAAAAGTGCGAGGCAGTCCGGAACCCGCCATGGACCGGGCCCGATCAAACCCGGTTCGGCCCGACTAGGATCCGGTTAACGACCCGGACCGGCTCAGCCCATCTCCTCCGCGGGTCCGGACTGGGGCGGCAAAATCGGACCATAAGTCCGCCCAGGCCCGGTGTGCAATGTTGCGGATCCGAATCGGTTCCGGATTGGACAATTTTTTTATTTACTTTAATATATAAATTTTTTTGCAATAAATTTTATCGTATAATTCGTTCATAAAAAATAATATATATATATATATATATATATATATATATATATATATATATATATATTGGAACTGATAATTGAATATAAAAAAGTGAGATACCGCTCTGAAGTGAGACGTGGATGCAGTGGAATTGTAATCTCATCTTTTTATATTCAATTATCATTTCCAAATATATATATATATATATATATATATATATATATAAAGAAAATCGGTCTGACCCCGTTATATATATATATATATATATATATATATATACAGATTCAGACCGATACGATCCGGTTTTTTCCTGACTGGTTGATCTGGACCACAGATCGGTTTAGACCGGCCCAATACACACATTGACCTCTCTCTCTCTCTCTGAAAATTTTCAAACACACAAGGTCCCGGGAGAATCCGGACAGAATATGACAGCTGATTTGATCCCTTATCACACAAATCCTCTTTTTCCCCTATCACTATTGGACACAGACTTACCAGCCACCGCCTTCCTTTTTCGTGCAACCCCTGCAAACCCCTGCAAACCCTCCTCCTTTCCCTTTCCGCTCAAAGCTTGACCGACCCCATCCTATTTTTTCTCATTATACTCTCATTTCTCATTTCTCCTCCATGTCATTCCCACAGCAGAGGATTCTCCGTCAGCCCCAACATCTCCTGGCCGGCGCCGACGAGATAGCCCTCGAGATGGATAAGTAAAGACCATCTACTCCGAGGATAATGTCGACGAAGACACCTCCCAGTATGCATCCCTCCGCCGCCGCAAGTCCATGCCCTGTCCCGCCGGCCCCCCCTCGGACCAGGACGGGGTAGTCCGCTGCACCGCCAGCGCCTCCTACCAGCACCAGCCGCCGCCGCAGCAGAAAATTTCCGGCCTCCTCGGACGCCCAAAGACGCCCTTCCGCCTCATGGACACCTCCGCCTCCGCTGCTCCGCCGTCGGCATAGAGGCTAAAGACGACAAAAAGTTCTCCTCCCGCTACAACGACGACCCCTTTGACACCCCCGAGTAGTTCAAGAAGAAGAACGTCCTGTGGTTTGTCCCTGATGTTGTTTCTGAGTAAGTTTTGATTCCACATGCTTGTTTTCCTAGCCATTATATTGATCCTAGTGGTAGTTGATATCTATTTGGTTATTAAAGAACTAGTGGTCTCGCACACGCGATAATTACACGGTAGTGGTTTCAAGAAAAAAGAAGAATTGTAAATCTTACAACATCTCTTAGTATATTCTTGTGATCTTATTTTGTATTTTGTTGTAAATAATTAGAATATAAAATCTCTTTTTTTGGAGAAGAGAAACTATTACTCCAGCCATCACCAGCATTCAGAAATAACTCAACTAACTCATCACCAATGTCAACAAACACATCAAGATGAGAACATAATAGAAAGGATATATATATGATAGGTTACATAAAAAAAATCCTATCTATTTGGAACTTATCTCATTAGATGAATACATAATTTCTAAAATAAATATTATTATTATTATTATATTATTGTGAAATTAAGCTTAGTAAACCATACGTGATACGTTGACGAATTATACATGACAATCTGAGAGAGGTGCCTACTATCCTAAACCCTAAAGGATAAGTTTAATAGAATCTTTGTATGATTAACTATGTTTTACATCTAAATTGGACTAAAAGAAATATGTTCAAAGATTGTGCATTGAAGACTATGAAATTTCTTCTTTATAGTTAGTGATTTTCTCAAAGATTCATTTATAAAATTTGTTCCTTATGTTGTATTTCCCCATCTTTTACATGTTTTAAAAAAAAATCATGCAAAAGATACATTATAAATTTCTTCTTTATAGTTGGTGTTTTTCTCATTCTTTTTGTTTCAGCAGTATGTTGTAAATTTTGCTTAAACTTTGATCATGATTACATAATTGAACAGGTACATCTATTTGATAGATTTGATGCGTTTTATGAGGGAAGATGAAGCATTGAAGACTATGACCCTTTTTGAAGGTGCAAAAGATAACAATGAAGTTAGCAAGGAGTGCCTCAAAAATTGGGTGGTATTGTTCTTTCATTTTGTATTTCCCTTCTAAAATTAGATGGTACATTTTTTATTCATATTTTTTTCCTTATAATACTTTTCAAATGGTTGATAAGAGAACTGTGCAATATATAAAAAAGAAATCTGATGTATATTAATTTACAGAGGTTCTAAGTGGATTTCATTCTCCCTCAAGTTGTTAATGCTGTTCAAATTACAAATATGTTTTATAGCTCATCAAATGAAAGTCCAAAAAATCTCTAATGTTTTCTTATATTGCCATACGCATCGCTTGCCCAAAGTATCAATCTTTTAAGATTGCCAAATAGTTTTACATCGCATTTTTGCTAGTTTTGTTGGGTACTCTGCAATAGCGGATCGGCTTGGCCATAAATGTTATGACAAAAGTGGATCGGCTTGGCCCATTCCTTGGACGAGGAAGAAAGAGCACCATTGCATCTACTAAGTATGAACATAAATGTTCTGAAACGTGCATATAAAGGCTGAATGCTATCAACACCATAAATATTTGATATCGATGCTTTCTACTAGTCCTACACTACAGTTTGATCCTAACATAAGTTACCTATCTCAGAGCAGTCAGTCAGTCCATGATTTCTCTTCCTCATGCTATGAAGAGATCTAATATGATCAACACAAAACTTTTTGCGTAGAACATGTTTAAAAATTAGGTACTTGAACAATTACAAATGATCCTATTACATCAGAATCCACATCTGTAACTCATCAAATATGGATACCTGTTATTTGTTTTCTTCAAAATGTGGAGGGATGCAAACTTTCTAGTGGCTCATACAGTAGATTAGGGAGGGTCACTGAAAATCTGCTATTCATTTGTTCAAAATATGGATATATGTTATTTGGTTATTCTTGATAATTCATTTGTCTCATTATATGCAAATCAGACCCATCAAGAAGAGTTTGCAATGCCTTCTATGGTGCTTGAGAAGAATATGGTACTTGTAACCAAGGTTCAAAGTATCGGTATCGGAATCGGTATCGGACCATTACTATGAGTATCGGGATCGGCCGTATCGGTAGTATCGGCGGTTTCGGATCGGAGTATCGGATTTTTTGGTATCGGAAAGCAAACAACTATTAGTAAATTATTAACATTTTAGAGAATATATTTTATACAATTATGCATAATTTAAAGTATTTTCAGTATTGTTTCTTAGTATTTTTGATATTGAATGAAATAGTAGTCATCCTTGTCGATTGATTTATATGCGATAGATAAGTTTTCCTCTTTTATATGTTTTTACAACCTTATTATGCTTTTACATCCTTTCTAATTGGTCTTTTTAATTCAAATTTTTTTGCCGAATTGACTGGAAAAGAGACCTCTAATGTCGGTATCGGTCAGTATCGGGTATCGGTCGGTATCGGATCGGGCCATGCCAAACTGTATCGGTATCGGCCGTATCGGATCGGTATCGGCCGTATCGGATCGGTATCGGCCGATACTTTAAACTATGCTTGTAACCATGTTTCATGGTAGATTTCTCCTAATAAAGCTGAATGAAAGTAAAATAATCATGTGCTCAAGCATGAAAAGATGGAAGGTTTTGTTGTTCTCATGTCATAGCAAGAAATAACCTCTAATTCAGTTCCTTGGTATTTTCAAGGTTCTAGGATACTATCCCTCAAGTAGCCTTTTCCACAACAACATAACACTGTTTAAATTCAGTTCCTTAGTATTTTCAATAGCAGTTTGTGCACACTACTCTTTTCTCATAAAAAAGTATACTATATTATATATTCAATCACAACATGTAATGTTCTCCTTGGCTTCAAGTTTCACTTGATGCTTCATTCAAGTTTCACTTGATGCTTCATCTGGCTTTAATGTCGTAAATTATTGCATTCATTTAAATTCTCTCTGTTCCACATGTATAAATTGCTAACTAAACCTGTCAACTTTTGCATAATTAAAGGAAAAAAAAGCGAGAATCAACATCAGGCCAAATCACAGGACGTCCTTCTTCTTGAAGTACTCGGGGGTGTCATCGACCAAGGGGTCCTCGTTGTAGTGGGAGGAGAACTTTTTGTCGTCTTTAGCCTCTATGCCGACGGCGGAGGCAGCAAAAGTGGTCGGGGGGCGCGAGTCCATGAGGCGGGAGCGCGTCTTTGGGCGTCCGAGGAGGCCGGACATCTGCTGCTGCTGCTGCGGCGACGGCTGGTGCTGGTAGGAGGCGCTGGCGGTGCAGCGGACGATCCCGCTCCCGTCCTGGTCCGAGGGGGGGCTGGCGGGACGGGGCCAGTCGATGGCCTTGCGGCGGCGGAGGCGGAGGGGGGCATCCGTGGAGGTGTCTTCGTCGACATTATCGTCGAAGGAGGAGTAGATGGTCTTGAGCTTATCCATCTCGAGGGCTATCTCGTCGGCGGCGGCCAAGGAGCTGTTGAGGCTGGACGGAGGGTCCTCTCCTACCTCGACAATCTTCGATTCTGCGGTGGGAATGACATCTTCTGCGGAGTAGAATATGATCTGAGGGTGAGGGTGAGGGTGAGGGTGGGTGAAGGTGGAGAAGCACTTCTGCGAGCCTCAGTACTGAAATTAATACAATGTTGCAGGAACATTAACTGCGTTCTTACTGAAATTTGGTTATTTTTTCAGAGAGATTCCACTCTCACCAACTTCATTTAGTGTGTTTATGATTATGTCTCAAATGTATTGTGACATTCCAATGCGTTTCTTCTCTTCTCATTTTGATTTTGAATGGGTTTTCTTCCATTAGCATTCTGGCGCGTTAGTAAGATTGTGGTATGCCTTTGGAGGTGGTACTATAGTTTTTTCTACTAAGCATGAATACTTCTAGATTGAGCCAGATTGTAAAGTATCTGTGTTAGACACATAGTAGACACAATATGAACACAACAAAATCAGTGTCGTGTCCGCATTATGTAGTATTATGCTCGTACGATGATGTACCATAATCATGTCCATGTAACATAGGTTTTGTGATTTTTGGTCAGACTTCACTCTGATCTCATTTTGTTCATGATATATTATTATATTCCAAGTCATTTTCGGGTCTTTCTTTCGTTGCTTTTAATGTCTTATTAGATTGTCAATGGTTTTTTTCCCATTGATACTTTTGTTTTGGTAGGACTTGGTATGCTTTCGATGGTGATGATATCATTCTCTTGTTTTTTTCATAAGGACTTGTTCTCTCCATTCTCATTGTGCATACTATTTTGGTGATGACCAAATTGAAAATCCATTGATTCCGTCACAATCAAAATGATAAAACTTAAAAGAAACCAAAAGAAAGCCCATAGCCAATTTGAGCCATAATAAAAAATAGTATGTGTAATGAGATTTCAGTTACAATCAAAATGGATTTTAATATGCTTTGATGATATATTTCTGTTTCTTCAGAGGGATTCACTCTCTCCGATTATGTTTTGTGTTTGATATATGATTATGGTTCAAATTGCTTGTGGGGTTTTTCTTCAGTCGTTTTTATTGTGTTCTGATTTTGATATGAATGGAATTTTCCCATTAGTACTAATCATTCTAATTTTGATCTCATTTTGATCATGGTTCAAATTGCTTGAGGGTTTTCTTCCATTGCTTTTGATGTCTTCTAACCTTGCTTGTGAACAATTTTCTTCCATTTAATACCAAGGATTTTCATTTTGATCATACAAGAGCGCTTCTATATTTTCAGATGATCTTGTTTTAGGTCTTATGTTACCTTTTCTGTTAAGTCATATAAGGCCCTCTTTTATATATATATATATATATATATATATATATATATATATATATATATATATATATACATCATAATATCATATTGTTCAATATATGTTTCTTTGCCCCCCTTTTGTTTCTCAACTCAGAAGCAGAATTGAATTGGTTTAAACTACATAATTTATGTATATTTATTTTGGGGTTAACTTTAATTTCCTAATAGTTTTTTTATAAACATATAGACCATGGTAATGTTGTAATAAATTAATAAGGAACTTAGATTGATGTTGTTTATTACTTTTTAAGATAGAGAGTATTTTGTTTCCTGTTTAATTCTTGCATGTTGCTATCATTGTCTTGGACACAAATTTTTTTTTTTTTTTTTTCTAAATATCAAATTTTGACTCGTCTAATATTTCTGCAAGCCATCACTGTCATTACGAAGGCACTACATAATGAAAAATTAATGAAAATTTATAAGGTTGATAAACAAACAAGAAATACATATACACCTTGGTCCATTATTTTTATCTCGAGCAGAGAAAAATAATGGACCAAGGTGTATATGTATTTATTGTAGTTATGGAATATACTCGAATGGGTTTCCCCTTAAATTATCTTGTTCATATTCTTTTCTAACTACATGTCGGCTTCTCTATGTTTTTTGTCATTATATTATAAAAATTGAAATGGCATATTTTCTTCCATTGTACAATTGCTTATAGTATTTTTATATGCTTACATGATTTCAAGTGTTGGGAGCCTTTTTATCTATATATTTTTGTATGATTTGCATCATGCTGTCATTTTTTTGTCCATTAAGTTTTGTATTTACATTCTAATACAAACATATACTGTGATTTGACATTCATTTGTTTTTGTTTTCCCTTCTATTCTTGCTTTAGCTCTAGCCAGCATATGTGTTTTGCTTTAGCTCTAATCTTGCTTGGAAACTGCTTCCTGTGGAATTCCTGCATTTGGACTTCTTCCTGTGGCAATGTTCATTTTTGTGGCTGTGTCAGTTTTTTTAGTATATGGTTTTGGAAACTGTTATATTCAAACTGCTTTCTTTGCGATTCAAAGGAAACTGCATTTGAGTATCAACTTTTGTATCAAGCTTTTTGTATGATCAAATTTATCTAGGAAGCTGCATTCTCCATGTAAGCCTCTTTTGTACAGCTTTTGAGTATCAGTTTGAAGGAAATTTGTATTCTCCATCCGAGCCTTTTTTTCATGGTCATTTTTTGCAAATATGATAATCTTTTATATGGTTTTCAAGCAGTCATTTTTTATATATTTTTTATGTATCAAGTTGTTGTGTGTGGATTGATGGAGACTATTATTGGTATTCAGAATACAGGAAGCTTTTTTATCCTACATGTTCAAGTTGGATGCTTAAGCTTTTTTATATCAAGCTTTTTGTATCAAGTTGGATGAACAAATTTATGTATCAAGTTTAGTTTTTTTGTGGTGAATTTGTCATTTTCCTTCTTTTCTGCTACTATTGAAGAGTCTTCTAAAATCAAATCTTTAAGCTATTCTGCACTTGATTTTTTTAATTCTGATTCTTAATTCCTAAATACAGTAGTGAAGTTGTCATATTTCTTGTTTTTTGATACTATATTTCTTGTTTTTTGATTCTATAGTTTTTTCATATGTCACAGATTCTTCAAACCCCCTTGCTTTGCCCCCATCCTATTTTTCTGCATTTCACTCATACACCTGTTTTTTTCTCTTTGAATCAGCGTGTTAACAAATTGTGGACGGCTGAAACTTTTTTAAACCATATTTGGTTAATGGATGTAAGAATGAAATTGTTAAGTATGATGTTTACAAATCATGTTTGTGAATTTACTCAAGAAGATTTAGTCTGATACATATACTATATACTGTTACCAACCTCTGATGTCAAGATTTAGTCTGATACATATATTGTTACCCAGCTCTGATGCTTCCCCTTTCATCTCTATTTTACTTTATGTTTAATGCTTAAATACTGGTATAGGATTCTTTTAACTTTTTTACATTGTTACTGCTATGCAGACATCTATGGTGCTATGTTGCTATGTTCCATGTCACACTTTTTTGAAACAAAACAGTGAAGACAGTGAAGCTTTAGCTATAGGGAGGGTCAGTGATGCTATTGATTCCTTGTATGAGGTGACAGTTGTTCGCAGCATAAGCAAGGCACACATTCGTCTGAAGCGAGGCTCAACCTCCCTAGCACTGAGCTTCTTACAAGATTCTTAAACAAGAATATTTCTTAATTGGCACAAAGACCACATGAAGATTTTGACAAGTTCAAGGATGCCTTGATTAATCTAACTTCACTTATAGTGAAGTGCCAGATATCCAGAAATACTATGACTTGGAATGCACATCAAATATAGGTATAGAGTTGTATCAATGCATGAGAGCAAACCTATTTCCTACTTTATCTAGGCGCTAGAGGGAAGATTTAAAGCCTATCAAAACTATAAATAAGAATGATGGATATGTTACTGCCAGTAAAATAGGTTAAACTTCTCTAAGAAAAGGCCACAGTAATCTGACCTGGAGAAAGGATTCTTGAGTTTATTTGGTCTATACTCTAATCTGTCAGTCTCTAAATAAAGTATCCTTCTTTGTTTGTCCATAGATACACACCAATAGGCTATATGCTTAATCCTTCAGCAAGGGTCACAATGTCGACATAAAAATGCACACATGGTGAGGTTGGCAATGTGAGCACAAAACAGTAGCTGTCACTACAAATAAGTCAAGTAAATATAGAGTGAGATACTTATCTGGTCAGAGGTTCTTATTATCTGTGATATTCAATAAAGAGTCTTCAAGAATTTCTTATGACCTTTCAACATTACTGGATATGACATATAAGCAAGCACTTAGAAAACATGCCAAGAAAATAATGATCTTTTTATGCTATTCTATAAGAGTCTTCATAAATTGCTCATGATTCATGAACTTCCATCATTACTCACTAAAGCATATAATCAAGCACTTAGAAGAAATGCCATGAAAACAAGATAACTTAAATAATTGTAGAAGCTAGCCATTTTGCCTAATGCTATGCCAATTGCCATTTACCTTCAAAATATATGTTCTCTATCTCTGTGCATTCATCAATTCTAGGATGTAGCTATTTAGGAGAAAGAGGTCTTCACCAAGGAAATAACTAATTTCATGTTAACAGTAATCATGATCATCCAAGATTTTTTCCACCACAATGAGTCAGATATGACAAAGCTGAACAACAACCAATTTGTAATGATAAACCTGAAACTAACAAGTACAAAAATACATCAAGACGCACTCAATGTCATGCCCGTGTGTTACATACACTGCAATCAGAGATTCGAGACTTAATTTGTGATCCCTAAAATCTAGGTTACAGTTAGTGAATAGTAAAAAGAAGCAGCAGCAACATTATGCAATATGAAGGGGCAAATAGAGATCAAATCCAATAGACAGCAATTTAAAAGAAATGATTGAATACAATCTTGAGTTATTATGGATGGATAAGCCTGAAGCCAACAAAGGGATTGGAAAAATTGATCTCATTTGCCTTTGCTTGAGAAAAGAGAAATTGAACTGTTGATTTGACCAATATTTTCCAAATTGATGCTCTAATTTATTCTTCTCTGATTCTTCAATTAATCTTTTGCTTTGATTTGAGTATCAATTCTCTGAATTTGACCAAAAAAAAATCAATTCCCAGTAACAATTTCTCCCAAATTTTAGGATTTCTAGTTCCAACTGGAAGCTATGCCTAATGACAGTAACAATTGGGAATAGATGGAGAAATCACAGAGGGAAAGCTTTCAGTTGGGTTGCTATCATATAAACGATGTTAAGGGATGGGAGTGGAGAATGGGAAGGAAAATCAAAGAGAATTTTGATTCAGTTTTGTTTCTTACTACAACCACCAAAACAAAGCCTTTATCCATATTTTTCAGGTCGGTCGTTTGAATCCTTTTTTCTTCCATTCAGCTCCATTATGAACCTTGTCCTCTATAACACAAACAAACATCATATCCTTCTTTAATACCACCATTCAAATTCATTTAGGCTTATGTATAGTCCTAGTGGCTTTTAACTAGAATCTTATCGTTCCTCCTTACCGGAGTATCTATTGGTGTATATTGTACATATCCAAACCACCTATGATGATTTTCTCTTATTTTGTCCTCTATTGGCGCCACCTTTAACTTCCCACCAGTACATTTTTCTCACTAAAAGTATTAAATAGTCTAATTAGTTTAATTTTTCTTTTCTTTTTTAGCACAAAAAAGTGCCAAACCCAAAAATTTGATGCACTTATTGTATTCTATGGTTATGGTTATGGTTACGTTTTACTTGAGATCGACGCAACAACTGCTTTAGGCTACGGCTACGTTGTAAAACACTGCCTAGAGTATGTAGCTAAAGGTCATTATTTAGTGGCTTCTTGAGGATTCCCTGTCAGCTCCCTGTAGTAATTACTTCTAGCTAATCTTTGGAAATTTTGAGATAGTCTTGGTCTTGTTGTTTGGTCTTGTTGTGTGGAACATCCCTCTTCGATAGGCTTCCTGGGTAACAGGCTTCCTGGGGTAACTATGTATGAAACCTACGGTTCTGATGTGCTAGTCTAATGAGGTTGCTTATGTGGAACATTGTATCTTTACGCCTTTTCTTTGGGGCACTAAAGAAAAAATTGAGTAAATTTTCAGTAAATTGAGAAAAAATTTGAATGTTAATTATAGCTTCAGATTAATATATTGCATGTTATTCGTTTTATATGAACTCCGCTTATTTCAAAGCGATACCCAGAATTTAAATGGTGTATCACGAATAAAAAAAATCAAATAAATAGACTTCATTTGCTTTGTTATAAAGTTGAAATTATGACTTTGGACAATTGCATGTCATTTGTCATCTCATTTAAAACTATATGAAGCAATTTCTTATAATTAGACTATTTCAACACCGATTTTAATAAGGTACTTTTTAAACTTTTTCTTTTCTTTTTATTTGTAATATCATTTAAAACTCAATGTAATAATGTAACCACCTTCTTATAGATAGATCATTGTTTCAACACCGATTTCATAAAGTAATCTTCAATCTTTTTTTTGTCGCTTCAGATGAAAATAAAAATTTGTATTTTGGTCTCATGTACGATAAGGAAGAGAAATTCGTCCAAAGATGGAAACCTAGAAAGCCCAATTTATTTAATTGGCGATCATGATTATTTTTAAAGCGCTTATAAAAGCTGTTTGGTAACAATAGTTTATCAAAAAGAATTATGAAAAATTGGTTCGATTTAATAGCAGCTTTTGAAAGTCCCTTGGTAACTATTTTGGAAAGCTACTTAAATTATTGCATTTTGAAAACGAGGACTTATGTGATGCTTCTTGTTATTTTTTAAAAGTAACATGAGAAGTTGTTTGCTATGGAAAAAGACGATTTTCCATAGTCATTTGTCATATATTTCTATTTGTCAAATGTTATCAAATAATTCGTCGTAGTATTGTGGTGAGTGTTTTGTCTGTCACGCGGGTGACTCGGGTTTGATCCCTGGCAAGTGGCAACAGCGCGAAATTGTTAATTTTTTTTTTTTTATAGAAAATAATTTTTTTTAAGAAAAAACTGTTTCTATGTTCTCTGTCCAATATAGGATGAATTATGAAAGGATGTTCAAACTCCTCTGAACTCCAATTAAAATAGTTTATCCCTTTAGCAATCGATCAAATTTTTTTAGCCTTCTCCATAGATTGGAAATTTTCAAAAGTGGAGACAAACTTTTGTTGATCTACTAATTCTAGACGGGAACTCCAATTAAAATAGTTTATCCATTACTAATTTTTCTTTTTCTTTTAAATCAGTTGTCCTCGGAGCTCGAAATATATATATCAATCCAACATCCAAAAGTGTAGGAAAAGGTGAAGTGCGTACAAGATCGACCTGGAGGTTGGATTGTTTTAGTCTAAGCTAATTTTTGTTGCCCCTTGACATTGAAAATATAAATATATATTTAAGTTGGATTTGTGTTGAGTCTGATCCTAAGAAAAATAGATGGTTTGAGGGGTTGTTCTATAAAGAAGAGTTGCCTAAGTTAAAAGTTTTGTCGGACTTACTCCTAGACAAACCTTGAATGCATGATAATTTGGGGAAAAAATTATGACTTTTGCTATGGTTAAGTAAATGTTAACTTTTTGCCGCAGCCGCATGTCCTTAATATAATTAGCTAAAGTATTAAATACCATTTCCATATGAGAGTTGCAATATTGTTTTAAATTTCTTGTAATAAAGTTCTAGAGTAAATATTACTATGTTTGGTGTTGATTTAGTATTCTTGGATTTATAAAATTCATGGACACTATTGTGACAATTTGAATTTATATGAAGTTTTTTTGGATCAATATTTATATGAAGTTATATTTAATGACATTGCATCTATAACCAAAAGCTATTGTAATTATCTAGAGTCTTAATCTTTTTCAATCGACTGAATTGACAACCCATTTCTGATTTCTGAAGGGTTGACTCTTTTGCCGAAATTGTTGGGATTTAGATCCTAAAATTATACATATTTTGGTCATACTATTAGTTCCATTTTTGGAGAAACCTTTTTTATTTCAATATTTAGTTATTTCATATTAAGTTTTTGGATTACAATTGGTGTTATGTGACCGCTTTGTTTAGATAAAGAACTCCTTTTTAATTCATAACAACTCTGTGACTAATATGTTTAGGTTCATAACTTCTAGTTGTCCAGTTCATAACAACTCAGTTATGAGACTGGACTTTATGCTCTATGGGTTACAAATTTGTTCAGATTTATAACTCCCGGTTGTTCAGTCCGTATGTGCCCAGGACATGGTTCCTCTCCCATGGTATAGTTTGGAAACACTCAAGAACCTTTCATCCTCTAAATAGTATTAATAGAAGAAAAATGTCCAAATGTGTGCTACTACAAATTGCTGGCAAAAGAAGAGCGTTCTAGTAGTTCTTGCTGAACTTGGTGGTTAAAATTATTAAGAAATTATTATTATGACCAGAATAATCTACATCTATAATTATTGTAATCTTGTTATTAGGAATATCTACCTCTATAATTATTAAGAAATTATGAACAAATTTTAATAGTAGCAGCGTTAGATTAATTAAGAAATTATTATTATGACCAGAATTATCTACATCTATAATTATTGTAATCTTGTTATTAGGATTATTAGAATTTTTCTATTTAGATTTTGAAAATGTTGTGGTAATTGCATATTAGTAATCGAGTTCCTACTTAATTTTCTTAGCTAACATAAAGCTTTCCATACCAACATCAGTAGACATCAGTACAGCTATCTAACCCCTTGTCCCATGCTCGACTCACCCACCACCCAAATCCAATTCCATACGCTGCATCTAACTCTCACCCACACAATACACCACACGTAAACTTGTTCTATATACAACACACACAACACCAATACCACCCTACCCACGTCTCTTGTGCTATTTTCCAACACTCTCACACCAACATGGTTTGTTCATTACTTGAGTAAACACAAGCTTTCTTTTTGGAAATGGCAGTTTCCATACTAAGCTCTCATCTCTACTCAAAACTCACATAAACTCACCAAATGTTTCCATTCCTATGCAATATGCATTCATATCACCTTTACCTACTCCCTAACAACAACCCACCCCCTACTCGTACTGCTATTTAAAAACATGCCTACAACCTTCCTACAATGCCTACAACCAAATGCTTACAACCTTCCTACAACAGGCCACGTGGCCAGCCTCTATTAGGGGGAGAGAGAAGAGGTGGGGCCGGATGGGACCAGGTAGAGAGAGAGAGAGAGAGAGAGGGGGGGGGGGAGGTGGGGGGGGGGGGGGGGGGGGGGGGGGGGGGGGGGGGGGGGGGGGGGGGGGGTTCAGGAAGGTTGTAAGCATTTGATTGTGACGTTAGCATTTTCCTAAAAGCATACATCTTTTCTAAGCTAGCTACTTTTTTTATTACCATTTTATGCTACATCATGCTGCATCGACAACCCAAAGCCAGTTGCACTCTCTGTGCAAAGTGACGTTGTATGCAGACTGAAGACCCCCTTTATTCTCCCTCCTTGTTCTTCTTATAAGCTCATCCTCCCATTCTTCTTAGCCTCGTTTGCTACAACCCAACTTCTCCACCGGGTCACCACCAACTTGGGCCAGTGTCGATCAACTTCTATAGTGTGGCCTGTTGGTGGTATCAATTTTTAATATATATTAAAAATCGTTTGGACATATAATAAATTCTAAATATATATTCAAAATTTAAATTATATTTAAACTAACCACAAGGTATTATCTAATTAAATACATATCCAAAATTTAAAAAAAATATTTGTATCAAATAATAATTAAAATATATTCGAATCATATTTAAAAAATTCTAATATAATTTAAATTTTTATCTAATTTTTAATAATATTATAGTATTTTTTATACGTACAACAATTTTTACGTGCAACAGACGTGAATTTACTAGTATGTTTTAAATCCTCTAGCAGTGTAAGCTTGCTTGCTTCGCTAGCAAACAATAATTAAAAAAGTGTTCGTTGTTTAAATCAAACCAAACCAAATAAAATCCAACCATCCAAATCCGCGGATCCCACAAGGCCAAATCAAACCAAACCAAGCACAAATTCAGCCAACACTGTTGGCAGAATTTGGTCTTGTGGGATCCACTTTTGACTTTTTTTGCCTACGTGTTCGTTTTTTTTTTTCCGCCAACATTGTTGGCGGACTCTGTCTTTATTTTAAAATTATTCAAACTTGTTTCGTTTGCATTAATTTAATATAAATTTATGTTAATACAATAATTTTTTTGTATATATATATATATTATATAAAAGAAAATCGGTCTGACTCCGTTTTTATATATATATATATATATATATATATATATATAGATATATAGATATAGATTCAGACCGATTCGATCCGGTTTTTTTCTGACTGGTTGATCTGGACTACGGATCGGTTTAGACCGGCCCAATAACCCCCCTCTCTCTCTCCAAAAATTTTCAAACACAGCATTAAAAGGTCCCCTCTCTCTCTCCAAAAAATTTCAAACACAGCGTTAAAAGGTCGGTGGACCCACCAAAGTAATTAGGGAGAATCTGAACAGACAGCTGATTTGATCCCTTATCACCCATGTGGTGTGTATGACTTCCCGGGCCACCGCCTTCATTAGGCGTGTAACCTCGTGTGCAGTACACCTGCAAAAGCTGAACCCCTGCAAACCCTCCTCCTTTCCGCTCAAAGCTTGACCGACCCCCACCTCTATATAGGAGAGGATCCTCCGTCAGCGTCAACAGCTCCTTGCCGGCGCCGACGAGAGATGGATAAGTTCAAGACCATCTACTCCTCTTTCAACAGCTCCTTGCCGGCGCCGATGAGAGATGGATAAGTTCAAGACCATCTACTCCTCTTTCAACGATAATGTCGACGAAACACCTATGCCCCCCTCCGCCGCCGCAAGTCCATGTCCTGTCCCGCCAGCCCCCAAGACCAGGACGAGGGCGGGAGGCAGCGAAAGTGGTCGGGGGGCGCGAGTTCATGAGGAGGCGCTGGCGGTGCAGCGGACGACCCCGCTCCCGTCCTGGTCCGAGGGTGTCTTCGTCGAAGATGGTCTATCCCATCTCGAGTGCTATCTCGTCGGGTCCGACTCCCTTGTCCTCCTGAAGACGCTCGATTGTCTTCCCCGCCGACGCTGGAGCCCCGTCGACCACCGTGCACCACCGGATCCTACCACCGGCGAAGCTTGTCGACGTTGTCCGCCGTCCAGATTGGATCCCGACCGCGCAAAGCCTCAACATCGCCCGCACAGCTCCGCCGGAGCACGCGAGGCCCGCCGCGTCGACCACCGCCGTACCCTCGCCGCGGGAACTTCCGAGCATACCTCCGACGACGGATCGGAGCGGGGACGGGACTCCCCTTGCCTTTTTGGGAAACATGGGTGAGTTCTATTTCACACACACTCTCTTCCTTGCTGGATTAAAGAGTTCATTTTTGTTCACCTACAAAAAATTAGGTTTTATATTCATCCTCCAATAATTAAGTAATGTCACGTATGAAAATAAAAATTAAAATCACTTTGAATGTTCACAAAACTACTTCTATAGTGGTTTTATGTTGCATAAAAGTATTATATGGCCTCACTTTTTCTTCTTCTTCACTAATTTCTTTAGTGTGTATGTGTGGTGCTTAGTATCTTATAATTTTTTTTCTTGGGTAAATAAAATTACACGGAATGCACGTATGTCCTACGATGATCAATCAATCTAGAACATTATCGGATCTCTCTATAAAATGGAATATCAAAACAAAACAAAAAAGGAATCAAAATTGTCCATCCTAAAAATTTATGTTTAGACCAAAATTTATGTTTAGACCATGATGCTCTATCATTTTTAGTAGCATCATTGGAAAATATGTAGGTTTCACTGTATACTCTCTCTGAATTCCTCTTAGATCCTAGTTGATGGTGAAATTAGATATCAAAGTTTCTTATTGTTCAAATTTATATCTAAAAGAGTATCTCGTAAACTAATATTTTTTGTTTGGAGGCAATTCAGTGCAACATATTTAAGTTTTCGAATCAGACAACTTCGGGCCTCCAAGTCGGGACTCGCCGAAGAGCAAAACAGAAATATGTTCAAAGATTGTGCATTGAAGACTATGAAATTTTTTCTTTATAGTTAGTGATTTTCTCAAAGATTCATTATAAAATTTGTTCCTTGTGTTGTATTTTTCCACCTTTTACATGTTTTAAAAAAAAAAATCATACAAAAGATACATTATAAATTTCTTCTTTATAGTTTGTTGTTTTTCTCATTCTTTTTGTTTCAGCAGTATGTTGTAAATTTTGTATAAACTTTGATCATGATTACATAATTGAATACGTACATCTATTTGGTAGATTTGATACGTTTTATGAGGGAAGATGAAGCATTGAAGACTATGACCCTTTTTGAAGTGCAAAAGATAACAATGAAGTTAGCAACGAGATGTATAGGAGGCATGTTTCTGTGTGGTGCTTAGATCTTATAATGACAGTTTTTCACGTTGAAGGGAGGCAGTTAGATGTATAGGAGGCATGTTTATAATGTTCAGTCAAGAGACATCACATTGTGCTCAATTTTAAGTCACATTCAAAACTTTGTTCATCTTCAGCATCATCAGCTCTCATGTTCCATCTGAACTTCATATCTTGAAAATTTAAAATATGTCTCATCTGGATTGATATTCTCATTCGATCCATGCCTTCCACTTCCTTGAGACCAATTTGCGGACCAGGATACCAGTGCGGACTAGGATACCAGTGCTCCGGTCTGTTCTTCATGTAAATGTAACAGTTGGACAAGATGATTACTATTTTCTAAGTATTAAGGGTAACAAACATCTATTCCACAGTTTCAATTCCTTACAAAATCAAGTCTCATACTTTAAATAGTAATCATCTTGTCCAACTGTTGCAGTTACATGGAGAACAGACCGGAGCACTGATATCCTGGTCCGCAAATTGTTTTCAAGGAAGTGGAAGGCATGAATCGATTGAGAATATAAATCCTGATAGACATATTTTAAATTTTCAAGATATAAAGCTCAGATGGATCAGGAGAGAGCTGGAGATGGTCAAAGTTGAGTGAACTTGAAATTGAGCACAGTGTGATATCTCTTGACTGAATATTAGAAACATGTCTCCTATACATCTAATTGTCTCCCTTCCACGTGAAAAATTGTCATTATAACCGGTTCTGATACGATGGGACAATTTTGGGTTGTTTTAAGCTGCTTTCTTCTCCATATTTAGTGCAGGCAATTGGATGTAAGTTTGTTTGTCTTTTTTTTTTTTTTTTGTTAAGTTTGGTTTGCTGTGTTTCAAAGTGTATTTGCAAGACTAGTGACAAGATATGTATATGGACATTTGTTTGCTTCAACATAGCATGCAACGAAGGTTTTCTATTATGTTTTCTCATTTTTGTAGGGTACTGTATCGATCAACTTTATTGGCTAATTGAAGCAACATTATCAACCTCAACTTCAATTAATATAAAAAGGAGCAATTCTTCAAACCCCCCCCCCCCCCCCCTCCCTCTCTCTCTCCATCTTTTCTACCGTCTGCCTGATCGATCCCTTTCTCCAGGAACTGGATTGTTGATTGTTGTTTTCTTCCCCCCCCCCCCCCCCCCCCCCCCCCCCCCCTTCTCTCTCTCTCTCTCTCTCTCTCTCTCTCTCTCCATCTTTTCTATAGGGTCAGAAGAATTTGTCTATTTTATGCGAAAGTGTATCTTCAGCTTGATTCTCACGGCAAAAAGTAATGATAGCGAAAAAAAAAAAAACATCATTCACAACGGTAACAAATGACATCACCTTGCCCAAACTAATAAATGCTGAGGGTTGGACCTCTGTAAGCCTAGTGGATGCTACTTGAGCTTAGTACTCTCCATCTCATGAGTAGGTTATATTCAAGTGTATGAATGTATGTACGGTCCGAAATTTGGTCCGGTCAAAATCGGTTCGGACTGATCGGAATTCGATCAACAGATTGACCTACTTCTCTCCACATCCCCCTCCCTCCAGAGAGGTTCGGTTCAGTTGATCTTTTTTTTTTTAATATAATCGTTGGAGATTTTTACCAAAATACTTCCATTTTAGTAGAGCATATTTTTTGATCGTTTTAGGGATATTTTGATCATTTGAGGGAGGGGGGGGGAGCTAACTTTTGGTTCCTGAAAATAATTTGGAACAAAATGGTGAGAGGTTGCGCGCCCTGGGGACGCGTGTGGGTGAGAGGGGGCGGGCTGAGGCACGAGTGGGGGTGGTCGTGGGGGCCGGGTAGGAGAGTGGTGTTCGGGGGGGGGGGGGGGGGGGGGGGGGGGGTGTTGTCGGGGGAGAAGCATGGGGGTGGTGGGTGGGTGAAGGAGGGTAGTTTAGAAATAAAATAAATTTTGGGTATCAAATTGAAAATATTAGTTGAGATAGAGTATTAAGTTAGTACTTATAAAAGTTGAGGGTATCAAGTTGAACATTGTCAATAGTTGAGGGTATCAAGTTGCAATTAAGCCAATTTTCTACAAAATAATAAATTTTGTGGACATTGTCCTTTGGGAAAGAAGTTTGGAAAAAATTCTAATAAAATATTATGCCAGTTGATCTAGTGAAATTTTTATTGCACAAATTTTGCCTTACAAATGGTCAAATTTTGAGTTGGCTGAACCTATAAGAATTATATTTTTAAAAAAATTTGCACATAAGTCTTTTATATTTTCATAATCTGTATATAAGTTTATTTTTAATTTTACCGTATCGATATGGATTCACATCTTTCCGTGCGAACCTCCGATTGCGACGAGACCTATGTCGCTGGATCCACAACAAAGAACTATTCTTGTGATGGTATTTTCGGCGAGTTTTACAATACTTTTCAAAACATCACATGTGGGGCCTGTGAGGCCTCTGAAGGTGTCGTGGGAGTTTTGACCCCTTTTACATAGTGGCTTTTAGCCTCCAATAGCGCTATGAACGTTGTACTTTTACATATGACCTCTAGCTTCTTGAGATCTATGCACGTTTATCCATTTAGCCACAACCAATGCGTGCAAACTTTGTCCTCATTAGCATTCATTTAGCTGATCAGTATAATCGTAACCAGTTTCTGAGTGAGCATACTATTTTTTATTTTATTTTTGTATTTTATTTCTATATGTATTATTGTATCTTGTTACATTACTCTTAGGATTCAGTTCCCTTTTAGGTTAGGTGAGCTGGATTATTCTGAGGGTCTACCCACAGCAGCTCAGGTATGACTCGTACTAGGAATCATGTATTAGAGTGCTTAATTGCATCTTGTTCTCTCTCACTTATTAAGATTCTTAGACAACATAGTCCGCTTAAAATGTATCTGGTTATTGCCACGATGCATGCTATTTTTGATATGGGATGTGATTATACATATTCAAACACTTCTTTTTTTACAAAACCAAATTTCAAATGCAAAAAACTATGTTTCTCTGTTTTAATTTTTATCAAAGCTCTGTTTAATAAAGACTCGGTTTCAAAATAAAATTCCAAAGAGAGCCTCAACTGTTAGTTTGGAACATTAAAAATAAATAAATAAATAATGCCCTTTATTTGAAATTTATGAGCAAAATTTGTGGTAAAATACGATTACATTTTGAATCCAATTTTCAACTGGTAACGGCATTGCCATCGATCCATTAATGTTGTCTAGACAGCAATAGGTTATGCCAGTCCTCTAGGAAATGTTGCAACTAGCCATTAGGCCCAAAAACATTTGAAACGATATTTATGACATTAGAAGAAAGCCTCCAGTAGATCCATCTCTACTATTATAATACTGCTTAGAAACAGCTCAAAAATGAATCGTCTA
Organism: Iris macrosiphon; assembly: GCA_036927795.1. NCBI lineage: Eukaryota > Viridiplantae > Streptophyta > Magnoliopsida > Asparagales > Iridaceae > Iris > Iris macrosiphon. The sequence goes on from JAYESA010000013.1 coordinate 16,468,078, forward strand.
AGTCATATGTACATCATCAATTAGTAATAAAAAATAAAAAAAATAACTATCATTTTTTTTTCGTAGTTGAGAAAAAAAATTAAAAACCACATAAACATATAACAGTTCCTAAAATATATTTATAATTTAAACTAACTACAAGTTATTATCTAATTAAACACATATTCAAAATTCAAAAAATATATTTATAAAAATTATAATTAAAATATATTCAAATAATATTTAAAATATTCTAATATAATTTAAATTTCTATCTAATTTTTTAATAATATCAGAGTTTTTTTTTATACGCAATTTTTTACGTGCAACACATGAATTTACTAGTTTATATATATCAAGAAACAATGACATTATTATTATTATTAAAACTTGGACAAGTGTGGACATGTTATTGGTCTAATCCAAACAACCATCAGGACCATCAAAGTAGAACAAGTTTTCGTCGCCGTCGCCGTCGAGCTGGTAACGATCTGTTTTGTCCTCAAATCGCTCACTTTGGAAATGAGCGAGGATACGGTCTCGTATAATAGTTCAAACATGTTGCTTTTCCTTCATGAGGATAGCGATCATTACCCATTGGAGGACTCTCCTGGCCCTTGTAAAATCCTAATGTTCCACCCCATTCAATAAAATTAGCACTTACCGCTAAAATAGTAAAAAGTGACATTGGACAATAACCAACGGGTTTATCCGCATTCCGCCCAACATGTAACCACCAATCTCCCGATATTGAATCCTTAACATAAGTAGTCAACAACAACAATAACAAACTAGATGATTAAAAACTTTTAAATTGTAATATTATTCTAATTGGGGAAAAATAAAAAAGTGATGTATGACAAAAAATACTATGATAAAACACACAAGCACTATCAATGCAAAAAACCATAAATGCACAAGTTAAACATGAATGCACTAATCACTATCCTTGTCTTTGCATTTAGCTAGTGATTTGTTTTGTGACTAAAATTTGTTGATTATTATGAAGAATATGAGAAAAATGAAAAGTCTCGTTAAGGTACAAGTTCCAAGATATTATGATAAGGATTTTGAAAGGCAATTACACGATCATAAAGAAAATGACATACTGTTAGTTCTCGGTAGCATCACATAAAATCAAATATTGGTCACACTAAAACTCGTAGTAGTTGTACAAATATCAGATAAACCAATGTATTAACAGTTCAGCACAAATGCACAGCAAATTTCAACTATTTTTATATCAGCCAGAATCATTTATCAGAACACTGACAGACTAAAGAGAGTTTGCAATAGCACTGGAATAGGCTCTCAAATTGGTTGTCCACTACAATAGTATCTTCATAAACTCTTCAATTCCAGGGAGGGGAGTTTGTTTTCTATTCATTCCACTTTCAAAACTATCTTCATAAATTCGTATACAAAGTAACTAATGGCAGCTGAGGGCAGCACCTGGAAACAGAAAAGAGTGGATTAGCAAGCCACAAAGAAACCTAAAAATTATGTTCAATCTATCAAAACAATAATCCAAACAAAAAGAGAAAGCATAGTATGAAGAAGGAATAAATAAAGATTTTACAGTTTAGTGTGTTGCGCGACAAGGAAGAAAGTCGCCGCTTATATGCTTAACTGATGAATGAAAACCCTAACCATTTCAAGTTCTGACTAAGTTTACTTTTACCATGCTTGAAATATAAAGCTTTGCATTCATGAAATTATCTTCCAATAGTCTAAATATATGAAGCTTAGCATTTGAGAGACTATTCCAATATATTGTATAGGACTCGAGTTTTCTTTCAAAGTGCACGAATCCTAGAGCTTAACATGCATGAAATCTAAATTTTAGAATATTTACAGACATACAGTAGAAAATTCTAACCCCTGAAGAGATGGACTAGATGGCCTTCAACTCACTTCAATGCTACCAAAAATGGACCCATTCCTTCAGACTAGTAGTCTCCGTAAACTTAGTTAGTAGAGGCTCTCAGTCATTAGTCATAATACCTAACAACTAAACTAGTTAGGTCAACCGTAATCCTTTAGAATACCCTCTTCACCAAGACAATAATAGTTCTAACTTCAAGTTTCAAGCTAGTGGACCTAGGTCCAAAAAAAGACCATTATTAATATATTCATGCAGGACATCTTCAAGTAAAATACCACAAGGTGTCCTCAGTGGCTTCTGAAGACTTAAAACTTCACTCATCTCAAAGAACTATTACAATCGATCTTAAGATGCCCCTAACCCATTCATGATCATCAGTCACAATGAAAATACTACAAAATATCCAATTAAATTTCATTATCATCAGTCTAATCTCAAATCATGGAAGATAACGGATAACCTCCAGACAACACTCAACCTAGAGAATGATAGCAGACAGTCTATTTTTCTGACAGCCCAAGATTTCCTAGTATAATTGTTACGAACTTCATAAAGCATAGTTGTCAGTTGTCATAGTTGTTGATATGAGGAGGAAATTTTGAACTTACTTCCCACAGTCCATCTCATAATCTCATCTGGTAAGCTATCTCATAAAGTGCATGTTTAGCCAATATCTCAGAAAGTATAAATTGAAGAACAAAAAGAAACACATCTTAATCATGATTGGTAAGCTTTTATCAAGTATACAACCATGAAATGCCATGACCTTTCTCAAGCAATAAGTTTCCAGTACAAGCCAAAGCGAACTAGCAATCATTCTAGTTTCATATAGATGTATGTGAGACTCTTAATAAGCTATTGCCCGTAGAGGAGACCTGAGGGGTGTGGCTTACATTTCCAGCATTGATAGCATGCAACTATTTCTTGCAAATCTAGGACATCCTGCATATGCTTAATTCCCTTCAAAAAGTGGAATATTGGAAAAGCAAAATTCTCTAATATATTATAACCACCAGTTATAGTCATAATTTATCATTATAAGTACCAGTAGTATTATCAAATATCAATGTACTCTAGTCTCCACATTTAGTTTTGTGGCTCCTGTAAAACATAACTTCTCTAGGCTACCAAAATAGATCACTTTATACTAATGACCGAATTCAGAAGAACATTGATCGACTCAATCAACTGTGGAAAAGGATACTCAACTCAGAGTTAGCAAGTAGTTAAAAGCTAACTCCAAATTGTAGGCTATTGTACTTATTTGGATACTTGGAATTGTTTACACCATGGAACCACGACCAAAGACAGATAAGCTTGAATCTCTAACCTCTAGGAATGACAGGTACTCACTATTGCCCATGCCTACATCCTTAAACCTATTTAGTAGTTGCTGTTACCATTTAAAGTAAACTAAAGCTCAAGTCAATTTTACCCATTGCCTAATACCTAAACCCAGTAGATATAAAGCTGATCAAGTATTCACCACTCCCTTACAACACCACTCCCTTACAACAAGAATTGTGCCTTTGCCCTTCCAGTTGACCCTTATCCCTCTCTTGGCTCATATCATTGTAATTACCTCAGTGATTCCCTTACACCTTGTGCCTCATGTTGTTGTACTGTTGTACCTGGACCAAAATGCATCAGACTCGCTTGTCACTATAGCATAGTAGGATGGAGTAGATCCTTTTACAGCTTGCGGCTCAAATTATTGTACTAGGAACTAAAAGCATGAACAGACTTGATATCATAGCAGGCTGGAGACTGGAGTCAAACCAATGATAATGAAGTCCATGTAATAAGAAAAAGAAACGCTTTTGAAATATGATCCACCTAGGAAACTCTTCCAGATCTTACATAATTTCTTAGGAGACAACATAAGGTTGGTACATAGACGAAAAACTAGGGAATTTGAATTCATCCACATGCTTAAACCACTTGGAGATCTGTACCAACTATGATATCAGCCAACTTATCCCCCAAATAACACTTCCCATTTTGTTGATATGGAGAAGAGGTTCGGCCTATTCAAAACCCATTAGGAACCCACCTCACTACTGGACATGCACACCATGCATAGAGAAAACCTCACGATGCTCACACATTATTCAACTTAACAATTCCATGTCAATTTTGTGTTTAGTTATCAAACTTCATTTTAAATCCTAACATCCTTCACATGGCAGAGAAGCAGTATACACCCTCCTCAAGCAGAACTACTCCCATAGAATAACAGTTGATCTCAGCTCAGAACAAACCTCCTTCGAAGAGGAATGTGAACACAAAAAGAAGCAAAAACCTTCTTCAAAGAGGAAAAAGAGGTAAAAAAAAAAAGACCATTACTTTTGAATGAAGAACTTAGATGAAGTTGTGTATCCTATGATGAGACTATTATGGTTAAATTTGTGGTCCAACTCAAGCCCACAAACAGAAATCCCAAAGGACAGACAATATATCTCAGGGCACACGATAAACAAAAATAAACCATGTCTAGCAAGGCTCTATAATCCAAATTAGTAATAATTATTTTACGTATAACACAACACGAAAATGGATGCCCGCACACTGGCACCATTTCTTCATGCTGTCGCGCTTTCTGCTTCACCCTTAAACTGTAGTATTTGATTTGATTAATTACAGTCGATCTTTAAAAGGCTTACAAAAATTGGATCAAACCAAAGCGAAAAAGAGCATTTCCAATCGAGTTAGTTCGTGTTGCTATAAATCGATGCAAACTGGAAGCATTGTTAACCAAAAATTAACTTTATTGTAGGTAATAAGTAATAATATCACACTAAACCTGTTCTACAAGAAAGCTATCAAGACACTCTTCTGGTACATCTACAGATAAGTGTTTCCTCCATGAAGACCAATTCGAGCTGATTTCAACATCTACTAGCTAATACTTCACCATGGAAATTGGATGCATCAACTGAATGTGATTCCCAACAATTAGAATCACAAATAACCAACATTGTGCTGCTCCTGGACATAACTAAATTACATCAAACCTGCTCAAGCAAATCATGCACATAAGTGTAATATGTTAGAGGAAACCTACATACAATATTGTCTCTATGGACGCCAATTTGGTCTAACCATCTATTCCCTTCCCAGATATGTTACACTAATTACCTCATCAGCATCAACCACTTGCATTTCAGTAAAATTGTTTGTCATGCTTCCAATCTTCCAATATAACTTATATATACACTCTTGTTGTACTTGCTATATGTCCAGCTTCTAATCACAAACATGTGCCTCATATACTAATTTTCCTTTTCATTCTTTGAGAAATCATTAATCTGATTCGAACTTAAATAACAGCTTTTTGTACATGTTCCTGATAATAAATATTAGAAAGTTATCACCTATGTTGCACTGAATTGCCTCCAAACAGACATGTATCTATGTCTGGCACGTATCTAACACGATACTTGCTCGACACGTCTCGTACACTACAAAGCAAGAGTCCAAAAAAATTGATGTACATGCATTTGGATAAAAAGACGAGACTTGTGCCACACAATATTTAAGTATAAGAAAGTAACACATCTTTTATAGTTTATCTGTTTTACGATTGATTAAAACCTATCTAACATCTAAAATTAAATATTATTAAGCTCCAACATACATAGATATGAATAATATAGAGATGTAACCTAATCGTATGTATCATTATCCTACAAAATGATGAGAAGGCACGACCGTTGGCTGTTCAAAGCATGTTATACCGCGCAGGCAGAACGAATTCAGCAAAAATAATGAGAAGTCACTACCTTGGAATTTGAATTTAAAGTTTTCACATAATAACAAGATGTACCCAAAAACATTTAGCAAGTACCGTCTTAAAAACCTAGAGGATTCCAGAATGAACACTTTCAAATTATTATTCTTTGTAATCCTCTAGAATATATGCACAAATGGTGTCTGGAATTACCCTGTGAGATAATTGAGAACCTTGGCAAAATAGATACTAGATAGCCTGATTTTCATTTAGATTATAATCAAATTGGCCAAGTTCAGTTGGTTTCATGCAAACTATGGATGGATCTGATCTGTCTTTGACTAATAGGAAAACTATTAAAGAATTTGTTTGTTATTCAATATGAGCTAGCATAGAAAGTATCCAAATGGAAGATCAATCTATAAATTTCCCAGAAGCTGCATACCGTGTCCATAGGTATGTATAGAATGGTGGCAGTTATGCCAGCTGCAGCCCCAGCAACAAACCTCTCGAAGTTTGTTGTTTCATCGTTGCCAGATAATTTGAGTAGCTCTTTTCTATATGTATCATATGCGTAGAAGTTAATTGCCTTAAATGGAGCCATGCGAAGAATGTTGACAAAATTTCCCTTCCAGAAGCCTCTTAAACCTTGAGTGGAAGCAATTTGCTTGATGAGTTCAAAAAGATGCTTTTGTTCTCCACGCACAATGTACTCCAACTTTAGCCTCTCAAGTGGAGCAACAAAAGTTCTGGTACAATAATATATTATTATCACAACAAATGGTAAAATGTAATATTTAGGTAAAAAATATAGCTTACAAAAAAAGGGCAAAAGAAGAAGAAGAAAAAACCAACTAGTTTGTTCCACGAATAGGAAAGAAGGGAAATGATATCCTTCAAAATACATTCAAAGTATGACGAAATGTAAAAGGTATTCTAGGTTAGGTCTAAAAGTAGGAGTGCAAACAATAATACATAAAAGCAGCAAAAATTAGTGAAGATAGAGAAGACTAACAGTACCTTCTTATATAAATTGATTTTGTGAGCGCCTAACTATTTAACAAACAGTTGATTAATTGATTGGCAAATGGCAAGTTATCTACTAATATTTAATGAGAGATTTTATATAATCATGACTAGAAATCTTATTTGAAGATCCCGAAGAAATTGGCCAAGAGCTAAATGTTTTACTACTTGCAAGCAACTGGAAAGAATAATTTGAAGTTCTGAACACAGGTGCTGATTGTTATCCTATTGTCTAGGATAGTGCATATATGTTAATCTGATCCTCTAAATTCTCAAGAGGTTCGCATGTCAACATTAATTCAAATAATTTCCACTGACCTATCCCTTTAAATGGGCAGGTGTCCAGATACATATTTGACTGGTGATCGAAACAAGTCCCTCACATTAAAAAGATGTGCTTCTGCAAGGAAATTACTCAACGATCCAAATTTCCAGAGTTATATTAACCCAAAATGATCTTGCTATTGATCTTTCTTCAAAGCATTCATTTTTTTATCTGAAGTAGAGCCATTGCAGACTAAAAGTGAACATTTCTTAACGGAAGGAGGAGTGTTTCATAAATAGCCATCCAAACCATATACCAGAATGAGTGAAATACGAAAACTAATGATTGACTGAAGAACTAGGTAGGCTTTATAAAGTTTGCCCTCCTAATAGACGAGTGTCAACTTAAATTTGTTAGTGTCACTGTCACCGCCTATAGTTCCAAATGAGTACTAGGCTAAAAATTAAATTTGAAAAAACAAAACGAAAAAAAAAAGAGTGTACTGAGTGGTTCCAACCATACAAGGCCCTGCAGATCATTGGCATGTACCCAAACTCTCTGGGCAGTGAAACATCAAGATAGCATGGGCCTCTTGGGTGAGAACTTATGAATTGCAAGCAACAACTCATAAGGCTATCTTGACTGGTTCCAACTATATATGACCATGTTAGAACATCACGATAGCAGTGCCTCTTGGGTGAGAACTAATGAATTGAACTGAGCAACAATCCACAAGAACTGTCTCTCCCAGTGAACTGAACTATAAAGAATTGTTGAAGAAAGCTTTAGGTTCACTAAGCATATCAAACATGTCGTGCTGAACCAAAGAATGCCTGAAAAATCTTAAAGGATGCATGCAACATGGTTAACAACTGTCCCTTGAGGAGCTGGCAGCAAGAGACATTCTACCTCTGTATATGAGAACACAACCACCTGCTGAGTTGAGTATGGTAAACAAATAAGCATTTAATAAAATAACAATATTGATTTATTTTTATTTTGAAAAACCCCTATAATAACACAGTAACACCTTACGTTTTCCTGAGGAGCTTTCAGAAGGGTGCTGAGGTCTAACAAGCAAGGCAGATAAAAGAAAGGTCCGGTTTGTTCTGTTCTCATTATAACCTTCCAAGAAACATGCATACCTACATTTTTAACTAAACAGAGAGGGGTTTAATCTCCTTCTATAAGAATCTTACAGTGTACCAGATGTTTTAATTCCAGTTTTGAGCTGTTTGCTGCAATCTAGACTGCTCCCCAAACCTTAACAGGACACTGTTGACATGATGAAGCATGATACCTAACTTACTAGAAATTTGTCGAGTTATGTGAGTTGTTTACCCACTCTTTTTCCATTCTACTTTCTCTAATGACAAAGATTAGTATTAATAAACATCATTATTTGTCTTTGTTTCATACGTAACCCTGGGATGAAATGAATTTCCATCAAGCTGCAAGATTTCCAAATATTAGCACACAATCTGCATGATGATTTAAATATTCTACAAAAATCTAGGATCAGTATTACCAGGGACGTGGTACGTTTTGTTAGGTGGTACGGGAACGGGGCACAATACATTGGTTGTGATAATAAACGACGGTGGGTGGGGATAATAGAACAATCAGGGTCCTGAATCCACCTTTAGTTTCATTCTAGAAGTCATAATAAATGATTTACTGGGATGTCAAGCTATCATGCATTTAACACTCAGGATAGATAGATACAAATCATTATTCTTGAACTTGAGAAAGGATATTAATATGTATAATAAGTGGTGCACTTAACCTTTCAATTCCAATAATAATGGAATTCTTCCACAAACAGTGCATTTTAACTTGGGTTTCAGACCTTCACAACTTATGGAAAGGTTAATACCAGAAACCAACATTAGCACTTAACTGCTCTACCCACAAAAACATTTTTTTTTCATCCTTTCAGGATGTAATTGCACAAATGTCAATTTTGGGTATGTTTACTTTCATCGAAAGTGTACATGATAATGAGTTTTTCAAATTATTTCATATGTTCATCTAAAGCCACCTTTTGACAGTTCGAGGAGTCATATTATATTATATTAACCATAGAACATTAAGACCATGGTGTCATCTTAAGTCTAAAGGTTCACTGGTTCTCCACATTTACCTTTGCAAATCACAGAACTTTCCATAAATAAGTCAAATATCTTTCTTGCTATTATTTTCGATGGATTTTGGAGTAACCTACAAACTGTAAAGAATTGTATCTATAGCCTATTACAGACCTAAAACTAGGCAATGTGTTGTTCTGTAAAATGTGAAGCTCTATAGAAACAATAATGACATGCGTAAAATACTGGAACTTCAAACTAGGCAATGTGTTCCTTTAGTTTCTTTGGAACTTCAATAACAATCCTCTATCTCGTATAATACAAGAACTTAGTAATCTCTGGCACTTCAAAACCCGTCCCTTGTATGTGTCATGTCAAACACATATTGGACACGACACAAAGACTCCAATACACATTAGGATAGTCCAAAATGTATAGTTTTCTCTGTCGTATTTGTGTCCGTTCAACATAGACTAGAAACATATTTCTTCTACAAAATAGTTTCTTCTTTTTGCCAAAATGAAATGGAAATTGCAAGTACTCTGCACTATAAAAATTCAAAGTTTGATACAGGAAATTCATTGAGAATCGAAAAATCGTAATAAGTTCTTACTACCTCGAGACCATGGGAGCCACGGCTCCAGCCCAGAGATGCATCGTAGTGTTCATTGCGCCGGTTCTGGCACCCCTAACCCTCTCCTTTCTTCTTCTTCTTCTTCTTCTTCTTCTTCTTCTTCACCACCAATATCTCCTCTTCCACCTCCTCGTTTCCCTCCCGCTTCTCTCCATTATTCTCGAGAAACCCCTCCGATTCCTGAACAAACCCCTCTTTCCCCTTCACCGACAGGCTCACCGACAAGAAACCCTTCCCTCTCGGACGACAGAGCAGCTTCGGGAAGAACGCCGACGAATTCGAAGCGGAGACCGAGGAGACAAACGAATTCGGGACCGACTGTTCGAGAAAGAGTCCGCCGGCGACGAAGAGGGACGATTCGTTTCTAGAGAAGGAGTGGCGGAGGAGGAGATTGAGTTCTTTCATGGCGGACAATTCCATGGAGTGGAACTACTACGAGTGGAGAATTCTAGGGTTGTGGGTTTGAAGAAGTGGGAATGGAACATGTTCTTCGCGCATGTTGGGGATGGTGGCGGAGAATCCTTTGGGAGCTTCCATTGGCGACTCGCAGTCACCAACAGCACCACTCCTCTTTTGTAGTTTGGTTCAAGATTTTGTATTCCTATGAATGAATTTTAGATTCCTTTTCTATGAAAAAAGCATTCAACATTTACATTATCATTTTTGGATAAATTAGATTGAAAATATGAAAAATAAATTTTAATTTATTAATTTTTTTATAAATATTATTTCATATTTTATTATCTAAATTTACATGTTTAGAATAGAAGTTACAATTTTGAAAATAAAATGAGGGTATTATTGTCCAAACAAAAAATTCAAACATCATTTCTAGGAAATCAAAACTATTCCCGGGGGAACTTGTGAATTAATTTCCCACAACAATAGAAATATGAAGCACCTCATATTCCCCCCTAATTTTCAATCCTAGACAAACCAAACAAGGGTAAGGAATCTAAAACTCATTCCCAAACTTCCAAAACTTGAACCAAACGTCGATGTAAGTCTTTGATTTATTTTTATTTTCTTGGTGGAGCTGGCTAGTAGGCCTACAACTACTTTTTTTGTTTGGGTTTCTCTTTTTAGGGCTTACAAGTAGGCGTCCAACATCTAGAATCCATTTTTTCAATTTGATACATTTGGGTGAAAGTTTCAACCCTTAAAAATTTAGGATCCATTTGGATAGGTTTATGAAATTTCGTCCTCGAAATTTAAAGATGGTCATACCCTCTCTAGGTCAACCTCGGGTCCAATCTAAATCATACAAGCATACAAATTAAAGAAATTACTAAGTATCATCCCATGCATGATTATGGCTTATGTCTGTCATGATTTTACAGTCTCTGTCAGGGTATACTACTAATTACACTAACTATATAACACAAGCAACTATAAGGTACTAAGGAAGCAATCAAGTCAATATATGAAAAAAGGACAAGAAGGAAGAACAGAACTTGCTAACCCATCACCTATAGCATCGGTCCTCTCGACCGTCATCGCAAAAGCCCTGCCCTGCTGGGGTGTCCCCCTCTGCTGATACGGGACAGTTTGCTGTGCCTCAGGTTGTAGCGCCCCGTTCCTCCTATTCGAGGAGCGCGGCTAAGAAACACAAAGATGGTATCGTTCGATCGGGATAGATTGAAACAAGAACTCGTCCTCGTTATGGATTTGTTTCTTCGGAATCGATTCCCATATTCAGTGGACCGTGCCCCCGGGATCGACTTAGCAGCAGAGTCAGGAGGGACCTCTCCGCTGCTATCTTTTATTGTCTCGGATTTCGATGTCGCTTGTTGCTTTCGTGCTTTGAGTTGGTTTTGGATTTGCTTGGGTTTTCTTGAACGGTTTCGATGAATTCATTGTTTTCGTTCATTGAATTGCATTCAATTCCGAGTATGGAAAGAGAGGAAGGGGTATTGATCGAGCTGTTCGTGATGCAGGTGAACGAGCAGTAGGCGGCTTGCGAGCGGAGTCGTGAAGCGCCTCTTTCCTTCTCCCTTCCAACTATCTAAGTGAGTGGCTACCATCCCGATTAGCTAGCCCTGCTTCCAAGTCTTCACACCTAATAATCTGCATTCTTCTTTGCCCCGATCAGACGATACCAAATAATAACTAAAAGATGCTAAGATGAAATGGGAATAGACTTGGATTATATTGCTTGTCATTCAACTTGGGAACGGTTACGCATTTGCATGCTCATTCGTTTGGGTTATTCATCATATGCATCAATTTTTAGTTAGAATACATGTTTCTTCTATAAATTGTGCTATGCATATGGACACACTTTGATTTGGCATAGACTGATCAGTATGGATATGCAAAACCGTTTGTGCTTTGGAATTTGTTCGAACACCCCCTCCGATTTGCATGAAATGATTTGAACAAAATATTGTTAGATCACGGACAACTTGTGCACAAGGTATTTTGGCTTCCGCGGACGGTCGCCAGGGCACTAGGACCGATCCGATCCGGGCGAAAGATTTCGTATAGTCGTTTGTCACGGACGGAGTGCTATGTAGCGGGGCTCGCCACCTGCGTTGCATATCATTCTAGTTCCGAGACTATAACCCGTCCTTTTGTGGCATCATGCCAGTGATCCATATTCGTATATTTAAACCTGTTGCAAACTAACTTGTGTCTTCGTGGCAGGGAAGGCAAGGTAAGTATTGTGCAGGTAATTCAGACGGGCAGGTAAAAGCCACCGAACGGTGGCAAGTTCATTTCAGTAAATTCTATATGCTGCTTACTTGTAAATGAACTAAGGCAAGATAGAAACCCACAAAATATGCATGCTTCATATAAACAACGTGTTGATTGGTATAGTTCGGTTAGCTCGCCTTCACCAGTATGTTTCGACATGCTGACCCTCGTTGAAACAGGTTCTCCGCACTAAGGCGAACCGAGCGAGGAGCCGAAGTCGTCTTCCCGATCCAGTTCAACTGTTGGCGCATCCTGATCGCGCCGCATTTTGAAGTACTTGAGGAAGGAGCTTGCAACTTTATATACAATGCAGCTCCGTGGCAAAGCTGTCCTCCAGCCCGGAGGTCTGTACATTTTGAAGTTTAGTAAAGGGATGTAATGTACAGGACTGCTATCTCATTTTGAGTCAACACTTTTGTAAGCCCGTGCGGCAAATTAGCTGACTCGTTCAGGAGTTTGTAATAGATGTTTATTATCAATAAAGAGAACTTTTCCATGTTTCAAATCTGTGTTTCAATTTATCTGCGTACTCTGAATATGTGCTCGTTATGCTAAATACTTAAGCCTTGTGCGGGCGCAACCCCAGGCCCGCACGGCATCACGATTCGGGGGACGCCCCAGCGATTCCACGGAATCGGGTCGTGACACAGGTGGCCTAATTGCACTCCCACTCTCATGATACTCCCTTACATACCCTATTCCAATATCACACTGATACACTCGGCTAATACTATCACACGAAAAAAAAAAAAAAAACTTACTGATACTAAACTGATATGCTACCCCTATCACTTATTACTCATCCCACTCTTGATACATACTGTACCCTCTAGGCACCCTTGGTACAAAGATACTAACTCCATAATTATACATGCTTAGTACTCTAGGATACCATCTGCTGACTATACTCTGACACATGTCCTTAGGTTTATTTGTTACAAAAAGGGTACCACACTATGAGTTACTTCTAGGCTTACATACTGATATTTGATGCTCACATGTACAAGTAGGAACCACTCTCAGGCTCACTAGCTACGCTCAACACCAATACTCAACTAAACACCAACCTACCTTGCAAGTTACCAAACTACTGCACTATCCAAAGAACCTCAGGAACTAATGAACTTAAAACTCTATAAGGAACTGAACTAGAGACACTAAAGATATCCCTATCCTGAGCTAATAGGGTATTGAAACAGAACCCGATGATAACAAGATTGAATGATAGGGACGATATATTAAGAAGCAATTTAAGATACAATCAGATAATCATACACGTCTATCTGAAATCATGTTACTCAGAATCCTTGCCATGCCAGTAAGCATAACTGCAATGAACGATAGAGTCTATATCTAAGGTACATATCTCTAGAATCATGGTATCTAAAAAATTTGCCTTGCCGCTAGCTTGGCTGCAAAAACTCTAAATCTCATAACCAAGAGAAGTATATCCAAAATTAGACTATATGTCTTCGCCGCCAGCTAGTATGACTGTGATAAACTCTAGGCTCCATAACCAAGGCAGACGGTTACCTTTCTCATTATCCTCGTCAAAATATGTCATCAGATTATACCTTGATTCAGGTCATAAAATTCATCTCGATACATGAATCAAAGTTAACAACAAACATCAAAAATCAAATTCAACAACGAACGAGTGAGAATGAATGAAAATAATTGGAAACAGATTTTGAAATAAAGTTTATAGTGAGATTCTCAAGGGTCATCCCAGAAATCTCTCAAAAAATCCTAGTTATGATTGGGTATTCTCTCATCCTAGTATACTATATCATATATCCTATCGCAGGCTCGCAGTAGTGCAACTAAGCCGTTGCACTACTACGACATCGCACTATTGCGAAGCCGGACCTATATGGGCTACCACAAAAATGTGTCACGACCCGTACCTGAAGGTGAGTGCACGAGTGCGTGAGCAACGCCCATCCTATATCGTAATAACGACGTAGAACGCTGTCTAGGTCAACAATACTATCTAAATATCTTACACCATATATATAAGGTACATGTCATGCTATCTCAACTCCAAATGGAGGATAATATGATATAATAATGGAAATCAATACTCAATCACAATATAAAAACTAGAGAAAGATGTGGCACGATATGGAATAGAAGGAAATATAAAGTCACAATACAAATCTCAAGTCCAAGTCTAGAATCTAATCACAATACAATAGTCACAAATAATAGTACATGCCAAAGTCCAAAATGAGTCATAACTATATAAATGGCAAGGCTAAGTCTCCCCGGTAGCTAGCACTACATCCTCAGATGGTTCGCCGCCTTGTGGCCCATAAAAGGTGGGACACATCTCTTCTAACCAAGCATCTGAAAAATATATCCAGTCATGATGGAGCGAGTACAACCCAATAGCAGTTCCAAGTTAATTGATAATGACTATAAACAGAAATAAAGAATGTAATACAAGACGAGAAGCAATGAAATAATATCATACTATGGTATGAGAGAGACAAATAATCTAGAGTAATATGGTATACACTGATCACAATGAAATAGAACAAAGGCAATGAACTAGAATATATTGAAGAACTGTAACTATACTAAGTGTTTAAAATACTAGTTAAATATGTGATCGGCTTAGGTTGAACATTGTCTACTTAACGTTGGATAAATATTGTCTAACTTAAACATTGAACATTGAAATTGTCTAGGCTTTGATCACATATTTAGCTAGCATTTTCCTTTTTTTCCTCAACTAGTACAATGGATCCAACCATGACACGTTACACTGCAAGGTACTCAAGGCATTATAAATCATTGAACATTATCTAATATTAAATATTGTCTAATAACCATATGAGAACACGAAGAACAATGAAACAAGAATAACATCCCATGACTGAAGATCCATGTGTGTACTAGTCCGTGTACCAATGTGTCAGGAGTCAAGTAAAATATTTCTAAATACTTGTATTATAGAAATTATCAAATAATAAAAACTATCAGAGAATATGCTCGCCTGAGGTCCGGAGAACTGGAGTCCAAGTAACCTATATATGAGTTATTAAGTCACAATAGTGTTTGGAATCATAGATAAGTTAAACCAGCTAATTTCTAGGTCTCAAGTCTTTTTCTAGGTCAAACTAGGTCAACTCTAAGTCAAACTAGTCAAACTTGGTCAAGCTAGGTCAAACTAGTCAATCCTAGGCAATACTAGTCTATACCTAGGTTTCTAGGTCTATACCTTGAAGGTATTAGCTAAACTAGCTAATATCACTAAGTATTATACATAACTTACATATATACTAGTTAATATTATCAAGTAACTTATATATATAACTTATCTATTCACTAGTTACCTCTATTACCTAGATTACTTAGTACGTGAGTTGTTACCCAATACTTAACTTATAACACTTACCTTAGTTATCTACTTGATACCTCTTATTTCAACACTTTTATTATAACTTAAACTATGGGTATCCTATACTTAAGTATTCAATACCTCCATACCAATGTATCAACACTTTGATACTAATTAACTAGACTTATACCCTAACTTAGTGTATCACTATCTTAGCTACATATAGCCTACCTCCCAGTCCAACATAAAACGGTCATCAACACTCATACCAGCCTAACATACCATAATTAAATGCATCTATTCCCCATGTCCTTTAGAGCTGAACTTACACCCAGGACTACTCCTTCTCTGGCCTCTTTACTAACATATGATACCCTTCACTGAGCACCTGGCAATACCCTCACTCCCAAGCCTGTACACCTACCTACACTTATATACTTGTGCACCATATGAACAACTGCTTGAGATCCCCTCAGTTCAGTTTCACTGAACTGAATACTCCTCTTCTCCTCTATTTAACACCCACTTGCAATCATACTTGAACTAATACTCCCCCAATTATTGATATCTTGGTAATAATCATACTCCAGACTAAACTTGAACCCTTGGCATCAAATCACACTCATTATCTGTCACGACCCACACCCGGTGTAAGGGCACGAGTACGTGGGTACGTACAGCCTATGCCGCAGTATCGGCTGTAGAACATTATCTAGGTCAACAATATTATCTAAATATCTCACACAATACATATAATGGTATATGCCAATGATATCTCAACTCCAATTGGAGGACAATATAATGGTATAATTATAATCGATACTCAATCACAATATAAAACTAAAGGCGCGATATGGAATAGAAGAAAGAGTCACAAAGTCACAATACAATACACCCAAGACTAATAGTCTAGCTACAACACAAGTCTCAATAATGTATATTTGCCAATGTCTAAAACTGAAATATATACAATATGTTGGTTGAAATCTAAGTCGCCTCAGTAGCTGGCACTAAATCCTCAATCGGCTCGTCATCTTGTGGCCCGTAAAAGGTGGGACACATCTCCTCTATCCAATCATATAAAAAATATATCCAGTCAGGATTCGAGCGAAGTACAACCCAATAATAGTTCTAATTAATTGACAAAGACTATAAAACAATTATAATAAGTAATACATGATGCAAGAAAAGTAAATGAATCAGAGAATATAATACAGTCACAGTTAATTTAAGAAGCAAGAAAAGATAAGCATGGTGAATCAAAAAAGTATGGTAAATAAAGACTGTAAATAAATGAGAACTAATCTAAGATATATATATGGGGTGTCCAGCAAGTATATAATGTGAACCCAGCAAGAATATAACTATACTAGTGTGTTTTAAAATATTGCTTTCGACATATAAAAGGCTAGGGGGTAATACGGCTCATCGTACACTTGGTGTGCGACTGCTATCATTCCTGATTAGAGCAGAAAGGGTGGTTCCAGATTTTGAGAATGTTTACATGTCTACTCGAGTATTTTCCTACCCCGACTAATATAAATGAATCCAAGTCCTGATACGTAAATCAAGTACGAGGCCAGCCAGATAAAAGTAAGTGATGTCAGTACTAGTAAGAGTCCTGAAGTAAAGGCTAGACAAGTATGATACACATATCACAAGAGAGTGAATCCATATAATACTAATCTGTGTATGCATAGTGTCAAGGAATCAGGTAAAACAATACTATAGACCAGAATCATAGTAAATATCAAATAATAGAAACTATCAGATAATGTACTCGCCTGAGATCCTAAGCAAATCACACAAAACGGTGTCTGAACTGGTATCGCACAGACCTATATATGAAATATCATGTCATTTGGTGTAATGAAGGGATAAACAAGTTTAAAATGAGTTAAAATGGTTTTCTAGGTCACTAGTTAATCATATATATAGTATAGACTCTATAATATCAATACATAGTATCTTAGTCTATAATATCTATTACCTAGCTATTTACCACATTAATACCTTAGGCTAATACTAGCACTTAACTCAGAACTTAACTCAAGTATCACATGGATACCTTAATAACAATATATAACTCTTATATACTAGTTACTTCTATTACCGATCACCTTAGTATGTAAATATATTGGTATTACCTAATATCTCGATCTCTTCATGATACCTTAACACTAGTTATCTTCCACTAATACACACTCAAGCACAATCCTATCATACCATATACTAGCAATTAGCACCATACTACCCAAGTATACCCTCAATTGTTAATCAAGACTACAGAGGTTTCAAGTTCAGTCCCCTAACATATTGTTGGCAATTTGATGCACTATTGTGCTCAAATCGGTGCACCATACTGCCAATACCTTAACTACCCAATGTATAACCAATATAAAATAATATAAAAATTAATAACTTCAAATAATTGGCAGTTCAAATAATTTACAGTCTTTAAGATTCAGGACTGTCACTATTTTGACAGTCCACTTAGTATATAGGACTGTCAAAATTATGACAGTCCTATATTTATATAGGACTGTCGAAATTATGACAGTCCTGTATTTATATAGGACTGTCGAATTATTTACAGTCCTATATTTATATAGGACTGTCTAATTTTATACAGTCCTTACACGATGACTGTCGAAATATGGTTGTCGTTTTACGTACCGTACGTGCTTCGGAACAACCAACATGTTCTTCGGAACGACCGGAGTGCATATTTAATGGATTGCATAATCTGACTTCTTCATCGAAGATATTTTTATGCATCGCTCCTACAATAGTCAAATAAAACTAAATCTTTTTGTGACAATCACAAAACTTATTCATCGTATGTTGTCGAAGACATACCGAAAGAATATTCGTTGGACAATCACCAAAGCAAAATTCTCTTCCACTTGGGACCACAACTATCAAATTCCAAATTTAGGTTTAGACTTGGAGAATGAGAGTTTCTTCATTTGAGGGTGAAAAGCCTAGAATAGAAATTATTTTGACTTATATAGCTTGGTGTGGGCTAGCCCTAAGTAACTTTTAGGAGTGGCAATCTTGTAATTTTTGGTAAAATTTTAATGGGCTAGCCCCAAGTAAAATGTGTAGTGCCCTTATCACTAGCCTTTAGTTTTATTGTTTATTGTTTTTCAAGTTTGGTTCTGTTAAATAAAAAGCCTTATTCCTTAGGGACTTGATTAGGTTAGACTTTTTCCTTTCCATTTAGTTTCCACGCAGTGTAAGACGTGGTGGTTACTGCTTTCATTTCTTCTCTGTGTAAAGGCTATAAAGCCTAAGCTTGTTATTGAATTCATTGAGTAATTCTCTCCAGAAAATCAGTGTGTATTTGTGTTATTGCTTCTGTTTCCATCATTCTGCAGCCGCCTCCTTCTTGGAGGTATCCAAGGGCTTGGGAGGAAGCGCTGTAGAAATTTTTCTTGGAGATATCATTTACAGGGGCGGATCCAGAAACTGAAGTTGAAATGAGCTCCCATAATTTTGGGTGGATTAGAAGTGGGTTAACCTATATAAAAAATATCAAAAAAAAATGTATATAGATAAAAAGAAGATAATTTTATTGATGATAGTGCAATTTTATTGATGATAGTGCCAGCCTTGCATCTTAATTATGCAAGTGCTCTTACAACCCGTTCTTGCTTCATGATGGCCGTGCCATATTCTATATTGTTAACTATATCAATAGTAGGTGTACAAACTCGATAAAAAATATGATTGTTCCGTTCTTTCCATATATACCAGACTGTTGCTGCTAGCCAAATCCTCGCCTTCGCATGCCAGTCTTCCCTCCTCTTCTGCTTTTTTATCAGTTCTATCGCTCCCAATATACCTCGGCTGCCTGAGTCTGTGACTTGGATCTTGAACCAGTGGCCTCTAATTATGGCCGATGAAATGGCACAATAAAAAATAGGTGTTGTATACTCTATTGTGTTTGACCGCATAGAGCGCATTGCGGGTTTGCTATATTCATCCCAAAACGTACTAACCTGTCCATAGTCATTAATCTTCCAAGGCTAATCTTGTACAAACATAAGCTCATCTTATTTGCTACTCTTTTACTCCAGATGAAGTCCCGGTTCTCCATCTTAGTTCCTCTACTCCTGATTTGCTCATATGCAGTGCTTTTTGGACTCGTGTTGTATCCATGGGTCGAGCCAAATGTTCGTATCCTTTCCATCCTTACACTTGCGGGTTAGTATTTATTTTATTCGATGTCTGCCCAGTTGTATGGCTTTGTATACCACCGAATGGTTGTTGTCCACCGCCTGCGTCAAAAAGTTGGATTGTTGCAGGTACCTTCCTCTCATCCAACTCGCCCATAACGAGCCCCCTACCAAAAATTTCCACGTGAGTCTAAGTCCGACTATCTCCCAGACAGTCTCAAGTGGCCTCAACCCAACTCCTTCTTCGCTTTTTGGACGACATAAATCCGTCCAGACTATGGCATGAATTTACTAAGTCCTCACATATATTTTTAACTTTATGGATCACTTTTATGGGCAACATTATCGCCTGTAACCAATATGAAGCTATGGATGAGATGACCGATCGCACAAGCTCGATACGTCCTCCGAATGTCAGGTTACTGGTGTCACGTCCTGCTCCCAAAATACTGGATAAATACGAAAACTGAAATATCCAACCATACCTTACAGAATATCGAAGTAAGCTGTAATGTGCTAAGCTTGTCTAGAAGACATATGGGTGAACTCTAGCATGCTATGACGTCAGTCCTAAAAGCTGACACTTTCTAGTATCTCAATCCATCAACATCAAGTACAAGAGTATGTCATATATGAAAGTAAAAAGGCGTCACGAATTACATACCACATATGATCATGAAGGCAGTAAATACAAAATGTTGTACTAGCAGAGTATAATTATACATGATAAAAAATATACCAGTCATGGTCTAATATATACATCATGTTGACCGAAGTCAGAGAAGTGATCTCAAAATATGGGGCTAACACTGCCTCTTGCTAAAACACCACAAAAAAATAACACTACGAGGGGTGGAGGAAGAAAAACTCACTCGCGAGCTCCGGCCGCAGTCCTACGAGTGCGAACCATCTTGCTGGAAGTGCGGTGGATCCTGGTTCTCCTCGGGGTAATCTGGCCATACAAAACTAGTAGGGTTAGAACCCCAAGCAACAAGTACCACAAAGGAGCTCAAGGTGATAGGCCAAACTCATCACAACATACAGCAGAAAAGAGACATAAAATAAATGTGAATCGAGACTTGTACGGTACCAATGTACTTGTCTCAAAAATATACTGGAAGAACTGATAACATGTGCTATAAAGGAAAGTAAGACGACGAGCAGCAAGAGGTCATAGGAACTACTCTGGATCGGGACCACAACCCTTAAACCAAACAAGGACCGGGGTTGCAGACCTTCACCCGAGCAGAACTTAGCACCCTAACCACGCGCCGAAAGAAAAGAAACTAAAAGAACGAGCTATAAGGGAAAGTAACAACATTCATTGCACGACTAAACAACTCTACGACTTGCTACAATTAACTAGCTAGGGTTGTCACGGACCTTAATTACTAAATACATATTTTAAGAATATTACTACCACCGGCACTGCAGTCAACCCGCATGGCTAAGGGTACGCTTGTCGAGTAAACTTAAATACACTTTCAACATCTCCACAACATAACTTGTTATTTTGTCATAAACAGAAATTGAACTTATAAGCATAAACTTAAACTTGTGATCATAAACTTGCTTTATAAACATAAACTTGTATATAAACTTGTCTTGTAAGTGCCGCAACACGCATAAACTTGGTCAGTCATGGAGCCCTTGCCTAACAGGGTTATTCCATGCTGCATGAGCCCTTAGAGATCGGGATAGCCGGTAGCGCAATATTCTTCTCTCCCAATGATCTAAGTAAATATTATCTTGTTTAATCATTATTAAATTATTTCAAGTTCTCGACTCGTGGACATTTGAGAACTTTCCTAGAATGACGAGTCACGAGTACGAGCTTTTTACGAGTTATCGTATTCACGACAACGATATATTGGACAATACTCACACTCGATCGTCCGATGTCAAATGCAATATATTCTCATTAACAAACATTTCCACGGTGTCGTAAGGATTATGAACTTGTATATAAACTTTTCTCGTGAACTATATACAAAACTTGTTTGGTAACATAAACTTGTATCAACATAAGGAAATACACAAAAATAATCACTAAAAGGAATTATTAAATAAAAATAAGTAAAAGAAACACAAAATGTGCACAAGAATTCCTGGCCGCATGGACTCACTGGCCGCATGCACCCACTGGCCATATGGACCCAAGTGCTGAGTGATGGATCATTAATGCGTGTCAGAGAAGTGACTAAAAGTGATAGATGTGACATGCCATAAAGTTTTAGGGAGATAAAGACAATAATCATAAAAAGATGTGCAAGGACGAAGCAGAGTTATGCGTCCACAAAGAAAAGAGGCGCATAAAGGCACTGTCGCATAAGTCCGCTTGCCGCATGCTCTCTCGGTCGCATGGGTGTTTTCTTTGGACTTAGCGGATTTCTCATTCGTTCAATGAGTGAATACACAAGGAGTTCAAGGACTTAGTTCCAGAACACTTTGTGTAATAAACAGTCATGCATCCAACAAGATGGACGCATGCTGGTTGGCTATGCGGTGAAGAGTCCAGGCCGCATAGAGGTAAGGCAGCATAGAACTCTCGGCCGCATATGATACTGGGCGCATGAGAACATCGTCTTCTCCAAATAGCAGGTTCAGCCATGGCGGAAACTCCAAAAAACCAAAAAAATATTATTTTCATAAAATTTTTATTTTAATTCCGAATCAAGTGAATCAAAAGCCAAAATGCTCGAAATGAAATGGTCCATCAACCACAAAACAATTTTTCTAAAATACCATATTTTAGTAGATCAAAACCACAAAAAATACATGGAACCCATGAAAATTCTAAACTTCAAATTCAGATCTACTCAAATATACTCAAAAAAATTCAAAACTCCAAGAACTAAATATGATTAGCAACTCAATGAGAACGTTTTCCTTCAAATACATTTTAAATATAACATATATATAAAAATTTGAAAAATCAAGATTTCGCCATTGAGCAAGATGTACTTGCCTTAGGTAGCTTCTGGTCTCTACCTCTCACGATTTAAGTCACAGCAACTTGTCCTTAGGACTACGGCTGGCTAGAGGGAGCTTGAAGGAGAAGAGGAAGAAGGAAACAAGAAGAGTGAAATGAGAAAATGAGTGAGCAGAAAAATACTCATATATATACTAAGAGGAGAGAAAAATGGTTTAGTCATGGATTCAATCAAATGAACCGAACCAAGTGTCCATTCTATATGCGGGTCCTAAACTGGATCTATGGCAATGCCAATGGATATTCTACTGATCTTGGATAGCCTTTCTCAAAACAGAAACACATTATCAGAAAAAATTAAATTTTAGAAATTCAAAAAATACCAAATATGAAATCGAATGTGACATCTGGCCTGCCAGCACTATATCATTCGTTGAGCATACTCCACGCATATCCAAAATTCAGTCGTTTTAGTATAATTAACTGATAAAAGGAGCCCCCGGTACTTGACAGGCAACTGGTCCCTCTCTAACTGTAACCTTCTTGCCCATATCTCCTGTATATATATAAAAGTATAAGACCACAAGAAGTTTTCCGTACCAACTTAAGGATGTTAGCTGTTGGTGTAGGTAGTGAACCGCATACTTTTGCTCACAAGCCAAATGTTGTGCACAACCAATTTATTTGAGCTCCACTGTGTGAAGACTTTAGCACACTTGTTGACCACCTCCCTCTTTAGAGCAATATTAGTGAGGTTCATCCTACATTCTAAATTTTATATTTAAAATATATGAGCTCATTTTGGAAAATAATAAATTCTGTTTCTAGTTTTAATTTTTAGATTTTAAATTCTATTCCATCTATAAGAGATATAGGTTAGGTCTCCAAATTTCTAGATTCTAGATTGTAGGAACTCATTTTGTAAAATAGTAAGTTTTAATTTGGAGTTCAACTTTCTACATTCTAGAATTTATATTATTTTTTTTCTACATCAATTTTTGACCACACAATCTTTGGAACCGGAGCTCACATTATTATTTTCTATTATTCTCGTACAAATCCAACTCATTCTACATTTATCTTTTTTTTTTCCAAAAGTTTGGACTCCAAATTGTATTGGAGAGTTCCAACTATTAATGATGCTCTTAGAATAATGCTTCATGCATCGCCATAAAGCATCGAACTATGCAATGACTACAACCAAATGCATACAACTCTCTTATAACTGCCACATGGCGGCCACGTGGCGATCGTCTATTGGAAGAAAAAAAAAAGGTGGAATCCGATGACTACTCGAATGATCGTCACGTGATCGAAATGCCACTTAAGAGTCGTTTATTGGAGAAAAGGTAGATCGAAAGTGACCACGTAACAGGGGTGCAAGAGAGTTGTAAGAAGGTTGTAATCATTTGGTAGTAAACTTAGCATTATTGTAAAGCAAAGCATCCTCCCACCCTACCGCGCACACATTTGTTTTTGGTGTTCAAGTACCCACCTCAAAATGTGCAGCCAATAAAAAAATAGACACGTGGCGGCAGGGCACAGGCGGAACCATTTTTTGGCGGTGTATATAAGCATGACTCCTTTAGTTACAACACCCTCTTCCGTAACGTGATATTCGCACCCACTCACACTTCTTCCCATAATTTCTTAGTAGCCTTGTAACTTCCGCATCTTTTTAGCTCACTGGAAGAAATTTGTTGCAAGCACACATTTTGTCCTCGTGATACACTCCAACAATTAGCTATCTAGCTCATGCCACATTGGTTAAGTCCACACACATTTTTGTTCACTAGAAATACAAAACACAAACATTAGTTCATGCATAAAGTACATGATAGCTCTAGGTACACTACTTATCATAATGTTATTGCCAACCTCACTAGTTTAGGTATAACTCCTCCCCCTCCCCTCCCAACTCCCCTATGCACTTAATACGCACTTAATACTTAAGTAATACACTCCTAATTACCTCTCTTAAAATAAGTAGAAATTTTTTTTCCTCTTTAACCGTTTATATAAGTACCAAATTTTTTGTATTATATCTTTATTTAGGTATTAAGCATATTCTTACATATATGAGAGTATTATCTTTATATATATGTGTTCTTATTGATCTGTGTATGTAAGTATTACTTATCATCTTAACTAGATAAATGTATATATTAACTATAATAATTTTTCTAAGTGTATCTATATTTCTTAAATATATCTATATTATTGGTCTTTAAATATCTGTAATATTATTTTAGGTCATATAAGTATACTACACAAAAGAAATTGTTTCCAAATATAGACCTTAATAAGAACTTTTTATGTACTTGTATGTTGAAGTAATATTTGGTTATTTGATACGGGGATCTAGTAGATTTTTTTTTGTATCGTAGCAGCGTAGTTTTCGCCTAGATTTGGATACGATTTTTGGTACCCAACAGTCTTAGCATAGTTTTGGACGCAATAAAACAAGTATATTTTGTCTATTTAATTTATAGTATTTATATGTTTATATATAATATAATTAATAAAATATTTTTAAAAATCAGAAAAGTGAACGAGATTGTGCTAAAAGCTTTTTCAGTTGTTCTCAAAAGAATAATACAACTTCTGTTATTTTCTGAAGTTGTGGTCCTGTGCTACTGCTATGTGGCCGATACTATTTGGAATACTTTCCGTACATGGTCCTTATGAACTCATCGTTGCTTTACCTCGCTCGTTGCTTTACACACATGTCATTAGACGCATATTATCCTGGCCCACATGTAAGAGAGCCAAATGTGTGTTTTTGACATCGTAGGAATTCTAAGCTTTCAATAGGAATTCTGAGCTTTCTTATCTATACTCAATAATGATTTTGTGTGGCAGCCAATATACACACTCCAAACGAAACACTTCTTAGGGTGGCGCCACATTATAGATATCATCATTCGAGGCTAGACGTAGTGTACATAGCCTCCTTATGAATTAGAACTTACAAATAGTAGTAATAATTTGGTGTTGGGCTATCTTGATGAGTTCAAATCTGCTGTCCTAAATAGTCTTTTCGGATCACTTTTCTCTCTTTCATCTTTATATTTAAAAAAAAAATTATGTATAAAACATATAAAGTTTATAAAATTGTATTCAAATTGTGAGAAGAACATATAAATGTTTATTTTAAAAATATTTTTGAGCATAGATCAAAAAATGTTCTTTTAAAGCACATTTTTGAACAAATTAACTATTATTAAATACTCAACCAAATTTAAATAACGATTAATATATAAAAGAGGGAATAGATTTTAATTAATTTTTATTTAAGGTGTTTGTGCAATTAGAGGATTTATGAGGCCATTATAAATTTTTTCTAATTTATTCCATGTAGGAGACCCTTTGGACAGTGCTAGCTTAATGGTATACACCAACATAATTTTTAGAATTTTCTATGTATATATATATATATATATATATATATATATATATATATATATATATATATAATTAGAAATTCATATTGGATCTCAACCCAAACCCCTTAGCCTACCCTACCCGCTGGAACCCACAACCCGTTAGGAGAAGCAGAAATATCAACAACAGCAGTAGCAAAATCCAACTTTTCCTTCTCTTCTCCGCGCGTGTGAGCCATCTCATTCCACCGCTTCTTATCTCTACTATTACTAAACTCTCATCAACCGAAACCAAAACCAATGAAAGAAAGAAACGGCAGCAGCATCTACCGCCTCTTATTCTCTATATATATTACAACTCTTCCAAACCCTAACCCCACTTCTTCTTACACCAAACTTAATACCATTTTGGACGTGCACTATACAGAACTCTTGCTCGACAAGTATACCTTGCCATTGTACTGTATTTACATTCCATATGATGCATGCATGTTTATTTTCTGCTTATTTAGTTCATATAATTTAATTGTTATATAAATTGCGCGTCCAAGGAAACTTGGGTGCAACGACGGTGTCGTCGTATTATTTTTATTTATGTATATGCATTGGACCTACTTTATGAGACTATCCCATTATTATGAGGCATTTTATGTTTCATTGGCCATGACACTATTCTTACACGAGTGTGAGTCACATGTAGGACACGGACTTGCGTACTCGGCTGGCCACTGGTACGTACAGGTCGTGCGACGGATAGGGATAACTGCCGATAGAAACTTTGTATGCTAGTAGACCTGGCAGTTATTTAGAGGTTTTATCGTGTCATGGATGTGGCATGCTAGAGCATGGGGTGGGAAGAACAACAAGTAAGGCATTTGGGCTCCTTGCACTTTTTCTTCTGTAACCCGGAAGCTCCACTGGAGATACGGGCGGTGATGACCCCTATACAATTGGCGGCCTCTGCCGTTCAAAAGACGACATGCTTTGAGGCCCCTAATTCTCCGAGAGAGTCACGCCAATCCTATTTTTTAGCCAGATAGCCCACTTGGTGGAAAGTCGTTCTCAAATTGCATTCACTTAGACGGTTAGACGACCCATTGGATGTTTATATTTCAGTACTTATTAGCATGTTATTATGTATCTTGTTACGTCCCTCTGAGGACCTGGTCCCTTTTCAGATATGGGTGAGCAGGAGTATCCGAAGGAGTACGGTCCTGGACCTGACGCTACTTACCAGACTGAGGAGGTCTTACCCTCGGAGTATCTGTGATTTTATTATCGCTGTTTAGAGATCCTTGTTGCTACTTCAGTATAGTCGTTTTGTAGTGGATTTGTTTACACCCGACTATCAGACTTGACACTCATCTTGATATTCAGATATTATTCAGCTCTTTATTCCTACTTATTATTTGTGCTGTGGATGAGATATAGATTGTGTGTGACTTATTGTGACAGTATATTACCACTGGTGGATTATATATTCATGTACATCGTACGTGTGTATATGGTTTCCATATATTGGAGTTCGTATACATACGGCTGGGCGTGTTACGTATTCCTAGTCCTACGTATTTTGGGACTGGGGCGTGACATATCGGCAGCTGTAACT
This sequence comes from Iris macrosiphon, assembly GCA_036927795.1. NCBI lineage: Eukaryota > Viridiplantae > Streptophyta > Magnoliopsida > Asparagales > Iridaceae > Iris > Iris macrosiphon. The sequence continues at coordinate 16,495,832 of JAYESA010000013.1, forward strand.
CAAGGTTCAGCTCTCCACCAACACACAAGAGTACTAGCAACTGTGACATCATGGGTTTCGCACAACACTAATAGACACATCGCCCCACTAGACCCCCAGCAGGCCGTATCCTCAGGACGAAACAAAAATCTCCTCCGGACCGAGCGATTCCCAGTGCCCCAGGAACCGTTCGAGAGACAAGACCTTGTGCACAAGTTGTCCGAGACCAATGCAATGACATGAAGCATCTATAATGCAAGCGAAACAAATGATCAATGCAAAACATATATGGTCGAGCAAAACACATCTTGTCAAACAGAGCACATCTTTCACATATCTAATAGCACACCCTACTAGATCCCGTAGGACCGTACCCCAGGGCGCACTATTAGTCTCTTCTTATACGAATCAAAGACTTATAGCAGTTCGATATAGCAAAACAGACAAGCAAAACATATGTTAGCAATCACGATATTGATTTCATAACTAGCATGCAATATCTATATCTTTCTTAGCATATTACAAAGGGGCTTGTTCAAGCAATTCCTTTACTTATCTTTTTAGCATGGCAATGGTTCGTTTGATAGCTGTGTCAGTGTAACTAAGCTTGCAACATTTCTTATACTCTTGACTTAGCAAGGCAAGGTTCTATCTTTTTTCAGACAAGCATACACGTTCTCTAATTAAGCAATGCAGGTTCGTTTCAATGACAAGCTATTCGAGTTCACTTATTAAGCATGCAGAGTTAGGTTCTATGATTTCTTTTATGAAACTATCTTCTTAGAACAAGCATTCAAAAACTCAGATTCATTATTAAGGCATATAAGAATCAGAGAATGCAGTTCTGCCCACTCACCTAGATCAATCGTCTTGTGGTTCGATCGAAAACTCTTCGAGAAGACTTTCGTCCGAGCAAGCAAAGTGATATCACTTATACATAGTGCCTACGCGGAGTGGGGCAATATATACTTACCCACCGACAAAGAGTTTCGTCCTCGAAACTCAAGGAGAAACTCACAAAATCCAGAGCAGCGATAGTCCTCATCCCTCACCATCCTCAATCGAAAACACAAGCAAATCACAAGCACGAAAGCACAACTCTCATAGACACTGCTCCACTTTTTGTTGGTTCTTAGTTTTCTGATTTGTTGATATACAAAGCTACACATCAAGTGTAGTTTTTTAGGGCTTTTGATAAGGGCACTGCCAAATTTACTTGGGGCTAGCCCAGGATTGGGGCTAGCCCACTAAAGAGGAACTTTTACTTATACTAACCCAACATTTTACTCATACTAGCCCACTTTGAAACCCTTCTTCCCAAACCCTCCCCACCCGACCGGAGCCCTCCCCCCTCCCGCCGTCCTCCTCCGCCTCCTCTCCCGTCCTCCACCGCAGCCTCCCGTCGTCATCGCCGTCAAAACCAAAAAAGAAAATGAAAAAAATAGAAGAACTGTCAAAATTTGACATATATGTTGATTTTTAGGACTGTCAAAATTTTGACAGTCCTACCAATTGGAAGGACTGTCAAAATTTTGACAGTCCTAAAAATGTATGTTGAATTTTTAGGACTGTCAAAATTTTGACAGTCCTACAAATTGGTAGGACTGTCAAAATTTTGACAGTCCTTCCCATTGGTAGGACTGTCAAAATTTTGACAGTCCTAAATTTTTTTTTCTGTTAATTTATTTTTGTTAATTGTTGGGGGGGCCAATTTCAAAATATCCTTAAAATTTCTATCCTTAAAATTTGTTAAAGTATTCTGTTATTTAAAATAGTAAATTTATTATTGGTACATAAAATATTTTGTAAAATTTTTTTTTTTTTACCAAAAGTAAAATTTGGAGGTCGAAACATCGTTTTTTTGCGATTCTAAAAATTTGGGAAGTCCGTCAAACGGTGAAACAGTTTATCCCGAAGTACTTTTCCATACGGTCATTTTGGCTCAAACTGGAGCTTGTTTCGATCTCCCAGTCAAAAGTTATGATACTTTAAAGTTTTATATTTTACATTTTTGTCTGTAATATGTACGTCTTACTTCGGATGAAAATTCTCTCTACACGAATTGTGTTACTCTCGTCGAAAACATACAAATAGACCTATTGTGTGACAAAAAACGATTTGAAAACAAATAGTTATGGCCGTTTGAAGTCTGATCGACAGCAGACGTAATATTCATACGGTAGATTTTTTTTTTTTTGGTTCAATGATAACATATTTTATTTTTGATATTAAACTAAATAAAAAAAATCAAAATCCAAAACTAACTAAATAGAAATAAACTTAAAAAAAATCCTGACAATTAAAATGAGGACTGTCAAAATTTTGACAGTCCTCATTGTTTGTGGGACTGTCAAAATCCCGACAGTCCTAGTTTTATATAAAATTTTCAGTGAGTTAAAATTAGGACTGTCAAAATTTTGACAGTCCACATAGCTTGTGGGACTGTCAAAATTATGACAGTCCTAACAATTTGTAGGACTGTCAAAATTTTGACAGTCCCACAAGCTATGTGGACTGTCAAAATTTTGACAGTCCTGATTATAACAATTTGGGCTAGCCCCAAATGAGGACTGTCAAAATTTTGACAGTCCTGATTATAACAATTTGGGCTAGCCCCAAATGAGGACTGTCAAAATTTTGACAGTCCTCATTTCTTGTGGGACTGTCAAAATCCTGACAGTCCTAGTTTTATATAAAATTTTCAGTGGGTTAAAATTAGGACTGTCAAAATTTTGACAGTCCACATAACTTGTGGGACTGTCAAAATTATGACAGTCCTAACAATTTGTAGGACTTTCAAAATTTTGACAGTCCTTCCAAGTGGTAGGACTGTCAAAATTTTGACAGTCCTGATTATAACAATTTGGGCTAGCCCCAAGTAACTTTGGAAAACTTGTAATTTTGGGAAATGGGACTGTCAAAATTTTGACAGTCCTTCCAAGTGGTAGGACTGTCAAAATTTTGACACTCCTGATTATAACAGTGGGCTAGCCCCGAGTAACTTTCATGATGGCAAACTTGTAATTTTTTCTAAATTTTCAATGGGCTAGCCCCGAGTAAAATGTGTAGTGCCCTTATAATTAGCCTTTTTTAGGGTTAATTATACTAACCTTCCATATGTTTTATGTTTATTACACAGGTATCCCTATTTTAAAAATATTGACACTGATTTTCCTTGGGCAAAAATAAGGGTGGTTAGTGTAATTATCCATTTTGCATTATTTTCAAAATAAGTCAAAATAAGGGTAATTTGTGTCATTTAAAAAAAAAAGGGTAACCCTTGTAATAAAGGTAAAACATAGAGAAGATTAGTGTAATTAATCCAATTTTTTATTCTCAGATCTTGGTTTTCTTCACGGCCTCTTTGCTCTGCAAGTAGTATTGCCATTTGAACTGGGACCAGGTTCTTGGTTATGAATTGCTTTGGTACAGCATGGTCTGTTCAGCTCCAAATATGAAGATTCAGCTGACAGCTCAAAGGACATTTCAAATGCCTGTACTTGTTGCTTGATCCCTTGCAAACAAGAGTGAAATGTTGTGTAGAATGTGACCTTTAAAAGAATAAAAAATTCTGATTAATTGCTTGTTCAAGTATTCGTTAACCTATACTTTACTTTGTTAGTTTCCTTGTTCCTGTAATTGATGATCATTCCAGTTGCGGAACATGGGAACGAATTCAACTCAATGCATTAGAAGGAACCACCTCTAGTATATTAGGGGTCATGATCCTGCATTACTAGAAGCCTCGGAGAATTTGGTTGTACTCCATGGCTGTGGCCGCATCAGTGACTAACCAAGTTCCAGTAGAATCTGCACTCCACCACCAATAAATTTGGTTTATTGGTTTACATGGTCACCATGATCAATCTGATCTTCCTCCACTTCATCCGACTCAACTAGGATTGATTTAACATGGTAATCCTGACTAGGCTAATCCTATCTCCCTCGGATTTGATTAGGTTACAACACTGTATGATAGGAAATGCTCATGATAGTTAAGTCGGGAGTGACCATCATGTTAAATCATTCCAGACATGAAATATTATCGAAGCAATGACATTTGATATTTGGCATTCCCTACATTTCTAACATGGAATGTTCACTCATTGTGGTTCAACTATAATTTTTGATGGACCTGGCCGAACAAAACAAATTCAGTTGTCTGGGTTTCTATTGTGTAAATATTGATTGGAAGGGAACCCAAAATAATTCTTCGACAAGTAGAACAAGAGCAAAAAAAATCTGATACCAAGCAATCCAATTCCTTGCTACAAACAAACACAATAATTAAACATAATTTCAAGATGTTACAAGTTACCCAAGAACACTGAACTGTCAGATACGAAACTTATATTTCATAGGACATAACCGAAAAAATTGCACAAGGCTTCACTTAACCATAAATATCCTTGTACAGTTTGTTAGACAACAACATGCAATGCAAAAGGTCCTATTGAACTCACATTTGGGTCAAGGGATCAATGCCAACTAGCCCATCAAGCAGAAAGCCTAATTGGATAACCAGAGTTTGGAGAGAGGTTTGCCTTTCTGGCAAGTAACTATAGAGTCCATTGTGAGCCTTCTAATCTGTTCCTCAACAGCTTCCAGAGGAAGGCTGCCGTCAACAACCTGCGGTCAAGAAACATCAAAAAACTACTGATGTTAACTTCGAGAAGAATAAGCACATGATAGCAACACTACATTTTCTAGGATTTTGCAGCCATTCATATAGAGATTCATTGTTACATTGACACTGGTAAAAAATTACAGCCTACTCTTTTTTGTATAGTTTACACAAGCCAACCGCATATTGATGGAAGAGAGCTTAAAAGAGGCAACTAGAGGAGTCTCATTTTCCACAGAACACAGACCAAATTAACATAAAGTAAATTGATTTATGCGTGAATCGTGCACAATCATGAAGAGGAGAGGAGCCGAGTATGTTTACTTTATCAACATATGGCTCGCTACAAATAGCTGAAGCACAGTAATGCTGGAAAGTTAGCTCACCATTAAACAATCACTGAAACGCTGCACCTACTGAGCCAGACATACGGCGTAGCATTTTTAACTGACTGATAATACATGATGAGATTTATCAATTACCATAAGGTAAGTTATGCAATCATATACTTTTCTAATTACACAGGGAAAGGAAGAGACCATGTCGATCTTTAAATATTAATATGCTAATTTAATACGAGGCCTATATAAGGTTGACAGCTAAGAAACCTTTAAATCAGCAGAATGTTTTTAAAGAAGACATTTCCGAGTGTCTAACAAATAAGAACTGTGCCTTCGCAGATTTAATGAAAAAATTCAATGCTAATGGTTAAGGGAATCCTAGGCCTCAACAAAGAATAGATATAGATACTATTCCAAGTCAGTATCAAATAATTGGTGAAATAAGTAAGCAAGAAGCGAACTATATGCCACTAATAAAAGAACACTAACTTTGTAAACCAAAATGCCCACCCTGGAATTATGCACATTATCCACATGCATTTTCTAAATCCAAATACACATTTTAGAATTATCCACATGCATCTTCTCGGTTTACAATGTTTCTAGCAGTTCTTTGAAGAAAAGCAATGTCAATTATGTCAACATGCATGACAATAGCACAGGCCAGCATCAAAATGATCGATGACATGCCTATGCACGTGAAGCACATGCCTTCAGAAGAACACTAACTTTGTATTTGTTTAATTCAAGTATCAAGTCATTTCAAGTGATTAGTGGATGAATTGGGATATCTCAGGGACAGCGAACGGAGCAGGACCTGCGAGGCTATAATTAGTTATATTGTAAGCTAGGAAGAGAGTTGAGGTTTTCAATGTCAATAAGGGATAATGTATGATTATGTAACTTTTATGGACTCGGAGGGATCGATAGATTTGCTTGTCAGGACATCTTAGCATGTAAATGAGGGTCTTTTACTTCCTCCTATTTGTAGACCTGTAAGGAATGTTGTTGGAAAACTCGACTGTTTTGGTGGCACGTAGATGTCTTGGTGATTTAAATTTTAAGTGAAGAATGCCTTCCAGTTTGTTTCTACTTCATCTTATTATGTGACGAGTGCTATAATAAATTTCCTGGTGCACACATTCTGGGACACTGCTCCACTTTTTGTTGGTTCTTAGTTTTCTGATTTGTTGATATACAAAGCTACACATCAATTCAGAAGAACACTGCACCTTTCTTAACCATGATGGGCATTGTAGAATAATGCACACTCTGAGTAGGGGCTTATGCAAAGTACTGCTATCAGCAAGAGATCCCCCTTGAACACAAAATAATGGCAATAATTCTTTTGTATTGATCAAAGCACACTAACTTCTAAGCAAGAAACAACGACCATCTCCATATATGTTTTTTTTTACCATCTCCATATATGTATGTACACCTATACACACATATAACTGTTGATCTTGTATGGTACATGATACATACTATAAGATGAATTGGAAGGATTTTGATATAGATCGTATAGGTGTATCAAAGTGTATCAGATCGAGTAAAAGCTCATAAAATACATCTTTTATCGGACAATATGATACGTAAGGATACAACACAGTTTTGTGTTCTCGGTTAATATTGTTGCTTTTTTTGCAAAATATTTTTTTACCTTTTGTTTATGTTTCTACTGTTCCTTGTTTGCCATTTGGAGAACTCATGTTTCATATTCTTCTGAGTTTCTACTGTTTGTTGATTTTCTAAGTCTTTTTCTCTCCTGTTTCATATTTGATCAATTCTATGTTGCTATTGAATGAAAAATCTATATCCTGACAATCTCGTATCTGTTGTGATGAATCTTATTGTACACATGCTTGTTTTGAATCAATATTCTGAATGTGAACAGAACTCCTATGTTTCACTGTTGTTATAGCTGCTTATTTTTTTTATTGTTGTTGTAAATGAGGATATTCATTAATATTTAAATGCATACCTTCCTCAGTTTCTATCTATTTAGTAAGGTGCCGGCCTGGTGGGCTAAGCAGCAAGTCGACTAAATAGTGTTAGTTCCGAGGCTTAATCAAATATGGTAGAACAAGAAGTTGAAGTCGAGATCAGGAGTTCACACAAAAGTTTCTTCTCTGATATACCTCGATCCAACGAAGAACTATATAATTTAGAATATAGTTGCTGATTAGAATTCCTTCTCCATCTTAGAATTCAAGAACCAAAAACACGTTCTTTCTTGCAAACGCAGTTGCAATTGGTGTAACGCCCCGTTCCGCTAAAGCGGACCGCCGATTCAAACGGCAAATGTGCAACGTCCCGACCTGCCTTGCTCAGTGAGGTGACTCATTGAGGCAAAGGATTATCCAGACTTGGCCCTTCAAGAGAACTGGCTTAGGCTTTCAGAGGCCCGCTCGGAGTATCGTTCAACCGGGGTGAATCATCGCTAAGGTGGGTGGCTACGGTGAACTTGTCTTTGCTTAGCCAGCACACATAAAATATGGAATGATACATGTTAGTCGCTAGGTGAATCACCCCCTGCATGCTAATAAGAATTCAACGCACCTAGCTAAGGAAATAATCCCGACTTGTACTGATTGTGTTAGTACATGGAAATGAAATGTTGCCTATGTTTAGACCTTCGCATGCTACCGTTGCCTTGGGCAACTGGACCCTGTTATGCCTCAATAGAGCACTGCTATGCCTCGATAGATCGCTATGTTTATGCCCTTCTTAATGCACTATTAGCCTGTTACATTGCACGACTCTAGATAATGCCGCTCGTTAAGTTCCTTAACGGTTCACTTCTCGGTCTACCTTCGGGCCCGAGTTAACGTGATTGATTAGTTGCATGCTTGTTTGCTTGATCGGCTAAATGGTAATGTTGCCTCGACCTGGCTGTGCCTCGAGTAGGATGATACAAGTACACTATGTTATTCAATTGCACTGCACGACCCTGGAGCATGTCATTCGATAAGTCCCTTGCATTTAACTCCTCGGCTTACCTTCGGGCCCGAGCCAATGTGAATGTTTAAGTTTCATTGGAAATGCGTGCTTGCCTGCTATATGTTAACTCATAGCCTTGCCTCGATTCAGTGCTTGTTATATGGAATCATGCCTCAATCAAGTAAAACATTGTTGTATATCGTGCTTGCATCTTGTTAGCTAGTTGACTGTTTAATAGTCCTTATGTGTAAAATAAACCTGTTGGTATCCGGAACCGATGGGTCGCGAAGGCAATCCCCGATCCAGGGGAGCGCATCATGTTAAGTTGCACCTGAACGTAAGCTATGGACTTGTATATCAACTTGTGTGAAATGCATAATAAAGGAATCACTAAGTCAGGAACGACCTGGGATGGCTTGTAGCGAGGATCATGACCTGCGCCTACAACCATTGTCGTTTACTCAGAATATGAAAGAACAACAAGAACTCATTCATTCAGTCGCGGACGCTTGTGCACAAGTTTGATCTCCTCGGTTCGGGGCATCGGGGCGCCGGGACCGAACCGGCCTAGGGGGGAGATCCGGTAGTCGCGCTAGTTTGTTCCTAGCACGGATAAGTTCGGTCGGGTTGCCAGGGCATCGAGACCACCGTCTTATTGCGACTATGTCCACCAATGGCTATGCCAGCGACTCGTGTGCATTCATGGTTATACTCGCTTAGCAGCAATCCGTGTGCGAGTTATTGCATTGCATTTAAGAATATGAATCCAAGTATCCTGGTAATAGTACAATGAATCTGTGAATCGTTCCTAAAGCTGAGAAATAAGTATGCTCGTGTTAAATGAATTAAATAGAAGAACTAGTGCACCCGATATGGAATCTCGCTTGAGACACTTATGTTTGCCTATGCTTAATGCTTGAATGTTTATATATCCTGGTGCATGAATAACTTGGTTTGCCTTGGACAGGGAAGGACAAACGGTAAGTTGGTAAGTTTCGCCGTGTTTCTTCCTATATCGCACGACGCATTGCCACACGAGTTAGGCTTTTCATATATGCCATGAAACTGATCCTAAGGCACAACTAGAAAGACAACAAATAGATGGTGCACGGAACTTACATTACGTGTTTGGATTTGTCGAGCGGGCGAGTAGCCTCCCCACCAGTGCATTCATGTACTGATAACCCACCAGATTGCTTGCAGGGTGCGGGAGGGCCTCGTTCGGTGCGGATGCCTCCTTCGTGCATGCTAAGGCGTGGAGTTCGACTCTGGAGCCTTGGAGCGCTGCGTCCGGAACTGATGCATATATACAAGACATGATGTTGGAACATCGCCTATTCAATCATCCCACAAATGTAGCCACTTGGCACGCTTTTATGTTTATGAGAGAGAATGCTCGAGCGACTTGTAATCTCGGCTATACGCCGCCTGTAACATTTGTTTCAATATGAATAAAAGAGTTGCCTTACTTCTATGCTTGTGTACTCAATCTTTGCTTCCGCTATTGTCGACTCAGTGAACTTGTTACCATTCGCTTATGCGTTTATACATTCCGCTGCATTCGGACAATCTGTGCGATTCTGTGGCTTAGATCTCTTACCGCCAGCCAACGAACCATGGCCTTGCACGGGCGCGGTTCACGCTCGTGCGGCATAACGCCCGGATGGGTCGAAGCGATCGTCCCGCGGGAGCGCTGGCGAGGGTGATTCCCGCCTAGCGGGGACGGCCGATTAGCCTGCGGGAGATCGGGGCGTGACAATTGGGACATAACATTTACAACTAGAAGAAGAGAGAAATATAGAATAAAAATTATTTTTGCTAGGGTGATGAAGACCACCGTTGCTCAAAGCAAGATTCGTCATCTATCGACGATCTGCTCCTAGGAGCCAGCAAGTTCACAAGAGAACTTCTGGAACGCTCGTAGTCACCTCTTTGTGTGACTCGAACGGACTCCTTTGGATTCCTCTTTCTCAATTTTTTTGTGTATCAAAAGGAGGCTAGATGGCTCTTTACATAGGGAATGATGGAAGCCCATCCTCTTCTTCTTTCCGATGTGGGATAAAAAGCCAATATACAAAATTGATATCTCACAATCGCAGCCCAATGCATAGCCCACTCAGGGACCGTTCAGCGTCCGTTCAGCACCAGCTCAGCGCCCGCTCATACAACACGCGCATGCAGCCCGAGCATAAAACTCGCGCACGAGCACAACAAAAGCGCACAAGCGTCTTGCGACGATACTGACGTGCTAAGTACAAAGTGCGTCAATAAAGCACCACTTTGCGCCATTGAGCCCAAGTCCGAGTCATTAGCTCCTATAGAAAAATATTAAAGAGCATGACAAAAAGCTTAAAAGCTTTCATTAAGCAGTTAATCCTTTTTTCTCCTAATAAAATACCCCCGCATGGCACTCATGTGCCCCACCACATCCCATGTGCACACCTCAACACATACAAAATATTATATTGAGATACCTACTTGGTGATGTAGCCAATGTGGGACTATTTTTACTAGTCCAAAGGCAAAAATACCAACAACCCCCCACATATCTCAATATATGGGTTGAACGTTCCCGAGAGTGACTGCCCATCATGCATTAGGATAGATGTCGCTTCGACTTGAATCTTCCCACATGGGTCGAATAACAGTATGATACAATAATGGACTAAACCTTGAATTATGCACCATAGATGCAATTCTTCTCACTCACACAATGACATCAATTGTGCTTCCGGTTGCACATTAAAAGTTCTGTGCATGCCGGATTTTGATGTATGTATCTTGGACGTCTACAAGTTTACCCGCAAGAGACGGCATATATCTCTTTCCATACACTCTAGGTGAGTTATTTTAAAGAGTCATTGGCATAAAGCCTTGTGCTTCCTTGCGGTGCTACTTCGTTATGACATGGCCCAAAGCCGAGGTCCCACCTCATTGCGGTGTCATCCACTGTAGCATGAGGTGCCAACCTCTTTGTAGTGCCAAACTACCCAGCATGAAGCCTTGTGCTTCCTTGTGGTGTTACGCCGCTGTGACATGGCTCGCGTAACCGAGGCTTTACCCTCTCTAGGTACCTCTTGGTGGAGTCACACCACTGTAACATGAGGACACCGGTCTCTTTATAGTGTTGCCTACCACTCTTCATTTTACAACATTAGGCCACCTGCCTATATGCGGTGCTACGCCGCTGTGACGGCTCACAAAACCTAGGCATTACCTTATCGAGGAACCTCATGGCGGTGTCACCCACTGTAGCATGGAGTTCTCTGCTCATTTGTAGTGTTGTGCTTCCGTGCTTCCTGTAAAGCACGCTGGACATTCCAAATGTCTTAGAACTCATTAAAGCGTCTAAGCCATCCTCCCACAGGATCTTGTTCTACTCAAAGAACAGATAGTAGACAACAGTGGTTCTGGGTCCGTAACCCACTGTTCCTGATATTCTCCCAGTCAATGATCCTTCTTTGAACCAAAAGCTAGATGCATAGTAGATTTTTCTTTGAACTAATAGCATAAAATTTTATAGTAGAATTACAAAGACAGAATATCAAAAGTCCTCCAAGCCCATGTATGCTGTATCCTTGACTATATGCAGTGTTACACCGCTATGGCATGGCCTGAAGCCGAGGCTTTAGCCTGTCAAGGTACCTCATGTGGTGTCGCCACTGTAACATGGAGTACTACGTTCCTTTATAGTTCTTATGATCAGCTGGCGCTTGAGGTCTTATATAACGGATCCGTCATACCCTCCTGACTCCGATCATCAACCATTGTAATGATGTCATCTTTGATGCCCTCATGTAGTGTCTTGAACGGATCCGCTAGAATCACCTAGCTCCGAACATTAACCGCTACCATGACGCTATCCTTGATGCACTCATACAGCACCGTGTGCCTTAGCCGCACAGATCTCTTCTAACCATTGAAGAGAAAAAATGGATGCCACCGCTGCAGTCGCCTGGTTGTCGCAGTGAATCGGTACCGCCGAATATGTGCACAAACCACTGGAAGATCATACATAAGCTCCCGAAGCCACTCTGCTTCATCCGTTGCAGTCACCAGTACATAGAACTCAGATTCCCTTGAGTAATGAGATATAGCAGCTCCACCCTTTGAGAAGACATATCCTCATGTGGACATTTCGCTCTCTACTTCTGAACACCAGCTTGCATCACTGAAGCCTTCCACTATTGTCGGATACCCGGTGTAGTGCAGTGCATAATTCTGAGTCCTTTTAAGATAACTCATTACTCTCTTCACAGCTTTCCAGTGCTCAACACCTGGATTGCTCGTGAACCGACTCAGCATCCCCACAGTGAAAGCTAAGTCAGGCCTTGTAGCAGTTGTTGCGTACATCAAACTTCCGATGACGCATGAATACTCTAGCTGCCTGACATTTTCCCTCAAATTTGGCTTCAGCTTCTTGTCACACTTGTACGGAGTATCGATACCTGGAAGATCCTGATATCCATAGCATGTGAGCATCTTCTCACTATAATGATGCTATGACAGCGCCACTCCAGTGCCCGTCCGGATGACCTTGATCCCCAGGATCACATCAGCTCCCCAAGCCCTTCATACTGAACTTGGATGAGAGAAACTTCTTTGTCTCAGTGAAACTTGCTCGATCCGTGCCCAGGATCAGCATGTCGTCCACGTATAGACAACCGATGACTCATCTCCCGTCAGCGAACTTTGTGTAAACACACTTGTCCGTCTCACTGACCCTATAGTCGTTTGATCTTATAACTTTATCAAACTTCTCATACCACATCTTGGGAGCTTGTTTCAGGTCATATAACGATTTCACCAACTTGCAGACTTTGTCTTCAAGACCCTTGACGATGAATCATTCTGGTTATTGCATGTAAATCTCTTCGGTCAATTCACCATTCAGGAATATTGTTTTTACATACATCTGATGTATAACCAGCTTATAGATTGCACTTATAGCAATCAACATCCTGATGATCGTCATCCGCGCTATTGGAGTATATGTGTCGAAGTAGTCGATCTCCTGCTTCTGAGAAAATTCATTGGCTACCAGCCTTGCCTTGAACTTGTCAACAGTTCCGTCGGCCTTCATCTTCTTCTTGAAGATCCATTTGCATCTGATTGGTTTAGCTCCTTCAGGCTGTCACCCTCACATTTTCATCCAAGGGTAGTTTGATAATTTCCAATGGGTATTAATTATTTTAGGATTATTTAAATTAATATTTGTGCATAGCTTGATTTATTTAATTATTGTATTATTATTTGTTGCTAGTGTAGATTTATTTTGGACTTGTATAGTGGACCTAACCATTTAATTAGAAGGCATGAAACAAACATTTGGGCTAATCTAAGTTGAGCCCATGAATTAGGCCCATGGATTAAGAGACTTGATTAATTAGTGAAACTATTAGACTAGAACCTTCCCTCCCTAATTATTTCTTCATGAGAGGCCCCAAGGGGTATTTGGGACATTATACATTGCTTGGAGAGGAGTTTATGACCAGCCATAATTAGGAGGAGAGAGAGTGCTCTCATTCTATTTCTTCCCCAAAATTCTAGATCTACATTTCCCTCTTCCATTTTCCCTCTATTCCCTCATCATTTCTCCACCAAATCTTCACCAAACTCTTTCTAAATTCATCATTGAGGCCTCTACATCAAGGATCTACAAGTAAGGAGCAAGGAGCAAGGAAGAGGAGGCCAAGATCTACAAGGAGAGGAGCTACTTGTCATTTGGGACCTTTTCATTGGGAATCTATCTCCCAATAGGTACAATTCAGTTTTTTTCCTTCTATTAGACTATAGATCTGAGATTTTACCATAAGGAACCAACCCACATGCATAGACTACCCATAGGATTTGGCTTTGGGTCAATTGGAGACCTACGGTGGAAGTTATGACCAAATTGGTGCCAATTTTGGAAAAATTCCGAGATTGGCACATGTAGTGCTTGTCAATTGATCTAATAGATCTAATTGACACTTGATTGTTTGTTTGTGACTAGTGTCGTGTCCACAATTGGATACGTGTATGCCGTATTTCGTCAATTTGACGAAACGGGTTGATTTTGGGAGTTTTCCTCCGACACGGGGCCTTGTGCATATCACACTGTGACACAGACACGTAGACACTCTAATTTCTATACGTATTGTTCATAAACTATGTATTGGACTTGTACGTGTCCTCCGGGATGCGTTTGGTTGTGTGTTGGAGCCGTATCGCAAGCGTATCATAGAGAAAGTGTGATACGGGAACGATGCGCTCCATGTGTTTGTGTTTTGGCTCATTTTACTACACGTGCATATGTAATTATATATGTATATACTATCTATGTATTATATAGAGTATATAATAGTGTAATTTGGGTTTTTGTGTTTATGTGTGTCCATGTGTATATTATGAGGGTATCTAGATATATAGAACTATGAGTATATGTCTATATATATATATATGTTAGTGTATATAATATGTATCTAGATATATATATCTATTTGTATATAAATCTATATGTATTCCTATATGTTGATTCATATGTGTGGCTAAGTATATGCATATATAGCTAATGATTAATATGTACGAGTATATCTATATGTATTGGTATCTATACTTTAGGGTTATGCATATAGATTGATATGTATGAGGGGTATATGTATCTATGCATATAGATAGTTATCTATATGAGTGTTAGTAGGGGTCGTATAGTTAGTTTTTTTTTTGTGCTTGAGGGTGTGGTGAAGACTCGACAGTGACAGCAACAGAGTTCAGTCCACTGTAGACCAAAGAGCCAGCCACAGCGAATAGCATTCATCAGTGAGGCACAGCAGCAGCCAGCAAACCGAGCTCTGCCACAGCAGCTCGCATGAATAGCAGGGAGCTGCAACCCGCACCACAGCAGCAGCGGGTAACCACTGTGCAGCAGCTCACAGTTGGAGCAGCAACAGGCCGCACCAAGCTCTGCAGCAGCCCGCACCGAGCAGCAGCTGCAGCAGGCTTGCAAGGAGAGCAACAGCTGCAGCAGGCTTGCGAGAAGACCAGCACCTGCAGCAAAGTCCCTGTGTACACAGCAGCTCGGTGCCATTAAGATTCAGCAGTGCACAGCAACACCGCCTCCCAACACTGCAAGGATCTATCTAAAGGACAGCAACTGAGTGTGACATAACACTGCAGCAGGGAGTTTCCAGGCAGTGTGGTACATCCATCTTCAGCAACATTGTGCATCAATCGTACATTGAAGAGAGCAGAGATCAGTATCAGCAAAGGGGATCTCAGCAGTGTGGAAGCACAGCACTGTGCAGTACCTATAGCACCAATGTTTTCAGAGTGTATCCAGTTCAGTTTCCAGGTAGCGTTTATCAGTGCATCCGGTTAGTATTAGCTGAGGTTTTGGTTTAATGGATGGTTAGTAATTAGGTTCTGTATAGCTCAATTGTTAGTTTAGTTAGTTTTCAGTGTTCAGCTAGTTATTCATATCAGGAAGGTTAGGTTTCAGTCAAGATGTTAGAGTCGGTTAGTTATTAGTTGTGTAAGCAGTTACTTGGATATGAGTTATCAAGGTTTTGTACCAGTTAGTATCTCTACTTGATAGTATAGATATTTACCCTATTAGCTAGCTAAGTATCTATTAGTAATTAACTATGGTAACTTGATATAAATATATATATATATATATATATATATTATAGTGTTAGTTTATAGAGTTAGTGTTAGTTTAATATAGGTATATATGTATTAGTTAATTTAGAGTTGGGTTACCTTGAGAGACAAGGTATCACCAAGGTATGGGTCGATACCCAAGGTATTGAGATTGGGTATCGGGTTAAGTGCGATACACAACCACGCCACAACGTCCATTCGTTTCCCACGCGGGAAGGCAAAGTTCAAGAGGACGCTGAGGAGTGGAGCATCCGCAATACTTTATTATCTTAGCTAAGCAATTGTGAATTATGGCCTGCCGAAAAAGTTAGGGGTCAAGTTGATGTTTGAAGTGGTTCAGGTTCAATCAAGCTGAAAAAAACGAATATTCCACCCGAATATGCCATGACAATGCCCCCTAACCTAAGTGGGTTACCTGTGAAGCAACCGGTACTTAATCGGACGGTTAGGGTTCACGTCTCCACTACACTAGTGATGTACGGATTCCACCCAGACGGAACAAGCATTATTGACTCATAAAAGGAGCATCCGTAGTAACTTGACGATAGTCTTTGACACTGTTCTAAAAGGCGGTTGGTGTCTGCCCGATGCCCGCCTAATCCATCCAACGCCCGACTATGCATGTTATGTGGTTTTATGGACTTTTTATGCAATTTTTATTAGGTTTTTTGAATTTGTATTTATATTTTTTGAACTGCCTACATCTAAGCGGCCGCCTAGGCAGGCTAGGTGCTAGGCGGCGGGTGCCCGCCAGACTAGCACCTAGCGTTTTTCACAACCTTGGTCTTTGATGAAAGACGTGCTTTTGATTAATAGAGGCGTTGCCCTCGTAGCGATCGACCAAAATCCATCAAGTTTAATAGAAGTTAATGTTCTCATGTTTGACTTTTCCCTTTTTGTTTGTGATCGGAATCTGGAAAGAAAAGGTGAGCTATTGAATAGTGCGATTAATCAAACAAGTACCTATTTCGGTAGCCTTCTTTCACTTTGGTACGACCTCGGTCTAAGGATACTAAGGTCAGTCAACTTATTAGTAATGGAAGTGCACCCCCCCCCCCCTCCTTTCAAATTTCAACAAACATAATAGATTTCTTAAGAATAATAGCTAAAGGGCATGTTCTAGCACTTGAATCTGGATCCATGTTGATGCTCACGATTTCGATAGTCATACCAATGATTTAGAAGAGAGCTCTCTATTGCGACCTATGTTACATGGACTCGGGTATGGGTGTCAGGTACGGGTGCATATCCAAGAGTCGGATCCTTCATACAATTTTTGCAAACACATATAATATGTTTGACCCTCCACTACTCAATTCATTATCAATAGTGCTCCATTTGGTAAAGTATTTAGTTTTTACCTACTAGGTATTGGGTTTGAAGCTTCACCCAAATTATAGGTATTTTACAATTATGACTTCTCTACTTTGCAATCCCCCAATAAAATTTACATGCATGTATTAGACACGAATCCTTTGTTTTGCTGTTTATGTGCTTGTCGCTCCATCATATACTTGCGATGTTAACTATTATGAATTTCCTACACACTTGCACTTGTTATACTTGCTAGCGTACAATGAACATGTTTTTTTTCTAATAAGAACGTTATGGCGTTAGATGGATAAATATATGGATGCTAAGAACTTAATATGGTTGTCTAACCTGTATTGTTTCAATTTCACTTTTATTTGTCAGCATTATAATGATTGCCAACAAAGATGCTTAATGATACTCTTTATTGTTCCTGAAGGTTTTCAACTCATCCTTATATGTTCTATATTAGTTTCCAACATAGTTGCCAACAGTATAATGTAACTTATGATACCCTCCGATACGGTAATCAAGCAACCAGATACATTATTGATACCCCGCAATTTAACAACATAAATAACAAATTAACTATACCAATTCTCCAGGTTTCCAAAACCTACAAAGAAATGGACTGCAGATTTGCCATGATAATTATTGCCCATAACAAATAGACAGGCATATGTCCCGAAAAAAGACAAAAAACTTGCAAGTTAAAGAAACAAAATTAAAAAAAAATGTTAGGCTAAAAAAAAATGTTAGGCGCACTAAGGACAAATCATCTAACATATGAATAAGATGGTAGTTACCTCCCAAGTTGGGTCACGGAGGAGGTTATAATGCTTTGCAACTTCTTTTTGAAATTCAAGGTGTTCATATCTCTCGGTGCCATAGCCTCCTCTTTCTGCTGCTTTCTGATACAGAAAAATTTGGCATGTCAAGATACATGATGATGTAGCCCCATGAGCTTGCCAGAAAGTTGAAACAATTACGAAATGCTAAAGTGCACTCCACATGGTCGAGGTGAAACAGGAACCATGATTTGCTTTATTTTCTATAAGACTAATGATTCATATATTAGAAAAGAAAAGCAGTAACAAAAAATTAGACCCAGACCTTGAAATTCCTCATATCATAGGCCCTCACCAATAACCAACAAACAAGCAGAAAAAGGAAGTAAAGCATAAGTAAATAAGAGCTAATTACAAGAAATTTGAATCTCACAACTCAGTAGATTGATGATTACAAACTTAAGACATTGTTCTATGTTTGGTTTAATTGTAAATAAAAAAGGGGAAAAAAAAACTTTACCAATGTTAGTCAAGAGTGGGAACATATCACAAAACATCAAAATGTCAGATCTGGACTGTACTTTCTTCGTGATAGCTATTAAAATTATGAAAACAAAGACAATAATTGTTACATAAACGTAATCATGTATCTAATTGTCGACCACCAAAATACATGGCCATTTATATTGCATAAAAAATAACGAATTTACATGACTTCCAATTTCTGTTTTGTTATGTGAATCACTTTAGTTGCCACAGCTCCATGCTAAACTAACCTCTTTCCTAGTAATTTTGACAGGGAACAAAAGAAGAGCTTCCACTAATGATTTTCTTATTCATACGAAACCAAACTAGGTTGACCTCTTTGCAATTGTAAGAAATAATTCCATAGGGTCTTTAAATAAAATATAAAGCATAAATAGTGAATGATATGTCAAAACCAGGATGTAATCAATGGACTAGATAATCGTTCCATGAAAGTAGTCATATAAGACAACAAAGAGCCTTTTATCCCCCCCAAAAAAAACACTTAGTTGCTTATTTGAATCCTTCTCTTCCATTCAGCTCATTTAAGGGCCATGTCCTCCGTAACATTAAGAAAAAACAAATCCTTTTTTTACGGTCTTAATCCAAGTTCGTTTAGACCTACCCCTGGCTATAGAATCAGTTCCTTCAACTAATATCTTATTGCTCCTAAAAATTTGCAAAATTCCTAGAGTAACTCATAAGTTACTAATTTTTAAAACCCGGCAATGAAAAATCGTTGGGTTACATGCATCTTATCCTTTGATTTTTTTTAAGAGCCTCAACAGAAAAAGTAATTACACTTTCAAGGACCTAAACAGAAAAATAAGTCCAAGTGTCATAACCACTGGATTGCAAGTTCTTATTTTGAGTTCCTATTTGAGTTTATGTAGTCAAACTGAAAATTTTGTATATACCAGACTGCCAATATTACAAGAAACGACAATTGTATACCTCTGGTGGTACATCAAGGAATAAAACAAGGTCCGGAGCGATCAAACCCACTTCAGGAGCCTGTAAGAGAAAAAAAAAAAAAGGGTCTTTCACAATCCTATTGCGAATACAGCCTGAACCACATTTGTCCAGGTTAAGCCAAACCACCTTGCACCACTCGATATCGAGTCCTTTCGCTGCCGAGAATGCCACTCCGGAATACGAATAGCGGTCCACGACAAGCGAGGTTCCGCTCTTCAGCTTGCTCTCCATCAGCACTCTGCAGACAAAAAATATACATATATATATATATATATAAGTCGATATCCGGGGCCTCGACGTCGAAAATAGATCTATTGAATGGGGACCTCTTCTCCCAGCGGTTGGCGCTGAAGAGCAAATGGACAGCTCGGTCGTCCAGCTGCGATTGGTTGGCGAGATACGCGGATATCATGCTCCCGACGCAGGTGGTTCTGTCCGGGAACCGCCACGCTTCGACCGGCAGCCCCTCCTTGTCCTTCAGGTGGGAGACCAGCCGCGCGCATTGGGAGGTCTTTCCGCTCCGGTCCAGTCCTTCTAGAACAATAAGAGAACCCCGCGGCGGCGGCGGCGGCGAACAAGTATCATCGCAGTAGTGGTGGTGGTGGCCCATGATATGTATCGGTCTGGAGGAACACCTTGAAGTCCCTCTTGCTCCAAAATATCTACTGATTGGAACCAAACTAACAATCTTAGTTACTTGCAAGTGCATATTAATAAGCCATCTGCCAAGAAAAGATCCAAGCTCAAGAAGAAGGAAAAATAAGGAAAATTAAGATTCTTTATATAGCAAAATGAAGAATTTTAACAAAAAAAATAAGAGCAAAACCTTAACAAATTCCGATCTTGGAGAAGAGAGGTGGGATGGTGATGGTGATGGTGATGAAGGCGATGCGGGGTTGCAGCAGCGGGTGGTGGTGGAGGCGCGATGAAGGCCGGGGTAGCAGCTGAGATGGAGGAGGAAGCTCGGTGATGGAGCTCGGCCGGCCGGAGTAGGAGAGGGCGGTCGGTTCGGTTTGAAGAAGGAGAGGTGAAGAGGAAGAAGAGGAGGAGAAGAAGAAAAAAGGAAGTGAGTTTAGGGAGAAGGAGGAGAGAGAGAGAGAGAGGGAGGGGGAAGGAGTATTCGAGAGAGAGAGATAGGGGGGAAGGAGTATTCGAGTATTCGGCTGTGAGTTTAGGGAGGGAGGGAGAGAGAGAAGGGGGGGGGGGTATTCGAGTATTCGGCTGAGTTTAGGGAGAGAGAGAGAGAGTCGACCTTAGGATAGGTCTTCCTAATGAAGTTCCAGGCAGTTTTGGAGTTTCAACCGCCCCGTGGGTTTGTTCGCCTCCGGGCGCCTCGCGGCCAGGCCGGGGGTGGTGGTGTCGGTGGGGGGGGAGTATTCGAGTATTCGGCTGCGCCTCGCGGCCGGGCCGGGGGTGGGTGGGCGGGGGCGGGGGCGGGGGGGGGGGGGGGGGGGGGGTGGGAGTATTCGAGTATTCGGCGGGGGGGGGGGGGGGGGGGGGGGGGGGGGGTTTGGGCCGGCAAGAGAATACAAAGGAGAGAGAGGTGTGGGGTTGGACCGGTCAAGAGAGAAAGGAGGGCTCCTTCATTGGTGAAAGAGAAAAAAAATAAAAATAAAGGAAACCTTGTTCTTGCTGCTGCTGCTGCAGTAGTTTTGTTTGGTTCGATGGATTTTTAAGGTTGTTGATAAGGGCACTACACTTTTTACTCGGGGCTAGTCCATTGAAAAATTTGAAAAAATTACAAGTTTGCCATCATGAAAGTTACTCGGGGCTAGTCCACTGTTATAATCAGGACTGTCAAAATTTTGACAGTCCTACCACTTGGAAGGACTGTCAAAATTTTGACAGTCCTACAAATTGTTAGGACTGTCATAATTTTGACAGTCCCACAAGTTATGTGGACTGTCAAAATTTTGACAGTCCTAATTTTAACCCACTGAAAATTTTATATAAAACTAGGACTGTCAGGATTTTGACAGTCCCACAAGAAATTAGGACTGTCAAAATTTTGACAGTCCTCATTTGGGGCTAGCCCAAATTGTTATAATCAGGACTGTCAAAATTTTGACAGTCCACATAGCTTGTGGGACTGTCAAAATTTTGACAGTCCTACAAATTGTTAGGACTGTCATAATTTTGACAGTCCCACAAGCTATGTGGACTGTCAAAATTTTGACAGTCCTAATTTTAACCCACTGAAAATTTTATATAAAACTAGGATCAGACTTCAAACGGTCATAACTATTTGTTTTCAAATCGTTTTTGGTCACACAATAGGTCGATTTGTATGTTTTCGACGGGAGTAACACAATTCGTGTAGAGAGAATTTTCATCCGAAGTAAGACGTACATATTACAGGAAAAATATAAAATATAAAACTTTAAAGTATCATAACTTTTGACTGGGAGATCGAAACAAGCTCCAGTTTGAGCCAAAATGACCGTATGGAAAAGTACTTCGGGATAAACTGTTTCATCGTTTGACGGACTTCCCAAATTTTTAGAATCGCAAAAAAACGATGTTTTGACCTCCAAATTTGACTTTTTGGTAATTTTTTTTTTTTTACAAAATATTTAATGTAGCAATAATAAATTTACTATTTTAAATAACAGAATACTTTAACAAATTTTAAGGATAGAAAATTTAAGGATATTTTGAAATTGTCCCCCCCAACAATTAAAAAAATAAATTAACAGAAAAAAAAATTTAGGACTGTCAAAATTTTGACAGTCCTACCAATGGGAAGGACTGTCAAAATTTTGACAGTCCTAAAAATTCAACATATATTTTTAGGACTGTCAAAATTTTGACAGTCCTACCAATTGGAAGGACTGTCAAAATTTTGACAGTCCTAAAAATCAACATTTTGACAGTTCTTCTATTTTTTCATTTTCTTTTTTGACAGTCCGGGAGGCGGGGGAGGAGGCAGAGGCGGCGACGACGACGACGACGGGAGGCTGCGGTGGAGGACGGGGGAGGAGGCGGAGAAGGACGGCGGGAGGAGGGAGGGCTCCGGTGGGGTGGGGAGGGTTTGGGAAGAAGGGTTTCAAAGTGGCTAGCCCAGAGAGTAAATTAATGGGCTAGTGTGAGTAAACTTTGCTCATTAATGGGCTAGCCCCAATCCTGGGCTAGCCCCAAGTAAAATGTGCAGTGCCCTTATCAAAAGCCATTTTTAACGAGAGGGATTTTGGAGGCAACTTTGGATTCTAATTTGAAAGCTTTGGATCCTAATTTTACTTTTGCTTAATTTTAACTTTATACCCTCAACCAATACTCTCAACTTTAAAATTAGACAACCTCGTACCGAAATTATAATTATACAAGACATGATAGTACGGAACGAGTCTGGTAGGACTGCAAATGAGTCAAGTAGAATCAAGCTTTTATAAGCTTAAGCTTGACTTGATTAGAATTAATCGAGTTCAAGTTTGATAATTTTTTTTTATTTTAGAACTTAGAACTTTGTTTTGTTTGAGCTCGAACTTGACCTGATAAATTCAAAATCAAGCTCGTTAAACTTGATTTCAAGTTTAACAAGTTCGATTTCAAGTTAGTTAAGTTTGAATTCAAGTACATGTAATATTAACAATTTATTTATAAAAATACAATTAAAAAGTTTCTTAATATCAATTAATAAGGACATGTAAATATATAACGCATACAACCATATTGTTAACAAATATACAAAAAATTAGACTTCAACAAAGAACAAATTTAAATTTAAATAACAAAACAAATTGGTAGACTGCCAGCAACGAGCTCCTAAACGAGCCAGCTTACGAGTTAGCTCGCAAGCTCATAAACGAGCCAGTTCGCGAGCTCAAACGAACCGAGTACTTCTAAGCTTGAGCTTGGCTCGTTTATTAAACGAGCTCAAAAATGAAGTTGAGCTCGACTTGTTTACTAAACTAATCGTGCTCAAACGAGCTTTTATCGAGCTGAGCTTCGAGCATCTCGCAAACGACTTGCCTCATTTGCAACCCTAAGGGCAAGGAAGAAAGAGGGTAATTTAGTCAAAAAAAAAAGATTTAACCGAATACTTAATTCCTGACATACGGAGGGTACCAAGTTGAAAATATATTGCTATTATTTAATATTTATAGAATATCAAGTTGAAAAATTGAAATAGTTGAGAGTATAAAGTTAAAATTTAGTTTTTATTTTTTTATTATACCATGAACATTAGTAAAAGGACAACAACTAACATATGCTAGAAAGAATGACAATACATGCTATGGCTTAAACTCTGGTTTAAAATTTGGAATATAAACGCTAAGAGTAATGCTACAGTTACAACCAAATGCTTACAATTATTTTACAACCATGGTCACTGACAGGTGGGGCCAGATGAGATCCACATATCAGGGTGGGAAAGAGAGGTTGTAATCATTTGGTTGTAAACTTAGCATTATTCAAACGGTAATTAGTTCTTTTTGGTCCAAAATAAAACAACAAAGTTTATGTTTCCTTGGTGGAAATTTTAACCCAGAGATGAATAAAGGGAGGGGAGAATTTTAGATTCCACCAACACATTTGAAATCAATAAAGTACACTTTATTCCTATTTGATATGGATATGTAACACGTGATGGTATATACATTGGAAGAAAATTATCTATGATCGTTTCTATAGATATTCGAATATCCTACACTAGGGTCTTATACATCCACACAAGGATGATAGTTTATATATATATATATATATATATATATATATATATATATTATATGATAAATGGAATGAGTCATACGCTCATATCTATATGAACGATGCATATGTGGACCAATAGAAATTGATTCCTACATCACATGTGCACTCATGTATGTGCACTAGTACACTCAATCCCTATTAGTCCACATGCGCATTGGCGATAACACTTGAGACAGACTTCGTGCACACTACATTGCATGTGTTTGGACCCACTATCTCCCAACTTTCACCATTTATAAATGGAAGGAATAATACGCTCCCGTGGCTCGATTCACTGATCTTCTACCACCCAGTCATGATCTTATACCTCTTATCGGTAACCACAAGAGCCACTCGAGTTCGGTTACACCCACATGAACTCAATTCCCTTTCCTTACCTTTCCTTGAATCGTCGCCAAATGCAGCCTTACATTGCAACTTCATAACAGTAAGAAAATAAAAAGATGAGCTTAGATGCAAACATTAAAACTTCAGCACTAGACTGATATAAACATACTAACTGATTGACCCCAAGGTGGTGATAAGGTTATTCTCAGATACAGGTGAGTGAGAATTCGACAACGGATACATATATACACCAACTCAAAAAATGACACACTTTCAAGTGTGTTCACATAACATCACCACAAGACGATAAATATGATTACGCTTAAATCACTGCGCTGCCCTTTGCTATGTATTTGCCGAGTAGGCAATGAGTTCTCTAACATAGTTTAAAGTATCGGCCGATACCGATCCGATACGGCCGATACCGATACAGTTTGGCATGTCCCGATCCGATACCGACCGATACCCGATACTGACCGATACCGACATTAGAGGTCTCTTTTTCAGTCAATTCGGCAAAAAAATTTGAATTAAAAAGATCAATTAGAAAGGTTGTAAAAGCATAGTAAGGTTGTAAAAACATATAAAAGAGAAAATTTATCTAACGCATATAAATCAATCGACAATGATGACTACTATTTCATTCAATATCAAAAATACTAAGAAACAATACCGAAAATACTTTAAATTATGCATAAATGTATAAAATATATTCTCTAAAATGTTAATAATTTACTAATAGTTGTTTGCTTTCCGATACAAAAAAATCCGATACTCCGATCCGAAACAGCCGATACTACCGATACCGCCGATCCCGATACTCATAGGAATGGTCCGATACCGATTCCGATACCGATACTTTGAACCTTGTTCTCTAATTGAGGCCTTTGAACCCATCTATGTACAGTAAACAAGGCCATCAGAAGCATACCCATGTACACTGTTTGGTCATGTTATTGCTGCCAGCCCAACGGAATTGTCATCTTGAATACTGGGCACACGAGCTGCGGATGTTGTGCGGGTTCTACCTGAAAAACACAAAACATATGACAGGGAGTAAGTGCCGAGTAGAACTTATCCACAACAGACGAATAGAATACTACAGTTTGAATGTTAAACAGGATCGTCATAAGCTTATAATGCGATCCTTTGGATCATTTGGCTCGGAGAAAGAAAGATGACTATGAAGACCTTGACAAAGTAGTGTCTATGTCTGGAAGCCCATTGCATCAGAAATGCATACATACTTTACCATAAAATGTGTTCTACATTGATCGCTAGACCGTCATATACTACGTATGTTTTTTATCTTCTTTTGCTCCGTGTTGGTAATGTTAACGATACAAATGAATCCTATGTGAAAATAAAGTTATTCCTAAAACATATTTCTTTCATAGGTTATATATTCAATGTAATTATAGGAAACTTAATTTACTGTTACCATTATGTTATTATATCATTCTAAGGAAGAAGGAAAACAAGTTTTTTTTTTTTTTTACAATACCACTTTGTTTATATTCCATCATCTGTCCCATGTGATGTGTCAATTTGACTAAGAAACATCCGGCCACAGCAGTACATTACAGTTTAAAGGAACTTAGTCAGCATTAAATCTCCATGCCATTGCACAAATGGCATTGAGGAAAACTCATTGATATCTAATAATTCTACACTATTCATCTATTTATTTAAAGATGACACCAGAGGTACAAAAATATCTTGAAGCATTTATTGTGCAACCATTCATATGAGCTTTTGCTGGGCAACTTGCACAATGGCTCCAAGTAAGAATTACCAACACCTAAAAATGGTTCTCGGCCCAACTTTTAAAAACCTCAATCAGTGGGTACCAATTTCCTTCTATTTGCCAGCTATATACCCAATGTTGCTTCAGAATCCAAACAGCCAGTTGGCAGCAGACCTACATTATTGGTCATACTTTTGAAGCTACTGCGACCAAGAGAACTCTTTGGTCACTTATACTAGACGCTTCTAGGTTCAAGTGAAGGATGACAAATTTTGTTGATAGATATTCACCTTTGCGGCAGAAAGCCAAAGAACCGAGTTGAACACTTTCCTAATCTAAAGACACTATTAGCATAGTAGCAAAGGAAAACCATTTATAGTTTTTTAAAATATATATCTTCATATTTTCTTAATCCATGTTTGATATCCTCGTATCAGGATGTTAAGAAACAAGGCGGGATTTTTTTCAGGACAGAAAATAGCAGGAACTGAGAACACATCTAAATTAACAGAACATAAGTCCATATATTGGAATAGAAACAATTCTCACCTGTAACATTGGTTATGACATTTGTGATCTTGATCTATGGATGAAGATACACAAATCTATTTCCAATCGTAACTAGATCATTAATTTTAAATAAAGAGAACATAAGTCTATATATTGGAAATTTGGAATAGAAACAATGGTCACCTGTAACTTTGGTTATGACATTTTTGATCTTTTGAGCAGCAAGAGCTTTCAATTGGTTCCCAGCAGCTAACAGCAACAGGTTTCTCATATGGTGCTTTCGTTCTTTAGGGCTAGTTGTTTTCGTCAAAGCATCCTCAAAAGCAAGTAAATCAGCCTCAGTGATACAAGGGAGGGAAAGCAAAACCTGTACATAAATCACAATTTGCTTACATAAATCACAATTTGCTTATCAGTATCTATAATTGTTTCCACTGAAAAAAATACAAGCTCCAACGATTTTTTTTTTATCCTAAACAGACCTGTCTTGGAGAAGGGTCTCTGAGAGAAAGATAAAAATATCCCGACACAGACCAACAAGATCACCACTTATAATAGCATTTGATTCGAGTGTCAGGCCTTGAATGACGGCATAGAATAAATCCTTAGCAACAAAGTTTCTGAGTTCCACGTTAACTATTGAGATGGAAAGCAGAATTACAACTCCACAAAAGGAAATAACTTTAGCCACGGCTTCACCATCTGTCCAAGTAAGTACTTCAATACTTATCTTAAGCGCAGGAAGAGCAAGACCTTTACGTCCAATGAGAAAGCTGCAACAACACATTAATCAGGGATAATTTGGTAAAATATAAATTTAAATGTTTCTCAGATCTTACAAGTTTACTTTGAAAATATATTTTTGTTAAAATATCTAAAGAAGTTTGGTTATCTTCCCCCCCTCCCTGCCAACACCCACCCCCCACCCCACCCCACCCCACCCCCTCTCTCTTTTATTATTAATAATAATGGATGGCATGAACTCTTTATCTCAAAAAATACTTTAGGATGAGAAACTTAACAAGTATAAAATTTAGTGGGTGTTTCCTATTACTCTAAATTCATTTTAGGACAGGAAGGACATACAATTCCTTGAAAAATAAAATAATTGTATGTTTGTTATATTCTCTAAAATAGTGGTCATATATTTAACAAAAAGACATAAGAGATCAATTGTGCAGGGCCTTTGTTTCATACGATAAAATAAAACTTGACAAGATCGCAACATAGTTTCAGATATGAAAGCTTAAGAGGTAGTTTACAGATTTGTACCCAATCATTGAATTTGATGCAAATGCATCCAAATCCTTTACTGCTACTTCCATGTGGTTGGCATGCCCGAAATGTTCCAATGAAGGAAGCCCATTATTTAGGGATGGTGATGCTAAAGTTGAAAGGAGGAAACACATTTCACGGGTCAAACCTCGTAACAGCTTTTCTTCCATTACTTCCACCTTTAGTTCCAACCCAGACAGATTGCTAAAAGTATCGGGGACCTTTGCTCTACCCTCGCGTAGAAGATTGTCTCATGAACATGAAAGAGCTTGCTGGCAGTGGAGAAATAGTGGATGCAACAGATTTTCTAGCCATGACCCCCATAAATCCGTTGGGCAGAACTTGACCAGCGGCATTAGAACCAAGTGAATTAATTGTCGTATATGTCTAAACTCCATTGATTGTACATTCTCCATAAGAGAGACTGCAACTAAGGAGCTGTCCATGCATCGGAAAAATTCGTCCGCAATTGTTGCTGACAATCCAATAACATTATACCTACAGTCATGAAAGAGAACATTATTTGACTATTCGTAGTGTACATAAGCTGTTCAAAGTTACCAAAATTAAACAGAGAGAAATTTAACTACAAAAATTTGAGCATCATACATATGGAAGGATTCATCCTATAATGCATAAATTCACATCCTAAGGATTAAGATACACTACTTTCACATCCTAATAAAACATTCATGCACACATAAGGAAATTTTTTTTACGAATTTCCCATTGCCTGTTGAAGTAAGCTCGTGGAGACTAGAAATGTACAAGTCTCTCATCCAATTGCCTGTTCATTAAGCAACACTCCTCCATACATACATGACTTAAAATAAACCTACTTGACACCTTTTCTTCCTAAAACCCATCACAGTTTTACTTAGGAACTTCATCAAGATATCTTTCTAAAATGATGAAAAGTAATGTGTATCTGCTTCTAAACAAATATTTTCATCAAGCACCTTTGTAAGTACAAATGTTGTGTTTGACTGGCATTTGACCAAATTGAATCTCCAAATTAGTTGGTTATTCTTAGCCTTTGCCCAATTACTCCACCCAAAGTTTCATGGTATGGCCTACAAGTTGTATTCACCCATGGTCTGTATAATTGTTGTGGATTTCCTTTATTCTCATCATTAGCTACCAACTCTACTCCATCCAGCAGTCATTTTCTAAGACTGTAATTAAACTGGTTTAAGAGGTTAGTTAGCCGTACTAAATATTAATCTATAATGTTAATCTCTAAACACTTCCATGTAATAAATACTATAAAGTCTTACAAGTTTCCTCATCTTCATTTTCCTTCAATCATCTTTAACTTCTCTAACCCCAAATTTTCCATGATATTTATGGTTTATAATAAAATTAGAATATTCATTTCAGTATTTATGTCTCCATGATGCATACGTACATAGGTATTTATTTTTGTGACTTGCAATACATTTTGCTTCATAGAAACAGTTTCTATATTACACAATATGATTTATTTATTTTGATTTTCATACATCATCCATTTTAATTTTATTATGCTTAATGGTGGACTGGTGAAGAAACTAGAGTTCTTACCCAAGACCGACCCAAATTCTTTCAAGAAAATGAATTCAGGCCTTACGATTTCACACCCTGAGCTCAGTCAGGTTTTAAGTTTTCAGCAGAATTATTTCCAGGTTGGGTTTATTTTGTGAAATTGACCCCAACTAAACTATCATATATGATACATATAACTTAGAATTCTTAGAATTGGTTTGCTTTGTTTTTAATAATTATTTTTAAAATGAATGGATTTGTTTGCAAAAGAAATACTAAAATGGGCTTTTAGGATCAATTTGTTTGGCAAAATGAAAAATGAAAATCCAAACTCAACCAAGGTGAGCACAAATTTGACAGGCTGGATTCTGGCTGAGTCGGCGGACCTGACAGGTTCAGGTTTGAATAAATCTGAAGCCTGCCATATCTAGTCCATTCAGAGCTCTAGATTGTTGATTTCTCTAAGTGGTTCAATTATTCCTTATTTCATCTATTATTCTGTCTCCGGAAATGCAAAAGACTAAGGAGTCTATTCAACACAATTGAGCCCATACACGTAAAGAAGCTATTCTTTTATGACAGGGTTGGTGGAGCATGTGTTGGTTAAGCAAAAGCAGTGAATTTCTTTCACTTTGAGAACCTGGTCAGTTCAATGAAGGATCTTTTACAATGTGTATTCAAGGTATATTATCATTTACAGCAGCCAATTTGCGGCATTAGGAGATACATGATTTGACAGATTGATGCCTCTTTTCTCCAGATTATCACATAATTAATGCAATTGAAAAAAGGACCCTACTTCCAAATCTTGTGTTTATGGATGCAGCAACTCTGAATCCAGTAACCAAGACCATGGGTCCATGTCCTCATTTAGCGAAAAAGAAAGAGAGCATGCTAGTGATATGTGGCATTAGCCTATCAAGAACTAGTAAGATCATGTGTAACAAGAAACTTTCAGGTTTGGCTGAAGCTAAACCAGTCAGCAAAAAAGACACCCTTAAATGATTCAACTCTAGCTGTAAAGTAACTTTGTTGTCACTGCCTAGAATTTCACATTATATTAGTACCATAACAATGAACGATACAGCTCCTTTATAGTCATAGATGTAAATTCCACGTCAGAAAAAGAGAGGTTTCTTATTTGTTTTAATTCTTTGAATGCTCAAGGGAAGTAGGTAAACATAGAAATAGTCTTGAAGTATAACACAAAAGACTAGGTCATGACTGAAAACATGAAAAAATGAGAGAGAAACGTACCAGTCTACAACGATATTGACTAAAGTTGGTCTTTCCATCAAACTCATCACCGCACAATTCCAATGCCTCAACTAGTGGCATGCTTCCATAAGTAACAACTTTTTTCGGCATTCGCTGAAGAGAAACATCCAATATAACAGCAGACATTTCATCATTTATGAAAGATGAGACTACTTTCTTCTCCTTCTCTGCCTGAACTGAGCTAGAGCCCACATCACTGGTAGCAGTATGGTCCCCAGTAATTTGAGCAGTAGCCTTCTGCTTAGGTACTGATTCTCTCATTGCACCCTGTTTAGCAATAACAATAACAAATAACAAATAACTTTGAACTAGTCATCATCATCATAGATAAAATAAAAGATCTCAAGAGAAGCTTAACAGCAGAAAGAACTGTACATACCAGCCAAAAAAGCATAGATTGAAAATGGAGACCAAACTTAAAATGTTGGAAATAGCCAAGCATCTGAGGAACAAACATGAATTGTTATACAAACGGCAAGTCAATTTCACACTAGAAACAACATTAATGAATTCTGAACCCATCACTAGTTTGCTTATGAAATGAAAATTTTGGCAAGACAAGTGCACGGCTTTAGAACATTGCTTCAAAGTAGGTCCCAGTAATAATAGCATGAAGTCAGAAACCTAGTTTGATGTTGGTGCATATAAGCATATTATATTTAATAAATCCTGGCTAAAATGACTCTCTCTCTCCCCTCCTGTAAGAATAAAGAACAGGCCCCATATTGCTACCCCCACCAAACACTGCAAAGTTTCAAATCAGGGACCATGCCTTCCAAGATGCCAACCACCACCGCTTTTCACTTTTTTCTTAATAGGCAAGTGATGTGCTCCATATGTATTTAACGGTGGAGAACAAAGATCGAAACCAATGGACAATGATATTGGCATTCCCTTTAAATCAAATTTGGGTTAACTCGCCCCAAATCAATGAGATTATCAAACTCTTTATCCTAAAAATTATTTCCAGGATGTAGATGTTCTTTTTGCATAAGTTTCTCATGATTATTGCCAAAACTAGATAGCTAAGAGGTGGTGTAGAAATCAAAAGTACCTAATTCTCCAGAAACCAGACTTTACCTTATATCAAACACAAAACAATATATGAGTAAGCTCACATACCCTAGTATATACTTCGTTAGGAGTTGAACTAGAAGCTTGCATCCACATCTTCGCATATCAATATCCTTTCCAACATCATTCTCTACCTGAACAATAGATAATCTAAGTCGGAAATGCTAGTCATGTTTCTGATAATCATTACTCTGCTTGAGAAGTGCATTTGCTACCCTCTCACTGCTAGACTAACCTACCTCCATAACTAACCACTCAGCATGAGACTGAAGACCACCAAACTATGACAATTCCCACTATAGCAATCACATTTTGTAAGGTACAATTCTGAAATATTTCTGCAAGATGACCATCTTATTCATCCTCATCATCCATATCATGGACCCAATTCTCCCCATCCTCGAGTAGTACGCCAAAGATTCGCTCATAAGGCCAATCCAGCCACATTTTTTCCAAAATAATCATATAGGTTGCCTATATATATAAACACAAACACAAACACAAAAAACTGAAGTCATCAGGTAATGGAGAATTGTACATCAAGATGTCTTTGTTAGGTGATTACCAGTTGAAGAAATTGGGTGATTAGGGTCCCATCCCCGGAAATGCATTGCATGTGAGAAGAACCCAACGCCACCATACTCTCGCATATATATTCCACAAACTCAAACTCACTTTCATCTATACCAGCAGCTCTGGAGCTTGATTTGTTTAAGAAATCTCCAGATAAACTCATCAAAATCTGGAAAATGTTACTCATAGCAGAATTAAATTCTAAGGCGGTAGCTTCAGCAGGCCTTCTTCTGCATAGTCAGAGTAAGGGAAATAAGAAACTGCTTTACAGTCAAGTATAAAGAGATTCACTTAAAATTGTTATGTTATGTACCTCTGGCAAACAAGTTTAAAAAATTCACAGGCATGAAGGCGAAACTCATGGGAGGAAAGTAAGAAGCCACATCTGTTACAAAGTCAAATTATGTTAATCATATATCATATGAAAATACAGGTGACGATTTTAGAAGCATACCCATGGATCAGGCCATATTTTGCAAGATCTTGCACTGGAGCCCATTCAGCATATGCATTTACAGCATTTAAAGTAGCTGTCACCGTGGCCGAATGTTGTTTGGCAATAACCACTTGTCGCCTCCCGTATTCACTTAAAGCAGCTCCAAAGTGCTTCTCCAGTAGCTAAAAGGGAACACGGGATCGCATCAAAAGAACGGAACATAATTTACAGTGCATAATTGTAACGCCCGCAACCGCACGGTGCGTTACGCTGAGTCGGATTGAATGAAACAAATGCAGGTTACATTTGATTTGTTGGATTTTGGGAAGAAGTATTGATTGAGTTGTTTCATGTGCAGATGGCTAGCGGGTTCGATGGAAATCAGGTGTTCGTTCAGAGCTGAGATAGCTGGGTTGGAATGATAATGCCATCTTCCTTAGTCCGATCGGTCGGATGATTTGGAGAGCACGACCTGCTCGCACGGTCATACCAGTTGAGTAGATCGCGCTTGCATCGGACCACGGGTTCAAGGAATTGGCCGTATCGGTAGGACAAGATGCTTAACGGGATCAAACATAGTGAGTGGGCTCTTTCCCTTCTCCTCTACTCCTTCATGCCTAATAATATGGAAAACACGTAAAGGCTTGAACACTTGGGTTGAAACATTCAGAATCACTACACTGAGGCGTGCATAGAGTGTACGTCGGTTGCTTGGTAGGATTGTGGCTTGAAATGATTTACGCGTTGGATAGTTGGAGTTAGAGTTGGATTATACATTTGAGGCGGTCGGTTGGATAATTGGGATTATGCTTGGACAGTTGGAATGATACATTGAGGCATTAGAAATATCGGGAATTCGGACGAGCGAGCGTGCATCCGTGTACGAGTATCACTTGGTCGCTTTGTCTTGCAAAGCGAGCAGTTGTAGTTCGAAACCGAACAACTGCATCGGCGCGGGCATTGTGCCTCTTTTGGGGCATTGTGCTATGGGTTTGCTTTGAGCATATGTGTTGCACCAATTTATAACTCTGTGTTGAGAAGAGGCATTGTGCCTATGGGCATAATGATATTATGGTGCCTTGGGCTATAGTTGAGATTTGGTTTTGGAATCCTTGGTTGGATATGTTGGAAGAATGGTTATGGATGCTTTGGTTGGATATCGGTTGAACGAGTTTAGGATCGTTTGGTGGGGCGAGAATGTTCGATCCTCTCGTCATACCTACGTGTCTGCATTGTCACGGACAACCTGTGTGGCACAGGGTTTGGTTTCCTGAAACGGGATGAGGCACCGGGGCACCGGGACCGTTCTACCATGAAGGAAACAATGGACATCGCGCAAATGGGCGCAGTGCTGGTAGTCCGATACCACCAGGAGGGAGTAGCTGCCCAGCCCTGGATCGGGTAGGACTGCCCTATTGATCTTGGTCCGATCAATGTCCTTTATGGCTTTGCCAGTGACTTCATATAGTATAAGTGATGGCTTGCTTTTCTTTTGTTGGTTTGGCTTCGTGTAGGCGCGGCCACCTTGCCTCGGCAAGAGTGTGCACTCAAGATCGGAATATAAACTTTGGTTGAGGAAGGATATTTGAGGCTTGAGAATGGTTCGATTTGTTATCGTGCAAGCGATGACTTGAGTAGGACGGGTTGCATGCTAGTTTCCTTCGGGTTGGATATATAAATGCTTGTCGTTTGGTTTGAGTTGAATGCTTGCATGCTTAAACTGTTTTACAGCTTTCCTTAACATGTCATTCTTATGCCATGAAACGAATCTAGGATTCAACTAGAAAGATCACCATATAACTGTTTGTATTCACTATTTTTACTTAGTGTCGGCTTAGACGAGTGGGTTACCCCGCTCACCAGTACGGCTGTGTACTGACCCACGTTTGTGGGCAAATATTTCAGGTACGCAGGCGTAGTGGCGCTGCTTGGATATACGGGACAAGATGTATGAACTGTAAGTACCTTTGTGGGCTAGAGAAAAGAGTAAGAGTATTTCATCGCCTTCGTGGCATTGCCTTCGGGGCATTTCATTTGGACCCTATCGAGAGCTTCGCTGCGTATTACTCTGATTGTGTGCTTGGTACACAATACAACGACTTCCGCTGTAACTTGGTCGTTTCGATGATAACTTTGGTGTTTAACAACATCGCCTTGTACGAGCGCAACTCCAGGCTCGTACGGCATCACGTCCCGATGAGAACGAATGTCCTGCGGGAGAGCTGCAACGTGGTGATTCACGTTCAGCAGGGATATATTGAGCTTGCGGGAGATTGGGGCGTGACAAATTGGTATCAGAGCGCCTAGTTGATTTTCTCGGACTTGGTCCTTCGCTTCATCACAAACTCTAAATAGCTTCCGTGTGTCGTTTAGCTCTTGACTCTACTCGGTGCCGCATTGGATGTTTCATGCAATAAGTCTATATATTGCTGGTTGTGGCTGCATGTTATTCTTGGTTGCGTTGCTTTTGGTTGGTTTTCGTTAGATCGCTTAGCCTCGTTAGGCGTTGTTGCATTCGTGCAGCAAGTTGGGTGGCGTTGTTGCATTTGTGCAACAAGTTGAGAGCTGTCGTTGGGTTGGCTTGGCTTGTCATTCGGGGAGTTTCTGATTACATCAGTGGTTCAGTTGGCTGGTAGACGAGTTGGTTATGTGGCATGTTGTGAGTAGAAACATTCGATAAGAATGAATCGTTGCACGAGTTGCTCGTGTAGCGACTATGTTGGATAGAAGTTGGAATTTTGGCTGTGGCGCATCGGTTGGGCATGTTTGAGTTTGGCTCGGGAATATCAGGATAAGTGTTGCACGAGTTGCTCGTACAACAAATGTGTGGAACCATTGGGTATTGGGTTGGACTACTTGGAAGACAATCGTTGCATGATTGCTCGTGTTGCGAAAGTATCAGACGGTGAAAATAGTTGAAAGTATTGAGAACGGAAAATAACACGAGATGCATCGCGAGATTGATAGGAATAGTTGGATAATTCAAGCATTGCCTGAGTTTTGTGTCAAACTCGAATTGGGAAAGGCATGATCACGCATAAGGGACGGTTCGAACGGATATCGGATCGGTGCAAAGGAATCGTAACGCGAGTAGCGACTTGATTCGGAGTGGTATATGGGATACCACATATTGAGCAAGGCACTGAAAATATTTTGGTTGGACATCAATAGGAATTGCCTGAACGGACTCGGATAACAGAAATACAAGTTGGTTGGTGCACGTCGGTTGAGTTGGGAAAGAATGAAAATGGAGCAAGCGAATATTGAGTTGAGCAAGCGAGAACGGACTTGTGCAAAATGAAAGTATCATTGAACTTGAGGGATGGACGAGATCGGAATGAACAGTTGGGATACGCTTAAGCGAAGCGATTGGTTAATTGAAGGATAACGAGCACGGACTATGATTTTGGACAACACATTTGAGCTGTTGGTTGAGTAATGAAACCCAATTTGGTTTGGAGGGACAATGCGCTGGATTCACACAAACTTGAAAGATTTTGGATATTGCTGCTCGAGAAGTCGACTCAGGTTTAACGGAAGTGGAATTTTGGGCAAGATGGTGCAACGATGGTAGACGGATTCTCCGGAAGACGTGGAGGGATTGTGGCAACCACGGAAGGCAAAGAATTGTGGCGAACAGACTTTTGAAGATATCTAAACAAAAGAGCAACGTCGGAACAAATCACGGTGCTGTTCGAGTAAGTTGGACGTGCATTGTGGAACGCGGCAACGGGATAAGAATTTGAGCAAGTCTTTGGTTTCGAAAATCATTGCAGTGGTAGTGCGAGAAGTCGAACATGGCAGTTCAGAAAATTTGATGGATTCAGGGTAGAACGAACGGATTGATGGAAGACAGTTTCAACGAGCGCAGTTCTCGAACGGTGGCTTGGATAGATAGCAAGACTCTAGGTGGTTAAGCGGCGTTGGTTGACAGATCATCAGAGGTAGTGCATGAATTTCTCGGATTCGGAAGTTCGTTCGGATGGAATGGTTGGATTATGGCTCGGATTTGCAGATGAGATATAGCATGGTTCATAGTAACTGTCCATCGTGATGACTTACAATTATCGAACGTAGCTTCGGGACAGCTGACCCTAGCGACTTGACCGCCCGATCAGAGGTGAATATTGTAGACCCATAGAACAACCCTTGAGGCGGCGTATTTGGGAATGCGTCGAGGGCAGATGTGAGTAATGTGTGTTAGAGTTTTGGCTTATTGACTGAGTGTTGGATTTGAGAGACCCTTGGGATAGCCTTCAGCTGAAGATGCAGTCGGAAGATCGGAGCGATGGTGGAAATAGCCTACTCAACTGATGAGATTCAGAGTCGCAGATTTTTATCGATGGCATCGCCTCTGACTCATCGTGCCCTGGAAGGGAATAACATTCATATGAATTGACGACTATGAAACTAGCTCATGAAGTTAAAGCAGCGGCTCGTTCGAATCAAATCCTTGCGAATACTGGAAGGGACAGATGTGCCTCAGATTTACAAGATGTATCGGAACTTAATCTGGGAAGCGTGCTCGTTCGGAAGGCAAAGGTGATATCCTACGCTTCGAGGCAGTGGAAGTAGCGCGAAGAACTATTCCATGCACAACCTAGAAATTGTGGCGAATGTGTCCACGTTGAAATCGTGGCGACACTATCCCTTTGGCGTGGCGGCGAGATCTTCGTGGATCACACGAACCTCAATATAGATGTTCACCCAGTGAGGTATTGAGATGGCAGGAAAAGGTGTTGGACTGAGAATGATCTAAGCAAAGTTTGATATTTGGGTAAGTCGCCTAGCTGGGGTAGTATCAGTTGAGATGATTGTTCGATGCATGAGATAATATTTGGAGATGTTGCTAGTGCGGATTCAGAGATAGTGGGATGGATTGAGTTGAAACACGAACTGATTGAGTCGGTGGAAAATCATCATATTTGAGAATGGTGCTCAATCGAATGTGTTGGGATGGAAATCAGAATTGGTTCAATTGGTAGTAAAGTGAATGGATGCCTCGGACATAAAGATACCCTTGTAACTTGTCCAAATTCGCTATCGCAAAGTTCGGCTGAAATGCATGTATTTTAGGGACGTCTTAAATATGTGTACGATCCAAAACTAAGCGATACGAAGAATTCGTATTGAGCTGCAAGGAGGATGTGGGAATATAGAATTTGTACGAGCGTTCAGCAGAGCGATATGCTGAGTCAGAATCGTGAGTATGAGAGTTGCATAGAGCAGAGTTATAAATTGGACAAGCGGCATGTGATAGAATGAGTACCAGCACGGTTCGTGGACGAACCTGATCTCTAAGTGGTATATTATGTAACGCCCGCAACCGCACGGTGCGTTACGCTAAGTCGGATTGAATGAAACAAATGCTGGTTACATTTGATTTGTTGGATTTTGGAAAGAAGTATTGATTGAGTTGTTTCATGTGCAGATGGCTAGCGGGTTCGATGGAAATCAGGTGTTCGTTCAGAGCTGAGATAGCTGGGTTGGAATGATAATGTCATCTTCTTTAGTCCGATCGGTCGGATGATTTGGAGAGCACGACCTGCTCGCACGGTCATACCAGTTGAGTAGATCGCGCTTGCATCGGACCACGGGTTCAAGGAATTGGCCGTATCGGCAGGACATGATGCTTAACGGGATCAAACATAGTGAGTGGGCTTTTCCCTTCTCCTCTACTCCTTCATGCCTAATAATATGGAAAACACGTAAAGGCTTGAACACTTGGGCTGAAACATTCGGAATCACTACACTGAGGCGTGCATAGAGTGTACGTCGGTTGCTTGGTAGGATTGTGGCTTGAAATGATTTACGCGTTGGATAGTTGGAGTTAGAGTTGGATTATACATTTGAGGCGGTCGGTTGGATAATTGGGATTATGCTTGGACAGTTGGAATGATACATTGAGGCATAGGAAATATCGGGAATTCGGGCGAGCGAGCGTGCATCCGTGTACGAGTATCACTTGGTCGCTTTGTCTTGCAAAGCGAGCAGTTGTGGTTCAAAACCGAACAACTGCATCGGCGCGGGCATTGTGCCTCTTTTGGGGCATTGTGCCATGGGTTTGCTTTGAGCATAGGTGTTGCACCAATTTATAACTCTGTGTTGAGAAGAGGCATTGTTCCTATGGGCATAATGATATTATGGTGCCTTGGGCTATAGTTGAGGTTTGGTTTTGGAATCCTTGGTTGGATATGTTGGAAGAATGGTTATGGATGCTTTGGTTGGATATCGGTTGAACGAGTTTAGGATCGCTTGGTGGGGCGAGAATGTTCGATCCTCTCGTCATACCTACGTGTCTGCATTGTCACGGACAACTTGTGTGGCACAGGGTTTGGTTTCCTGGAACGGGATGAGGCACCGGGGCACCGGGACCGTTCTACCATGGAGGAAACAATGGGCATCGCGCAAATGGGCGCAGTGCTGGTAGTCCGATACCACCAGGAGGGAGTAGTTGCCCAGCCCTGGATCGGGTAGGACTGCCCTATTGATCTTGGTCCGATCAATGTCCTTTATGGCTTTGCCAGTGACTTCATATAGTATAAGTGATGGCTTGCTTTTCTTTTGTTGGTTTGGCTTCGTGTAGGCGCGGCCACCTTGCCTCGGCAAGAGTGTGCACTCGAGATCGGAATATAAACTTTGGTTGAGGAAGGATATTTGAGGCTTGAGAATGGTTTGATTTGTTATCGTGCAAGCGATGACTTGAGTAGGACGGATTGCATGCTAGTTTCCTTCGGGTTGGATATATAAATGCTTGTCGTTTGGTTTGAGTTGAATGCTTGCATGCTTAAACTGTTTTACAGCTTTCCTTAACATGTCATTCTTATGCCATGAAACGAATCTAGGATTCAACTAGAAAGATCACCATATAACTGTTTGCATTCACTATTTTTACTTAGTGTCGGCTTAGACGAGTGGGTTACCCCGCTCACCAGTACGGCTGTGTACTGACCCACGTTTGTGGGCAAATATTTCAGGTACGCAGGCGTAGTGGCGCTGCTTGGATATACGGGACAAGATGTATGAACTGTAAGTACCTTTGTGGGCTAGAGAAAAGAGTAAGAGTATTTCATCGCCTTCATGGCATTGCCTTCGTGGCATTGCCTTCGGGGCATTTCATTTGGACCCTATCGAGAGCTTCGCTGCGTATTACTCTGATTGTGTGCTTGGTACACAATACAACGACTTCCGCTGTAACTTGGTCGTTTCGATGATAACTTTGGTGTTTAACAACATCGCCTTGTACGAGCGCAACTCAAGGCTCGTACGGCATCACGTCCCGATGAGAACGAATGTCCTGCGGGAGAGCTGCAACGTGGTGATTCACGTTCAGTAGGGACATATTGAGTTTGCGGGAGATTGGGACGTGTGACAATAATAACCAAAATAAGTAATCCAATTGCATCCACAAGTAGCTAGCTTACAGTGTATAGCAACGGCAAAATCTCAGTTAAAGATTCAGTAAGGCCACGTAACAAAACCCTACGTCGATCTCCTGTAACACAACTCAAAATAACAGCAAAAGGGTCAACAACAGTCCTCCATGTTTTGCAGTTGTCCATATCTAGAAGCTTGAAATAAAGTGTAATGTAAACACAGAAGAAATAAGGCACATAGAGTAGCCTTCTAAATCTTCTTTGTGGACTGTAATATCTTCAGGAAGCCATATCAGTGTCATGGCAACTAATTCTGCCTGATATAGTCAAGCAACTCATATATACTTCTACATCAAGAGGCTCAAACCCACAATAACTTAAACTATTTGGGGAAAACATAGCATACCTCTACAGGACCTTTGTTAGACAAAGAAATCAATGATGGAAGCAACTCATGCCACAGGGTTACCCCTTCTCTCCTAATCACCTGACACATAGAAGAGTCCATTAGAACTTACAAGCCAGATAAATTTCACTGGTATCTTGACTAGGAAAAAGAAAATAACCTTGGTTACAAGGGCAGCTGTTTGACTCTTAAGTGCCCATTCCTCATGAGGACTGACCATCTCCGATACCAAATTAACAGTAACGTTAGCAAAATCCCTTCGTTCTGTAACACTAAACCCATCCCACTTAAATCGAACCAAATGTTGCAGACAGTAAAAAAATAATTATTATAAGGAGAGTCAAGTATGATACTAACTTTCCAAAATCCTACAAATATGACAGGGAAAGAATCTTCACAGTTTTCCATCTAGGCTTCTCTATCAAAAAAAAAAAAAAAAAGGAAATATAAACATCTTATAGTGTATGTTACAAAACAAAGAATGTAGTAGATCAAGATTGGCAAGAAAATTGAGCATGAATTGCTTTATAGGTATGTGTATACTCTAGAAAATAACATTCTGAGACAGCAAGGACAGGTAAGTAGATATTGCTATGTATTGAACTTAATATGACAATCCAGCATGTAGGAAATGACTACTAAAGAAATTATAATTCAATTCCGCTAATTGCCATGATATAGGTCATTTGTGTGGATCTTAATTATGTACGAGAATCGGTTTCCTTGGCTCGATATAAAAGTAAATTCCTGAGTACCAACAACAATCGTATATCAGTTCAATTATAGGCTTTGCTCCAACAATTTTGATGATGACTAACTAATTTGCATAAACTTGATGTTGTGGTTTGCAAGTGTAATTTGAGGACTAGATGATCTATGAATTGGAAAAGGACCGAGATAAGTACGGAGGATACTAGCTCGTCGGCAATCAAACAAAAGATCCTATGTGATGGTTGGAGAAGCAGTAAGTATACAGGTGCACTAGAAACGGTCAAGATCACTCTCCAACATAAACTCAAGGATATTTTTATTTCTTTTCTAATGAGGTATTGTATTTGTGTTTGAATTAAGAAATATGAGGCACTTAACGACTCAAACCTGGCCCAGGGATACCTTCTGCAACTTTCTTAATCATATGATTCTAAGATTTGGCTAGAATTGTTTGGAAATATATATTAACAAAAATCGTGCTCAAATAAGATAACCTGCCAAATTGTGTATTAATTGCTTGGATAGGAATTCTAGACCACCAAGATCAGATTCCGACCTGAAATATCTAATACACTCCAGAGAGTATCAGAAAGAAAGTATCAAGGTTCGCAGTATCGGAATCGTACTTACTATGAGTATCGGGATCAGCAGTATCACAGTTTCGGATCGGATTATCGGATTTTTTGGTATCGTAAAGAAAATAATTATTAATAAATTATTAAAATTTTAGAAGAAAAAATATTGTATACATTTAGGCATAATTTCATGTATTGTTTCTTAGTAGTTTTGAAATGGAATAAAATAATAATCACCCTTGTCGATTGGTTTATATGCGATAAATAAGTTTTCTTCTTTTACAACTTTAGTATACTTTTACACCATAGTTAATTGGTCTTTTTCGTACAATTTTCTTTGCCGAATTGACTGTAAAAAACAATGTCACTATCGGTCAATATCGGTATTGGTCGGTATCATATCATGACATGCCAAACCATATCGGTATCGGCCGATACCATAAACTATGCAAAATATTCGAAACCCTATGATCCGAATTATGTTCCCCATAGGATCTCGACCTTATTTGGTGAAATGCTTCTGATTGGTGAAATGCTTCTTATGAATCTGATCCATCCTAGTTTATGTGAACTTTGTCTAAGGGACAGAATTCCAGTACCATCTGACTGGATGTTTTATTCCAATTTGGGCAGAACTATGTTTAATCTTTTCTATGACGGCTCAAAATGACTGTAATTTGAAAAATAGTCTACAAAGTATGGTTTAGACTCGATCTTTATGATCAACTCCTGACCTAGCCTTCCAATGTATTACCCAAGAGAAATGTTAGCGTGTCTTCTTAGCTTTGGTTGCAACATCTATGTGAGATTGAGCTTAGAATGTGTGACCTTCAAATTCTCCCTTTGATCTCTTTCAGTTCGTTTAATCTTCTTGATCAAGGTTGTAACTCTCCCTTTGCTCTCTTTGAATCCTTTTTAATCTTTTTGATCAAGGTCGTAATGCTCTCAAGGTGTTTGCAAGTAGGAATCCAAGATGTTTGAGGATGAAGCTATCAATATGTTTGAGAGTGGACTCTCGAGGGTGTTCAAGAGTTCTTACTGAATACTCCAAGGGGGAGGGTTTGGGGAAATCAGGTTAGGCTTACGGATCGGGTTGTAAACATGTATTGAGGAGGCCACAACAACCCCAGACAGTAGAAATCGCAAGAGGTTACTTAGGGACTGGAATGGACAAATGAGATTATGAACCATGACAAATCATCAAGCCTTTTATTTATCTTACATCTTTCTTTATAACTGTTATTTAGTTGTTGTGATCTTCGATTATTATAAAAAGTTGTATTCTTGCATCAACCAAATTCATCACCCTCTAGGTTGCCGTAAGCCCCTTCAATATCAACTAGAGCTCTAAATATTAATATCTATTGAATTCCTTACATTTTAGACCAAGTAAGTCTTGAATTTAATAAAGATGCAGAGACGAGTGCAAACTCAATAATGTGATTGAGCTGTAAGCAGCTGTAACTAGAGATAACCTTCAAGAGTCTAGTGATATGCAAAGTACAGTGAAAAAAAGGAGAGAAATGACTAGTTAGAAAGAACAGATAAAGAACAAGTATAAAGGACAAGTTTGTCTCTCGATTGATAGTTCTGGTTAAATATCACACCTAATAAGGTTTTACACAAGGTTCACAGTATCGGTGTCATAATTGGAATTGAACCCTCTCATGAGTATCGGTGCCAGTGGTTTCAACAATCATGAAGGTTTTGGATAGGAGTATCAGAATTCTTTGTTTCAAAAAGTCAAAAATTAAAAACAAATAAAATTTTATAAAATATTTCATACATTTAGGTATAATTCTATGTATTATTTGTTATTTCTTGTTAGTTATGAAGGGAATAATATTAAGATTGATAGTTGTTGTGAATCTATAAATATACAACTTCGACAAACGGAATGATTATCAACACGATGTAGCATGTAAATCTTGACATAGTGAATCATTGTGTCAACAGACTCAACACGCTTTTCCCCATATTTCTCTTCTTTTTGTTGAATTAATCATGAAAGAGTCCCAATGTCGGTATCGACCGGTACCAGTAGTAGTCAGTATTGGCCGATATCGTGAACCTTGGTTTTACATTATATACCATAAACAAATCTTAATGCTTCATGTATGATTTGGTTCAGTAGTATTGTGCATTAACTCTTTTATAGAGCCTAGAGTGGGGATTAAATTTTTAACATAACCAGCATGAGGTTTAAGTCAAGTAGTTTATATAAGTTAGAATGAAACCTCAGATGAGTTTGTACAAGTGAAGCATATACCTCACTTTCCATTCAAATTTAGCATGCCATATTCTTCTTCCAAATAACAACTGAACACATGATGTTGACCTTTAAGTAAATTAAATGCAAAATTAAAGAAGAATTATAAACTTGTTACTATAATAATAATGAAGTGCATATTTATATAAATAGGATAGCAAGTATCAAAAGGC
The DNA here is from genome assembly GCA_036927795.1 of Iris macrosiphon. NCBI lineage: Eukaryota > Viridiplantae > Streptophyta > Magnoliopsida > Asparagales > Iridaceae > Iris > Iris macrosiphon. The sequence goes on from JAYESA010000013.1 coordinate 16,539,926, forward strand.
AGTAGTACTGTTTAGCTTATCTTAATAACTTAATATATCATCAATTGACATTAAGTATTATATTAGTAATGGACTTTAGTCCCACATCGGGTAGAATAATAGAGAGAGGGATTAGCCTCTCCTATATATATGTAGTCTTCTCATCAATAAATGTTGTCTCATTATTCCAATTCTACATGGTATCAGAGCTATAACCCTTTCACCTCTCTCTTTCTCCACAAAAAAAAAAAAAAAAAAAATTCTAACCCTCGACCAGCTCCCATCCCCTCATGCCTCCCTCGGGCGGCCCCGCCTCCAGCAGCATCCCCCCCCCCCCTCCCTTGCCGCCTCCAACCCCCCCCACCCCCCCATGTCCGCTCCAGCAGCCCCCCCCCCCCCCCCCCCCCCCCCGGCCTCCATCGTCCCCTCCTCCAAAACCCTAACCCTAGCTGCCAACATGTCCATACACCAAAACCCTAATCCTAACCCAACTGCCTACCCCAAATTATAGCCGTCTTTTTCCTTTCAAAGAAAAAACATGTTGGGATTATCAGAAATTAAACATTGGTTTATTTGCTGGAACCTCTAGCTCTCAACATCGGTTTACGAAATCTAACAAAGAGCAGACAAGTGATTTGTCTTGCGTGAATCTTTGTTTATTTTCTTACTTGATCTTCACATCGGGATCTAACAGAGAGTAACCTGGGTTGCCTCTCTGTCCTGATGTGTGTGATCCACATTCACTTTCTGCTTCCTATGCGCGTGTCGGTGCTGGCCACGTTTTTAACACATTGACAGAGTTGATGTGATTATCAAGTTGGAAAGATCATACCGACAATCGAATCCGAAATACTGAAGGATGACATGCACTGACGCGAATAGCAGTGCTACAGACACTAGTGTCGAAAACGAAATGACGGGACCAACGGGCACGGACATGACGATTTTTTCGATTCCACTTGTCGATCGACAGTTGGATGGACCAAAGGGCTACTGGACATGGCGAAAGAAGGTCGAGAAGACGCTTAGGAAAATGCGGTTGTCCAAACATTTGACTAACAACCCCCCAACAGAGACTGATCCTATATTTGAGCAATGGGAGACATATTATAGTCGATTGTTTACACAGTTAATAAATTTAATGGAACCATCGGTGGAAGACATGGTTCATAATGCAGATTCTGTAAAGGAATTATGAGAGGTCATGACGGCGGCATTTGATGGAAACGCAAATTGTTCCGTATCTACGACTCGGTCGTTGGTGTATACCAAACAAATCAGGGAGACAAATCTCATAAGGACCATTACCGGGCCCTTAAGGCTATGACTGATGAGATCGACAGTGTTTTACCCCTCACAATGGATATCAATAAAGCTATGGCCCAACGTGAGCAACTTCATGTCATGGCATATCTGACATCTCTCCGTCCTGATGCGAACTCTGCTCGCTCTCAGATCATTGCTGGATCTGCTGTTCCGTCTCTGATGGAGGCCCACTATCGCGTTCTTCGGACAACAAAAATTGTTGAGAGCACTCCAGGTGATACTCCTGTTGATTAACCTGCTCTTTGTACGGTTCGTTCTCGATTTCGTGGTGGTCGTGGTGGACGATGTGGTAGCCGCAATGTTGGCCGTGGTGGGTGACGAGACAATGACGATCGTGATGAAGGAAGATCGCGCACATGCTTCAACTGTGGTCAGCATGTCCATTTCCAGTGACTGTCCTAAAGCTCTTGCCGCCAATGTTACAACGGACGCTCCTGATGATGGCGTTCGATCTGTCCAGATGACTGCAAAGTCATATACAGATTTCTTGAGTTGCAAGCTCAACGTCGTAGTGAGGCATCCACAGCCGGGTACTCCGCAACATGTGTGGTGAGGTCCAAGCAGTGGGTGATTGACTCTGGTACGTCAGCTCACATGACTGACGATGCAGATATGATACGTAATTATATATTGGTGGGACGTGTTTCCGATATTACTGTTGCCAATGGTGGTTCACTAACAGTCCGTGGACGTGCAAGTGCCCATCTTTCTTCTGAACTGTCACTCAATTCCGTATTACATACACCTGGCAACCCGTTTAGTTTACTTTCTATTAGTCAGATTACTCGCGACATGCATTGCTCGGTAACATTTTTTTTTCTGATGGTTGTGTTTTTCAGGACCTAAAGACTGGAAAGACTGTCGTTAGGGGACATGTGGCTGGAGGCATGTACCTGTTTGACGCACATTTCTCTGTTGTGTCGGCGTAAATCTTGATCCGTTCGAGCTACACTGTCGTTTGGGTCATCCATCTATCCAAGCTCCCAGAAATTGTACCCATCTTTAGATATTTCTGTTTCTTTTCATTGTGAGTCGTGTAATTTAGCTAAACAATATCGAATTTTCTATCCGATAAGTCAAAATAAATTTGCATATGTTCTTTTCGAGTTGGTGCATTCTGATATATGGGGGCCATGTTCGGTTGACTCGATAATGAGTTTCAAGTACTTTGTTACGTTTGTTGATGATTACTCACGTGTCACTTTTGTCTGTCTAATAAAAAAATGCTCCGAAATATTTGACATTTTGTGCAATTTTTATGCGGAAATTAAAACACAATTTGGTGTTCCGAGTAAATGTCTTCGAAGTGACAATGGTCGTGAGTATCCATCTCGTGAGTTCAATTCGCATCTGTCTCGACATGGCATCATGCACCAAACTTCATGTCCTTACACACCACAACAGAATGGTATGGACGAATGCAAGAATCGTTATCTCTTGGAAACGACACGTGTTCTTATGTTTCAAGCACGTACTCCCAGAAGGTTTTGGTCGGATGCGGTATTTACAGTCTGCTATCTTATTACTCGCATGTCATCGTCGATTTTCAATAGTGCTTCTCCCTTTTCTCGGCTATATCTCGAACGAGAGCCGTTTTCTCTTCCTCTCAAAATTTTTGGTTGCTTGTGTTATGTTCGGAATACCAGACCAACCCTTTCTAAATTAGATCCTAAGACAATCCAATGTGTTTTCCTTGAGTATCCTAATGATCAGAAAGGGTATCGTTATTTTTTTCCTACCTTGAAGAGGTATTTTTTTCTCGAAATGTTACCTTTGTTGAAATCGCGTTTTCTCTACTTCCACAAACTACAGGTCCAGTGTCCCAAGTTTATCCAGAGGAGAATTTTTTGTTGTTTCATGTTCAAACACACCAGCCTCCCGTAAGGTTGCCCTCCCCAACCGAGCCAGTATTTCGGTTCGACGGTCCGCAGACACTGGCTCAGTTAGCAAAGCAGTCGCCCGAACGAGCGTCGCAGATAATGCCCACGGTCACAGAGTCATCCTCCTCCTTAAGCTCGACTGATTCGTCTCCGCCTGTTCTACCAGCTCGACCTCGTCGCGCCTGTCGTGATCTTCCATTATATGTTGAAAACTACAAAGGGCTCGCGAGCCACACTCAATCCTTGATAGATACTATTGATGAGATTCAGTTTCCTAATACTGCCGAGGAGGATCTCAAATATTCCGGTTGGCGTGCTGCTATGGAAGAGAAGATGAAAGCACTTCGGGAGAACTAAACTTGGGACTTGGTAGATTTGCCGCCTGGTAAGTAGGCAGTTGGTTGCAAATGTGTGTTCACGATCAAAGTAAAACCGGATGGCACTCTTGATCGACTAAAGGCTCGTTTGGTGGCTAAAGGATATTCTCAGACCTATGGTAAGGATTATTTTGAGACATTCTTTCCAGTTGCCAGGATGACCTCTGTACGAGTTCTCTTGGCCTTAGTTGTTCGCTATGACTGACCCTTACTTCAGCTGGATATCAAGAATGCATTCCTCCCGGGATCTTGACGAAGAAGTGTATGTGGTGCAACCTCCCGGATTCGTTGCAAGGGAGGGTAAAGTGTGTCATCTAAGGAAGGCCCTCTATAGTCTCAAACAATCACCCCGTGCATGGTTTGGTCGATTTACACATGTTGTTACTCAGTTTGGCATGTGTCAATCAAAGAAAGATCATTCAGTATTTTACCGACAAACATCAGCTGAAAGGATACTACTTGGTGTCTATGTTGATGACATTGTGATTACGGGAGATACCAATCAGGACATTGCAGGACTGAAAAGTTTTTAGGAGAACAGTTTCAGACCAAGAATATGGGATCGTTAAACTACTTCTTGGGTGTTGAAATCATATAGGAATATAGGCACAATGTCATGTCTCAGAGAAAATATGTGCTAGACATACTAAATGATGCAGGAATGATGCAAGCCAAGGGAGCAACGTCGCCAATGAACCAAAGAGCAAAGTTACTCCCCGACGAGGGGGTACTGATGACTAATCCGGATCAATATTGTCGAGTGGTTGAAAAACTCAACTACTTGACGGTTATGACTCGTCAGATATTTTTTTTGCCGTCAGTGTCGTGAGTAGATTTATTTCTTCTCCACGAGTTCCACATTGGCAGACAGTTCTCAGAATTCTGCACTATCTAGTCCAGAATCCTGGAAAAAAAAATCGCATGGAGAACCAGGAACATACAAATATTGAGTGCTATACCGATGCTGACTGGGGTGCAAGCATTACGGATAAACGATTTACATCTGGTTACTCGGTATTTATTGGCGAAAACTTGGTATCGTGGAAGAATAAAAAACAGAGAGTGATCGCACGATCAAGTTCCGAAGCAGAATATCGAGCTATTGCTCATGGCACTGCAGATGTGCTATATCTGAAGTATCTGCTACAAGAACTGGAAGAAGAAATAAGATCTAAAGCAGCAGATATCTGGTGTGAAAACAAGTATGCTATCCATATTGCTACCAATTCTGTGTTCTATGAAAGAACTAAACATATTGAAATTGACATTCACTTCGTCCGTGGTGAATATAAAAAGGGGATAATAAAGTTTCATTACGTGAGGACCGGTGATCAGATAGCTGATATCTTCACAAAGTCTCTTCTGGGTCCTCGGGTTCAATTTTTGTGTAACAAGCTGGACATGATTGACATATATGCTCCAGCTTGAGGGAGGGTGTTAAGTATTATATTAGTAATGGGCTTTAGTCCCACGTCGAATAGAATAATAGAGAGATGGATTAGCCTCTCTTATATATATGTAGTCTTCTCATCAATAAAGGTTATCCCATTATTCCAATTCTACGGACATCATATCAACAATAAATCTAACTGGATCACTTTATATCAAGACATTCCAGAACTAAGCGAAATATAGTCCAGCTACAAAGCGATGCATGCAGAATAAACGAGCTGCAAATTGATCTTCGAACATGTGATACATGGCTAAGTGTTCATGGGAAATGTAGCTATGTTAATATGATCAAGCACATACTTCTACATTCGATAATTTTTCATTGTCATGCAATAAGAAAAAAGGAAACAAAAGCTTGGTTATTCACAGTACCTGCAACATCTTGAAGCCGTGCAACCGAATCTCAGAGGGCCATTCCTTGTGAATCAGATTCAGCGATGTATTTGCCAAAACTCGAACATCCCCGTTTTTTATCTACAAATTATATTTGAGATGAGTAAAAGAATGTAACAAGAATATAAAACCTGTGATCTACAGATCCTAATGACTGTTTTTTGAGAGTACAGGGGCCCTAAATAACAAGAATATTCCTTCCCTACCTCCAACCACGTGAATATCTTGTTTTTTATTGATTAATAAGTAGTCAAGAAAGCCAAATAATGGAGAAGAAAGTAAAAGAGGCAGCATATGCAAATCCAATCTAAAGACTTCAACTGACGTTGAGCCTAGGAAGCACGGACCAAAATAGATTTGGTGCCATGTAAACACTCCAAAAGACATGTAACAGTCACAACAGAAACACTCCAAAAGATACTATGACAAGCCAAAATCAGAGTCATTATGACCGAATAATGTCATGTCGTATTTGTGCTCCTGCATGAATTGTCTGCTAAAATTAGCTCTCAAGTGAACCTCATGAATCTTGCAGAAACTCCAGGTAACATGTAGAATACTTATAGAAGAACCGAATGCAACCTGTATACGCTTCCACCTACCTTACATCAAAAAGCACTAACAGTGCAAGTTACTTCGTAGATTTGATAACTAACATCCTATGTTGTCCAAAAACAAATAAAACACGAGTGGAAACCGACATGGCATTGATTTTTGGCACGACTTAGTATATTTTTGAGTGTCTGTCCCATCCAATAAGTGCACATGTCCGACAGGGGGACACCCAAACCAGTTGAATACATCGAAGATGCAATCTTTTAGTCCAAGCTATAACTACAACTAATTGGGCTACAAGAAAAATAAGAGCTTTCCTCTCTTCACAATCAAAAAACAAGATTGCAGCATCAAATTGAACATGTTATATATTTTACTACTATGCCCATGAACCTATCTGGATTGTAAGTAAGAACCAGTATTTCCTGACATTGGGAGAAGTGCTCTAACTGTGAAATATTTAATTCAATATTCGATAACTAAAATCAAATAAACCCAGTTGAGTTCATCAAAGATTCAAACTTCTAGCCCAAGATACAACTACAGCTAATTGAGCCCGAGATAAAAGAATGATATTGCATCAACAATACGAACTTGTGATAAGTTCTACCGAAGGCATTACCCTAGTAGTAATGTGGTGGGCCGCCTTGGAGTAGACCAAGGTTCGAATTCCCCCTCCACCAGATGGGTGGCTGTTATAGCCACGGATGGAACCTAGGTATATGTCAAAAAAAAAAAATACTGCGACTAGTTCTGCTTCAATGGAAACAGTAGGATGCACAAATAAGACTACGGTTTTACTAATCTCCGTAGAGTAGTAACTAGCATCCGTACAAACACAAATATGACACGACAGGAGATGGGCATGGCATTGATTTTGGCATGTCTTATTATAATTTGGAGTGTTTGTCGCATCCATTGTGTCCCGCAAGGGCCAACATAGACACACAAACCAAGTTGACTTAATCCAAGATGCAATCTTTAAGTCCAATCCAAAACTATTAGCTAATTGGGCTACAAGAAAAATCAGAGATTTCCTCTCCTCAGGATCAAAGAACAAGATTGCACTATCAAATTGAACTTCTTCTTTTTATAGTTTTTACTACTATGCCCATTAACCTATAATCTTGTGGATTAAAAACCGATACTCCAAAGTTCCAACAGTGAGTTATTGAATTCAATAGATTCGCTAAAAAAACTTCTCGCCCTCAACAAACAAATCCGTTCGAATTCACCAGAGAGGTGATCTTTTTGTCTAATCTATAACTATAGCATCATCAAAATTGAAGTTTGTGTAGGTTTTCACTACTATGTACATGAATCGATAGTGCGACTAGTTAGGGTTCGATGGGAAACATTAGGATCGAGCAATGCTGACCGATTCCAAGTAAGAAACAGCGGTCATCCTCGCGTCGGGAGAGGACTTCCAGTCCAGAGCGGTGGCGATCGCTCCGGCAACGTTGCCAGCCGAGCTTCCGCTCCCGTCCATCACCGGAGTCGAGAGGAGAACAACAATTTCTTTCCTTGTGGGGATTGATCGCGTTAGGATTTCTAGTCGGTGTTTGGAGGAGGCGGTACAGCCAGCAAACCCCACCACAGGAAGATCTTTATAGGACGCCTGGGATATAATAATAATTATTATTATCTTTTGGTCCTTTTTGGAAAAGGATTTTTTTTTTTTTTAATAGAATCCTAGGTTCACTAAAATAACATATAAAATAAGAATAAATATTAGGAACCTTCTCCCGCATTTTGTTGAGTTTAGAAAATCTCTAATATCATTATTTTCTGGCTATATTACAACTTGATACCATCAACTATTCGAATTGTTCAACATAATACCCTCAACTTTAATAGTTATCAACTTAATACCCTTCTTCCATTACTGTCATAATGATGTTAAATGAAGAAGAAAATGATAAAACTACCCCTCTCCCATTCTCCCCCCTCCTCTTCGACAGCCTCCCTCTCTCTTCGGCATCGACAACCGGATGGGGTACATCGCAGCAGCAACAAGCAGCAGCGGTAGCAACGAGCAGGGGCAACAGTAGTAGCAGACGGAGGAGGGGACGTGCGGGAGCGGGCCGCCGGGGGGGGGGGGGGGTGCATGGGCACGGGGGAGAGAGGGGCGGGGGTCGCGGTCGGCGCAGGGGGTGGGGGCGACTGCCGGAGGGGGCGGGGTAGGGAGGGGTTGGAATGGGAAAATGGGAAGGAGGGATATTTTTGAAAAAGTATTTTTGAAAAAAGTTATTTTTACTAATGGAGGGTATCAAAGTAAAAATTTACAATAGTTGATGCCATTAAGTTAGTACATATCAAAGTTGAGGATATTAAGTTGAACAATTCGAATAGTTGAGGGTATCAAGTTGTAATTTAGCCTTGTTTTCTTCGGAGACTTCTCCCTCCAGTTAATTTTAAGTGATTTGTGTCACTTTGAAGTCATATGTCGTTCACATGACCCTTTTAAATGACAGAAACATATATATCATCCTTCTTTTCCAAAAAAAATTAATTCCTCCTCGTATCTCTCAAAAAATGACGATCAGGTCTTTTCACTCTCCCCCTTTATGTTCTCTCTTGTCAATCCTACGTGCTCTGTACCACCGACGAAGGCTACACATCCTTCTCATGTTCTTTCGTGCCCTTCACCCCTGTTTTGGGCCACCGACGAAGGCTACAAGCCATCCTTATGTTCACTCGCGCCCTTCCTCCTTGCTCTAAACCATCGACGAATGTTAAAAGCCCAAATTTTCTTCAAAGTTGTTGGGTAAAAGTTGTACCCCTGAAATCCTTATTTGCTACACTATTATGTTGAATTGAACTTGTCATAGGAATAGGATAAACTATTTCAACAAATTTGAAACCCTATTTTCGGAACCCTAATTGTCTTCATTGAATTAATTAGTTTAGAGTGAATCCTAATTTTCTACATAACCATAATTTTGTAATTCAATTAGTAACTTTGAAAATCAATTATTGATGATCATTAAACCCTAAGTCAGTATTCAAGTTTTGGTACATTGAATTAAACCATATTTTCTGAACTCTTTTTAATGTATCTTTCTAATTCTATTTGCACAAGAAATTGAGGTTTTGTTACTAATGTTAGTATTTATATGGTTTTGTGATTTTATTATTATTATTATTATTATTATTATTATTATTATTATTATTGTTTTAAAAAATGTAGTTAGAGAACATATAGATTACTATTAAACTAGAGAACACATTGTTTGAATAAAAAATATATAAATATGGAGTTCATTCACATAACACAAAACAAAGATTAAAATATTTGATCATCAGGCCCCTAGTCTTCATTGGCTTTAAATGGTTTTGAGCTAGTCTTGCTCCACTTACGTGGCCTTTTAGAGCTTTCGGAGGACTCATCAGATGTAACACTCATTTCCTTATATTGGTATTTTATACGAATATGTATGTATATATGTACTTTCTTATATTTCATATTCTCCTCGTAATGTGTATTTTTGGTATCTTGATCCTGAGGTTAAGTTTTCTAGTATTGCATGGATTTGTGTACGTTAATCTCGCATCATGATCCTTGTAATATGTGTTAACGATCATCATTACAATGCCTTTCTCATAAATGGATTTTAGTCTTGATATAATTTTCTCACTTTTTTCTTGATTTACATGCATCGAGGATAACACGGGGCGTGACTCTGAGATACTCGATGAGTTTTCGAAATAATTAATGACTTATTGAACTAATAAGTGTTTCTTGATTTTCGTGTATAATAGAGCTAATTGCACGAGATATGTAGAGAGCCATGTCATCGCCATATAACCCGTTTAGGTATACTCGAATACCAAGAATTAAGTTTATCCTATTACTGAGTTGGTTGCATGCCACTGGTATACCATCGTCATGTAGGTCGGGCAAGAAACTTGCATAACTAGCATTGTTGGATCAATTATGACCGAAATCCATGGTTTATATTGAAACCTTGACTTAAAGCCAGAGAAGTCATTCTCTCCACTCTTCTTGGTTTTCATAACCAATTTCTCGTCTTCTCTTCAAAACCCTCTCTACCTACTATATCTGATCTCAGAGTGTCAAGGGGGGATCCTTGAGTTTTTAAGAAGGCTTGGAGGAGGACAGAACATGCATGTACACATATGTCACCCTCATATTTTCAATCAAGGGTAGTTTAATAATTAACACATGTATTTTTATTTTAGGATGTATTGTATTTAAATATTGTGCATGTGGATTATTTAATTATTGTATTATTTAATTATTATTAGATGCTAGATTATTTTAGACTTGTGTAGTGGACCTAACCAATTTATTAGTTGCATGAACCAACATTTTAGTTTAGTTTAGATTGAGCACATTAATTAGGCCGATTGTTAGGAGGATGGATTAATTAGTGAAACCATTAGACTAGAACCTTCCCCCTTAATTAATTTCTTTATGAGAGACCCCAAGGGATATTTTAGACTTTATATAGTAGCTTGAGGGAGGGGACAAGTGAGGCCTATGTAAAGGGTATGAAAACTTTCTCTCTCTTTAATTTTTATTCCAAATCTAGATCTAGAATTTTCCTCAACCAAATTCCTTCATCCCTATACAAATTTCCACCCAAATTCCTTCCCTATTCTTCATTGGATGCTACTACAACAAAGATCTACAAGAAGAAAGTAAGGATCAAGAAGGAGGAGGCCAAGATCTACAAGGAGGAGCTACTTTCCAATTTTGGAGATTTTTTATTGGGAATCCATCTTCCAATAGTTACATTTCAGTTTTCCCTCTTCTAGTAGACTCTAAATCTATAATTTAATTATTAGGAACTACCCCGTATGTTAAGGCTACCCATAGGATTTGATTTTGTCATAGAAGGCCTATGAAGAAAGTTATGGTGTGTTTTGTGTCAATTTTGGGGAAATTCCGAGATTAACACATTTTTTGTTTGTCAATTAGACCAAATTGACATATGTTTGATTGTGTATGGCTAGTGTCGTGTCCACAATTAGATACGTATAGGCCGTATCCCAATAATTTGGAGATACGGGTTGATTTGGAGATTTTTTCTCCGATACGGGACTTTGTGCATGTCACATTTTGACACGTATATATGTATTTGACTCTTCGTATTATTCATAATTGTAGTTTTAGACTTGCTTGTGTCCTCCGGGATGCATTTGGTTTTATTTTGGAGCCGTATCGCAAGCGTATCATAGAATGAGTGTGATACCGGTGCGGTGCACTCCACGTATTTGGTTTTTGGTCCACTTTTCTATGTGTGCTTGTATATATATATAACCATACACATATACACCTATATACTATATCATATAGTAAACACTCATATATATATATATATATATATATATATATATATATATATATATGAGATTGTATATATACATGCATATGTAGATATATATAGAGAGTTTGATATATACATAGAGGTGTTGAGTGTAGGTGTATTATGTGTTTGTGTTTATATATATATATATATATATATATATATATATATATATATATATATATATATATATATATGTATGTATGAATGTGTAGTGTTTATAGTGGCATGTTGTGTGTGTGTGAGAGGGGCGAGGCAGCAGCCAAGCGCTGCAGCGAGCGAGTGCGCAGTAGCGCATCAGCAGCAGCAGTGTGCAGCGCCACAGCAACAGCGAGGCAGCGCCATGAGCAACAGCGTGCTGCATCAACAGTAGTGCGATGCAGCACAACAACAGCGCTACAGCAGCTGCAGCGTGTGCAGCGGCAACAGCGAAGCGTTGCAGCTAGCCTGTAGTGAGTGCGCAACGCAGCAACAGCCGCGTGCGCATCAGCGAGTCTGCAGCATTGTGCAGCATTGCGAGCACAACAAGTGCAGTCTCAGTCAGCAGCAAATTCGAGTCGAGGCATAGCACATGAGCTACACGGCATTCAACCTCAGCATTCAGCATACAGGAAGTTTCAGTATCAGTATCAGTTTCTGGTTATTAGCACAGTTAGGTAGTGGTTCAGTGAGGTATTGGTTAGTTGGTGTATAGATGGTTTAGTTATTAGGTATGGGTAGTAGTTAAGTATATTAGTTAGTCTAGTGATATACTTGTTAGCTAGTGTATCAGTTAGATGGTTTAGCTGATAGGTTAATGTTAGCTATTAGTTTAGTTTAATAGTTAGATAGATATTACTTGATGGTGTAGTAGTTAGTTGTTAAGTTAATAGTTAGATAGGATGTGCATTTATTAGCCTAGTAGATATGTGTAGTACTATATGTATCTATGTATGTTTATGAGTATGGATGATAGGTAGTAAGTATGTATTGATATGTATTATTAGTGTTAGTAGTTAGTAGTTTTTCATAGTTAGTATATCATTAGGATATAGTTAGTATATTGGGGTTATCTATATATTAGCTATATTCACTAAGTTTTGAATTACCTTGGGATACCAAGGTAATGTCAAGGTATTGGATTGATAATCAAGGTATTGGATTTGAGTATCGGGATAGGTGTCTGGTAGTGTGATACGCATTGGTTCAAGGCCAAGGTATCCTAATTTTCATTGATTAGTTAAGATACAATATATATTGACTTGTATATATATGCAAATTACTATTTTTATATATAAAAATTTGCATATCTTAGGATACGGTATCTTGTTGGTTTTCTAGTATCTTAGAATAGCTAGTGTGGCCTAGATGCATAGTGTATGGACCTAATATCCTAGAGTTAGACTCATACGACCTAGAAATAGCTAGTTTGACCAAGTTTGACTAGTTTGGCATATAGTTGACCTAGTTTGACTGTTTTGACTTAGAAATGACTTTATGATCTAGAATTTGACTAGTTTAACTTATTTTCATTTCGAACCTTGTATTAATGTAATATTTCATATATAGGTCTATGTGACACCAGTTGAGACACAAGTTTGATATTCATTGCTCTGGACGACAAGCGAGTACATTCTCTGATAGTTTTTATTATTTGATAATTACTATAATGCAAGTATTTAGAAATATTTTACATGACTCTTGACACATTAGTACACGGACTAGTATACACATGGATCAGTCATGGGATATTATATATATTATTCATTGTTCCTCGTATTCTTAATGTTTAACTTAGACAATGTTTCAATATTTAATGTTCAATGTTCAATGTTTAACTTAGACAATGTTCAATATACAATGTTCAATGTTTAATGTTCAAATTTTATTGTTTACATGGCCTTGAGTATCTTGCATCAACGTGTCATGGTTGGATCCATTGTACTAGTTGGGGGAAAGGGAAAGTGTTAGCTAGATATGTGATCAAATCCTAGACAATGTTCAATGTTTAACTTAGACAATGTTTATCCAACGTTAAAGTAGACAATGTTCACCCAAGCCGATCACATATCTAACTAGTATTTCAATTACTTAGCATAATTACAGTTCTTCACCATATTTTAGTTCATTGTTTCATTCTATTGTCTTGTTCTAGTTCATCGTGATCAGTGTATATCATATTGTTCATTGTTTACCTGTTCTTCTACCATAGTTGATATTGTTCATTATTTCTCGTCTTATATTATATTCTCTATTTATGTTTATAGTCATTATCAATTAATTGGAACTGCTATTGGGTTGTACTTCACTCTATTCCTGACTAGAAAATATTTTTCAGATGAATGGTTAGAAATGATGTGTCCCACTCACTACGGTCCAATAGATGGAGTGTCACCTGAGGATGTAGTACCAGTTACTGAGGCCATTTAGATTTTTCTATCTTGTAGTAGTTGTTTCCATTTAGATTGTAGATTATATTATTATTTTGAGATCTTATTTGTGTTTAGATTTGAGTTAGACATTTGATGTATTGAGAGTTGTATTTCTTTTCCTTCTATTCCATATCGTGCTTACATCTTCATTTAGTTTTTACATGTGATTGAGTATTGACTACCCTTTTATGTATTATCATATTGCTTCTTCATTTGGAGTTGAGATGGCATGTCATGTATTATATACATTGTGTGAGATATTAGATAGTATAGAAGACCGAGACAACATTCTACCATCGATGCTGCGACGTAGGCTGGACGTACCTACGTACTCGTGCCCCTACACAGGGTGCGGGTCGTGACAATACATATAGGATCAAGGTGGTCACTTTTTCGCCATTAGGTAAGTACAACTTGCTCGACTCGTAGGCTTGATTTTTATTTTCTTGATGGTTTCAATTTCGGTGTATCTATGCGATTCTTAGGATCATGGTATTCTAGATTTACTTTTTTCTTTGAATTTTCAAGATTTTTTTAATAAATTGATACAATTTGATATTGACTATGCTATGTGACATAAAACTTGTGCTCGCACAAAGCAACAGTAACTATGAGTCTAACTAACAATTTTGGATTTAAATAGTCGAAGAACGATTGATAATTGGAATTTAGCATGACTCGAGGTACTGCACGGAGCTTTTTTTTGTGTAGTATCAGAGTAGTCAGCATACTTCCAGTATGTCATCGACGTGCCTGAACCTGCACATAAACATCATGTGTGGCTTACCGTTCACGTGTTGTTTGCGATGATTAGCAACGTACTTTAATTCGATGTTTTCTATCATGTTTGTAATGATGTTTTACACATGTAACCGGAATTTTATAGATTTTTGACTTCTCGAACTCGTATCAATCTGTATTTGTTTAGGGATAAATACTAGGTTTTGAAAGTGTTTTTATTGTAATTCTTGCATTTATTTACACATAATATATATGTTTTTTTATGTTATCTCTTACATATCACTTTCCTATATATGATAGTGATTTCTAGTCCAAACTCCCGTGTATTCGTACGTATATGTGTCTCGCTTGTACTTGATTATGCCATAATAGTCCGGAGTATTGGAATTATCCAATAATTAGGAGCCACACATGTAAAATCAATTATGTTGTGCTATCTAAATAATCAAGTCAAATTAAAGTGGTCTAATTGAAAAATAGGCTTAAGAGTATAATTGTCATAAAAATAATGTGTAGATACCATAAAAACAATTCTAATTTGATTAGGGGCCAAATTAAAATTATGAAAAATCTTGAATATGTATGTGTGTGTATGTGTGTGTGTGTGTGTGTGTGTGTGTGTGTGTGTGTGTTCATTAAGTTTATGGTCCCCAACTTATACGACCATGATAGGGAGGGTTTTCTCTTTTCTCTTTTGTATCCCCATCAACAGAGAGAGGGACAAAGGTTTCACCTTTGTCATTAAGGGTCATATCAAGTTGAAAGATCGAATCACATAAAGAAATGTTCACTACAAGATCCATCATGCCAAGCAATGGATTCAGGAAAGCTTTCGCAACTAATTTATGTTTTTTATCTCATGATTCATGAATCAACGGGTAAAATTCTAACAATTGGTATCAGAGCCTCCATGTTTGATTTATGAGGTCATAGTTTTAGAATTATTTTTGTCATTGTTAAGGAACCCTAGATCGTTCGATCTAATTTAATTTAGGATTTCCTTCTCTCTCTCTCTCTCTCTCATCTTCTTGAGCCATCAAAATCAAGGTTTAGAAGAAAAAGAAGATAAAAATGGAATGGTTAGATCTTTTGATGTAGCAATAAATTTTTTTTTTTTTTGCAAAGATCATACAGGATTAAGGAATAACTTTAGGAATAACTAGATCAATATATATTTTATCGAGTGTAGTTATACTATGTGCCCTCACTGCTTATCTTCGTCGTCGGATCATAGACTCCATAGATGACTCCAAATCCGACGATATATGTATCAACATGTGGTTCGGATTAATGATATCCAAAATTTTATGGATTGCTCAAATAATTCAACAGTATAGAATCGATTGCTACTGCTATTAGCAAGCCACAAGCAATAACATTAGATATACCACTGGTGGAATTTTTCTTTAGTGAGATTTTCTGATAATAATATGCGTATCTTACTTGACTATAAGAAAAATATAATCGATTTTATGGTTAATTTATTGATATAAATATAACTAGCTTTTAGTCCTGGCTTTTGAAGGGCCATCTTGTTGGTTTTTGGTTAGGCTATCTTAACATTATGATAAGAAAACTAATTGGAGATAGTTTCTATTTTCGTGAATGACAAAGGACTCTAATAGAGTCCAAGCAATTTTATTATAAAGATTAATTAATTGTCAAAGTGTGAAGATGTCATTAATTATTCATTTGTTCTTGATTTGTAAGTTCGGTATAATGATGATGAGTAGCTTAAGCAAAAAATAAAATGTTTGGTTGTTTTTTATTTATTTATTTATAAATGTCATTAACTTTGGATTTTGATTCTTGAATTCATTAATTGGTTTGGTTTATGCAAGTTTGTTTATGCATTGAATTACTAAGTTTAATATATTGTATGTTCTAAATAAAATAATCACACAGTTTGGGCCCCATAACCAAATCATGATATCTTTTGGCATATTTACATGATTCAGTCTACAAAAAAGTTAAGATTTTATTTTTAGTAGATTGTTTTATTTGAAGTCATCCTTATGGATTATTTGATGTAATCTGTTAATGCATATCTTCAGTCAAATATTTTAATTTAAAAGGCCGATTTATGATTATTTTATTTGAGTTATAATCTTGTAAATATGCATGTACATAAAGATTTGGACATGATTCAGTCATATACAATTCAGTCAACATTCAAATTATTTGGTGCTTCTTTATGACTAGCAATAGTTGTATAACATTCTAATTAGACCTATTGAAACAAGATGTCACTAAAGTGACCTCTCTTGCGTAGATAGTCTATAAGGGATATCGGATGTTTGTGTGTATACATTCATGCGAGTACTAGCCGAACCAAAGGAAGGTTAATACTTGGTCGAATTGCACATATACCTGTGGTGATAAATGTGTGACAATTGTAAAGTTTACATGTGAATAATAACACCATCCAAAGATAGGCTTATTATTTGACATGAGTTATAAACCCCCTGATTTTCATTTAGGACTATTTTGGTAATTTAAATTATTATTATTATTTTATTTAATTAAATAAGTTAAAAGATTAATTTATAAAATTACTTTATATATGTTAGAGACACTTTGTCATGGCTTGGACATTTTGATCAAAGCACATCATTTTTCCTTCCAAAAAAAATTCAAACTAATGATCTTGACTGGACCTACGACGCCTATGGCATTGGTGTTGCAATTGGGTGATCTTTACCATACTCCAAAAATATTAACAAACACCATGAACCATCGTTGCCGTAAAATTACCATTATTTAACTTGTTGAACCCAACCAGCCCAAAACACAATAATTGAACTTTCAAACCAATTCCTAAGACTCATGTACACTACCCCACACCCATCCTCTACTCAAGAACATATATTTTGCACACTCAAAGTCTCACACATGTACGACAAATCGATAGAACAATAAACGTCCTAAGTTAGAGACCGATAGTGAACATTCTTATGCACTTGTACTCAAACCTAACCAAGACCCCAACACCTTGACCCATGTAAACCAAAAGCCTCACTAAGGTCTAAACCAATCCCCATAAATATGAACCATAGGTTAAAATCCTATCAAATCTCCACCATGGGCCAACAACCAACTACCTATATAAAGCCCAAGCCTCCCCCTCAAAACCCTAACTTCTTTCCCTCAAGTAGCCAACACTCTACAACCTCCCCCTCTTCTCCCACGACCTCTTCTCCTCCTCCATACCCTTTTTTATTCCTTCGCTTCCTTCCCACACCCCCTCTATATCCCATAAAGGTTGGCAAACCCACCTATACCTAGTCGACCTCCCCTTTGAGGCCAAAACAGTGTGCCTGTATGCAGCTGCTATTCACCATTGAAAAAAGCACCAAAAACCCTTAAAAACTTGAGAAAACTCATCTCCTTAAATCCCTCTAGCTCCTCGTCAAGTTTCGTGAAGATTGGAGTTCGTTTGGATCTCTGAAAGGTCCATGTCGCAACAAAAGCCTTCGTCGTAATCACAATCGCATAAGTTCTACAACTTCTAATTTCTATTTTTTTTTCGTGAAAGAAACCCTCGTATGAACCCATGTATATGTTAGATGAAAAATTACATAAACCCCATGCATGAGAAACCCATGATTCTATGGGGAAAAAAAACTACCCTAAGTTGATGCAAAACCGAGACATGGCAATGGTGCAGTATTATTGAATCTAGTTTGATGCTTTTGATATATTTTAATTAAAAACTAAAATTCAAGAAATTAAATAATTATTCCAGAATATTAAATAATATATTTGCATAAGGAAAATGGATTTTTATAAAAGTATATAATTTTGCATGCACAAACTAGTTGTCAAGTTGCTAGAATACCTAATCGACGCGCAACGAAACTTTTTGCATGCAATGATAATATTTTGATAAAGTTCAATTAATTATAAATAATTCCAGAATTTAAAACCTATTTATTTCAGATTTATTTGATGCCGAGATGCGTGCTAGAGAGGTTACACACATGTTCGATGGGTAGGATAGCGTTGTTGAGAGTTTTGCGACATTGTGACGTACCTACGTACGTCTAGGACTATGCGTATCTAAACGCATGTAAATGCCTATATGTACACATGATATCATGATGTACGAGATAATCATGATGTGTTAGAGAGTAGCATGGCATGTGTATAATGTCACGTTGTTCAATGCCATGCGCCTGTTGGATTGTTGGCATGAACATCACGAAATTGGTTGATGTTGTGCAACGATCTTTCACCTTGATATTGCATAGATTATTTTATATTGGAATTGATTAGAATATGTTCAATAGGGAAATTTGGATCTGCTGCACTTTCAGTTGAGGATAGCAGTCAGGCAATACCGTAGCAACAGGTAGCAGACAAGTGTACCTTGCCATCGTTCACAGATATCTGTTTTGCCTTGTATTTATTTACTAGTTCTTGGTGTATTTATATTTAATGCTTATATTATATTGTGACCATAGGACCGTAATCAATACTTAGCATCCGAGTTGTATTCGGGTGCCGACATCCGTCTACGGAGTCGTGTATCGGCTAGTTGCATTGTCGATGTGATACCCTGTTCGTGCTACTTCATGCACGATATACCTTTAGGACACTTGACACGAATTGCAATGACATGATCCATATTTGATATATTCATGGATTTTGAATTCTATGATAGGATAGGACTCGTGACATGAGATAGAGGTTATTCTTTTATTTACCCAGTTGACTCGATACACAGTTAGTGATTTGTTTTGTCTGTTATGGACATGAGATACATTAGGAGAGGGAGAACAGACTCGTGTCATTGGCCTACCACTTATATCATAGTTACCGTTGCCTGCGCTTCGGTCATAGAAGCTGCAGGTGTCACACCCCAGTCCCGTAGGGTCGAGAGACAGAACATCCTCATATGGGCATGATGTCGCGCGAGCCTAAGTTACGCCCGTGCAAGGCAAGCACCGAATGGGCGATTAAAACTAAGCCATAGAGTCACACAGATAGTCCCCAAGTGGAAACGTTAAGCAAAACACAAGTATGAAAATAAAACAAGTTCTTTATTGATGTTGAAGAAGTATTACAAGTGGCACTAGACCGAGAATTATAATCGCTCAACCTCTCTCTCTCTCTCTCTCACTTACAATGAATATGCCCGTAGGCTTACAACTTGAACCAAATAATCTGGATGAAGATGTTTCCATACATTATCTCTCGTATATGTGAGCTTTAGGTCTGTGCACCACTCTTCAAGATGCCAAGTATGATCGGATGCCTCGATGCATTAAGCGATCTCCAAAATCGTAAGAGCCACTCCCTGCACCCTGCATGTAATCTGGTTGGATGTCAGTACATTGAATGCATTAGTAGGGAGGCCTCTTGCCCACGTTATAAAACAAGAATGTTCATTAGTTATGTGCACCGACTGATTATGTTATCTTTCTAGTTATGCCTTAGGATCAGTTTTATGTCATAATAATGAAAAGCATATACTCGTGTCTGAACAAGAGTGTCATATAGTAAATGTAGAAGCACAAAAAATCTCTCTATGCGCTCTAGTTTATAGTCAACAAATAAGCAATAAACGCTAACAGGGGTGGACGCATAACACCCTCGGATACATGACGTCCCGAGACGCATGCCGCCCTTTGACGCATCGTCCCTACAATCACATCAGAGTATTTATGACTCTGACAAAATAGACAGTCATCCTGAACACCTCGAATCCTGCACCAAGGATTGGAATCCTGGCTGAAGGCTTCGTCATAATTACTTTTGGCAGTATACAGCTGTTCAAATGCCACGAATGCCAAAGACGACAAAAATCCATGCATCTCTGGCCCAATGTGTTCCAGACTCCATGTGTTCCATGCGTCTCTGGCCCAATGCGTTCCAGACTCCATGCGTATCTGGCCCAATGAGTTCCAGATTCCATGCGTTCCATGCATCTCTGGCCCAATGCGTCCTAGACTCTATATGGTCCATGCTTCTCTGGCCCAATATGTCACGCCCCAGTCCCAAAATATGTAGGACTAGGACACGTAAGCATGCCAGCCGTGTGTATATGGCAACTCCAATATATGGAAACCATAATATATGCGTACGCTGTATAATGAACAATAATTCAGAAGTGGTAAAACTATCACAAGTCACAGGATATAATCTAAATCTCATCCACATAAATCAAATATAAATGAATAACCAATAACCATGTAACTAGATCTCAATATGAAGTATCTCTATGACAGTCGGATGGAAACAAATCCACTGCCGAACTAGAATATAAAATGAACAAGATAAATACCATATAAGTACAATATCTGACAATCACGAGGCTCGAAGATAAGGCCTCCTCAAAATATAAGTAGCATGTCCGGATCTGCGCTCCTGCGAATACTCATGAACATCTACACCTGGAAAGGGACCAGGTCCTCAGAGGGACGTAACAAGATACATAGAAGCATGCCATAAAGTAAATACTGAATAAATAAAGGGGGTGTGCTAACCATCTAAGTGAATGCAATTTGAGGACAATCTTGGTACATATGGGTAGGCGTAGGCATAACGTCCAACGTTCTCTAGAGTGTGGTATCTGCAAAATCACCAAGTAATGTCCAATACTCTAGGGAACGTGGTATCTGTAACGTCCATCATTCCGAAGAATGAGGTATCTGCAATATATATACGTCCGTATCGCTTCGAAGAACGCATTATATGCATAAAGGAGGTGGGTGTCCCATACGCCTACTAGTCATCCTCTCCGCCCAATGCAGATATACAAGTCGTGAACACGACGTGGATATCTCGTACTGTAATGCAAGTCTATAGAAATAAACAACTAATGCTAAATACCGTTACACGTGTTGCTCACACCGATGGCCAGTCGAGTATGAGGCACGTGTCCCTACATGAACTCACTCTGTGACGTGTAATGATACGTGTCAAGGCCTGGGGAGTCATACCAATAACTCCACAACTTTAGGTGGGTCTACTAGACTAGGTCAAACACAAATCCTAACGTCAACGCCTTCGTTGACTGCACCCGAGTCTCTCTCGGACGCACACAGTTATATAATATAAATATACAACTAATAATACATAATTTAAACAGTACAACAAGGCAAGGTATACTTGCCTGGCAAGAGAGCTACAAAATATAATGTCCAGATGTCAAACACCAAGAGTCAAAAACTATGACCTCAGAATGAACGTCTTCGGATGCTGAAATAAACATCACCAACATTTCCAAAATAAGCAAAATAGCTAGAAAATACTACCCTTTCGTCCAATTTGGACACAGGGGCAAAACGGTAATTTCGGGTCAAAGTGGGGTCCATAAGTGGCCCACTTTGCACCGAAAAGCGTGCCAAGGATAAAGGTCTCTAAATAAGACAAATTATAGGTCAAACAAACTCTAAATATTAGTACGAACTCAATGGTATGTCCAGATGTGGATTCCGATGAGCCGAACACAATTTCGCCCAAAAAGTCAACCGTGGGGCCCGTTAATTGGCGACTTGGTCAACTGTCTCAGAATTGCGTAAAAATTGGGTCACAGGACCGGCGCGATACCACGAGTCCAGTAGCGCAAGTTTTGTCGCATTCTGATGAGCGTGCACTAAACGTGCAGGGCTTTTGCAAAAGTTGCGACACGAAAATTTTTTGGTGATACGGACTGATTCCGACGAGCACACGCGTCCAAATTAGGTTCCGCGAAATCCCACACGTTCGGGTATACTGTGCGCACATTTTGGTACACTTGGTACACGACGGGGCGGTCCCGTTTGGCGGGGCGCTCTCCGTATCACAATTTTTAGAATTTAGAAAAAATAAGTTTTTGGGTTTTTCTACCTAATTTATTTTTTACATACAGCAACAAATAAAATATTGTAAATAACAGAAATTAAACTAGGTTAGGTGGTCTTCGCATACCAATAAGAAAATCTAAATTCGGATCTTTGTTGTGGGAGATACGAGTCCATGAACATAGGTAGTCACCGCAGTTTTCTGCGTTCCCAAAAGTTGTCATTTTCCGTCAACTTGGGCGCTGTTTTTGCCTAGGTTTACGCGCTGAACGAGGTAAACTAATATACAGGATTTAGAGAGGGATAGGTGATGAACGTACCGGCGAAGACGGGGTCGAGTTTGGTCGAGCGAGGGCACGGGAAACGGAGCGGGAACACAGGTACGTTGCTGAAATTTCCTGCACGACGATGCTCGCGAGCGCGCGGCGTGCGACAGTCGCGGCGGAGGCTCCGGTGCCCAGGCGGCTGCGCGACGGTCAGGCCGGAGCTCGACGTCGGGACTGGAGTGGATGGGGGAAGGATTAGGGTTAGGGTTTGGGAGAGTTGAGAGAGTATAAGTAGAGAGAGAGAGAGGCAGTGCGGGGGGAATACCGCTCGCACGGGGGGGGGGGGGGGTTCTTAAAACAGCGGCTCTGCTGCTGTTTCTAATTCTTTCTTTCTTTCTTTCTTTGTTTCTTTGTTGGTTTTGGTTTAAGGGAAATGGGTTTGGGTAGGTTATAGGGTATGGGTTTGGGTTTGGATCCATTAGGATCCAACCCATTCTGTTTTCTTTTCTTTTCTTTTCTTTTTCTTTTTCTTTTTCTTTTTCTTTTTCTTTTTCTTTTTCTTTTTCTTTTCTTTCTTTTTCTTTCTAATTAAACAATATATATATATATATATATATATATATATATATATATATATATATATATATATATATATATATATATATATATATATACCTAAAAAAATTTAAAAATTATATTTGTGCATACCATTAAGCTAGCAACTGCCCAAAGGGTCTCCTACATGGAATTAATTAGAAAAAATTTATAATGGCTCCATAAATCCCCTAAATGCACAAACACCTCAAATAAAAATTAAATAAAATCTATTTTCTCTATTTAGTCACTAATTACTATAATTAAAATAATTAATAATTAAAATAACTAATACGGATTATTAAAAAAATATTAGGGGTTTTATAATCTACCCAACTTATAAAAAATTTGTCCTCAAAATTAAAACTAAGCCACGGTAGAAAGTCAAGGATGGCATAAGATATAAATTAACAAAGTAATTTCATACCTTGGTCAACGAATAGGTTCGAAAAACTCTTGCGCATGTCGTCCACACGCTCCCATGTAGATTCTTCTGGCGCGCCATGCTTCCATGCCACACGAACCAAGGGAATAGACTGGTTCCTCAATAATTTCTCTCGACGATCAAGGATTCCCATGGGTTGCTCTTGATATGACAAGCTTGGCCCAATGGTGATCTCCGAATGGTCGAGAACATGACTGTTGTCTGCCACATATCGCCTGAGCTGCGACATATGGAATGCCACTTCTCTCATTCTCTCTAGCACGTCGATAAGACTCTACAATCTCTACAGTTGTTATTCTAACTCCTTGTCTAAGTCGCTAGTCAACCAAATAGGGGTATGGCCTTCTAAGTTCTACAGTCTTAATAAACACTAACGTCTTATGATAGGATACAGTTAATGTCATTCAGTTATACTGCAATAATGAGTCAAGAGAGCTATGTGTTACTAGGTTGTGAGGTATACTATCCAACTTAAAATAATAAACTAATACTGTAACTGCCTTAAAGGAGATCCTACAAAATAACCTAGTCCTGGTGAATAAAGTAGAACTCTTATTAGGGTACACGAGGAAAAAGATCTTGGTACTCATTAAGGTCTCCTATTGCATTATATAGGTAATGGTCATCTTAAGTCTTAGTCGTAGTGATTATAGAACAAGGTGTCAATAGTAAAAAAAATGGAAAAGTTACTGGTCTTCAAGGGAAAAGGGGATATAACTCGTATCGAGTTGTGGTACAAGTTACATGATTTAAAACTAACAATAATCAGATCACAATCTAAAGGAACAACTCAAACTATCAAGTTCTAACTACTAAGTACATAATTCCAAGTTCAAGATTACAATTATAATCCTAGCAAGCTATATATCCTAACATAGAATAAAATCACTTGGTCTATAACCAGAGATGTCAAGTGGCACGAGTTGAAAGATAAAGAATAAAAGAACACAATTAGTCGTCGCACAACTAGCAAGCGTTAAAGGTTCAGAGGAACAAGTCATAAAACTAAATAGAAGACTCTAGATAATGTCATGGTTTTTCTAAGGGGAAGGTGGTATGCTAATCTCTGTGTTCGAGGTATGATTAAAGGAATATTCTATCCATTCCTCTTGGCTTCCTAAGGCATTGTTCGGCTACTATAAGATAATGTGCTAAAGTTGTAGCTCTCTAGTACTATCTTACCATGAGAAGCTAGGCTCAGTCCTAATGTTTAACCTTGGATTCTATTGGTCCCTCAATACTAGGGTCAAGCACTATGGTCAAATTTCAAACTAATACTAGTAGTGTTTATACTACTCTCAAGTCATACATAATTATCAAGGGCTAATGGTCAATCATTCTACAGGTAAGGGTTGCTAGGGTTCATTAGGTATTCTAAACTTAATGACGTGTCAATGCCCTAGTGTTGTTCTTAATAGGAATGTTACCCTAATTATCATTCTATTAATAGGGATTCCTATATTCTAGCAGGGCTATACTCAAGGAACTATCAGGGAAGCACATGAATCAAGCAGGATGCAATTATGTAAATAGAACAAACTGGAAGGAAGATAAGTCATAGTCAATTATGGATGAGATCCTATACTCTAATCCTAGGTGCAGGCTTGCTCGGTACAGTAACATAACCGAGACAATATGCTCTGACCTGCATGGGCCACCACTAAAAATATGTCACGTCCCAGTCCCAAAATACGTAGGACTAGGACACGTAAGCATGCCAGCCGCGTGTATATGGCAACTCCAATATATGAAAACCATAATACATGCATACGCTGTATAATGAACAATAATTCACAAGTGGTAAAACTATCACAAGTCACAGGGTATAATCTAAATCTCATCCACAGAAATCAAATATAAATGAATAACCAATAACCATATAACTAGATCTCAATATGAAGTATCTCTATGACAGTCGGATGGAAACAAATCCACTGCCGAACTAGAATATAAAATGAACAAGATAAATACCATATAAGTACAACATCTGACAATCACGAGGCTCGAAGATAAGGCCTCCTCGAAATATAAGTAGCATGTCCGGATCTGCGCTCCTGCGAATACTCATGAACATCTACACCTAGAAAAGGACCAGGTCCTCAGAGGGACGTAACAAGATACATAGAATCATGCCATAAAGTAAATACTGAATGACCTAGAAATTTCTATCCAACTAATATCAAGTTGTATAAAATACAACTTTGATTTTTTATACTTACCAAAGTAAACATATGACACCCTAGAAATTGATACTAAGCCCAAAAAATAATTTTCTATTGATATTAAACATATCGTCCAACTCAAAAAACTTAGTAATACAAATACTTGTTGGTTCAATTCGATATTCTTGATTCTAAGATATTCCTCGATTCCAAAATATTGAATTTTCGATAATTCGATACATAATTTTAGGTTCCTCTAAGTTATGTATAGCGCTACAAATCATAAGTATAAAATCTTAAACTTGCATATAGTAGCACTTTCTAAAATAGGTTTTGGTAGTATTAGGATTAGTTACGTAAGTTGGTACCAATACTTAAATTGGGTATGACTTAATCTATATGATACTTTCTATTTTTTAGCTTGAAAGGACACACATAGGTAAGTTTACAATTATTAACACACAACCATACTTCACTAAATAACATGTAATTAAAACACATACATTTGTAAGAATTATTTTCGTGTCCTACGATAATTTAAAGCGCATACATTTATAAGAATTATTTTCGTGTCCTACGATAATTTTAAATCATATATTAAGTTGTATCCTAGAATTACAAAGATGAACATACTTGTGTGTTACCATCAAATATATAATGAAACATGCATATAATGCTCTTTATAAACTATGACACACACACACACACACACATATATATATATATATATATAACATGGTTTTAGAATTAAAATTAAAAGAAACAAGTAGCTTTCAAAATTATTTTTGTAAGAGGAGTTTGCCTTGCTTTCTTAGTAAGAGAGGGTGTGTCTTCGGATTGGTAAGTGATGGAAATGATGTGTGCTTACCTCTATTTAGGCTAGAAGCTTTCAGGTATAAGATGTAGAAGGTGTGTGCATTCTTTTCCAAAAAAAGGAAAGAAGAAAAAAAAATCAAGAAATATATAAATAAAAAGTGTCTTCCTTAGCTTCAAAGCTTGGAAACACTATTCCACAACTTTATAACAAGCATAAGTGTAACAAATATCTATTCTATAGTTTTAGTTCCTTACAAAATCAAGTCCCATAAAAGCATCTGTTCCTTGCAGCTCATATTAAATGATTTGATGTGCTCGTGCGAATTTTTTTTACTCATTGCAATATAAGTAACACAACTTTTATAGGTATTTAGAATATAAAAAGTACCATCAAAACCTTCCATATATTTCCATTAGGTCTCTGTGTCAAAGTGTATGTACTTATTTATGTAACTTTTCATATTTTTATCGAAATATTAGAACATAAATCAGGGACGAGTTTTCCTTTATCTTCAACTTTATATATTTTTCTTTGGCTAATTTGCAACCAAATATCCTAAATTTTAAGGCTCTTGCAACTAAATATCCTGTATTTTTTTATTAGCAATTAAATACTCTGAAGTATTAGTCCATTAGCAAGTTGCTACCTTACATTAGTTGATAGTTTTTTTTTTCTGTCAATTACTTTTCGAAATTAAAAAAAAAAGTTAAAATCTTAGCCAGTTAAAATTCTGGGGTTTATGATATATTTTCAGTTTTTAATCTTGTTTTCTTTAATTTGTTAGAGTTATTTTTTTGCCTTTTAACAGTCATATTTAACATATGCAAAACTCATAGCAGTTCATGGTATTTAGTTGCTACTTAAAACGTTCAGGTATTTAGTTGCAAACTAACCTTTTTATTTAATTGAATATTGTGTTAAAATATTTAACATATGCAAAACTCATAGCAGTTCATGGTATTTAGTTGCTACTTAAAAAAGTTCATGTATTTAGTTGCAAACTAACCTTTTTCTTTAATTAAATATTGTGTTAAAATGAATAGTGGTAGGATTTGACCGATATCAAACTCTTAATAACTTATAACAGTTTGCTTGGAAGTTCATCAACTTTTTCGGATGACTACAAATTATATGGAAGAGAGAACAACAAGACAATTTAAAATTTTTATTTTATTTATTAAATTTTTTTTTTGAGATAAGACAACTCATTAATAACCGTTCCTATCTTGTGCTACTAGCACCCGACAGATATTAATTGAGTTATATAAAAGACGGTTACCCTAGATACAAATGATGGGAAAATGATACTTTCATGATTTGCAGTATCGGTCGATACCAATCCACTATAGTCGATATTGATATGGTTTGTCTTGTCCTGATCCGATACCGATCAATATCGATATTGACCAATACCGACATTGGGGTGGAGGGAGGGGGTGGGTGGGTTCTCTTTTCTAGTCAATTCGGTAAAGAAAATTGACCTAAAAAGATAAATCAACAAGGGTGTAAAAATATAGTAAGATTATAAAAGAATGTAAAAGCAGAAAACTTATCTATCACATACAAACTAATCGGCAATGGTGACTATTATTTTATTCAGTTTTAAAACTACTAAAAACAACATAGAAATTACTTGAACTTATGCTTAAATAAATAAAATATTTTTCTTAAATTTAATTAATTATTAATAATTATTTGCTTTTCGTTACCAAAAAAATCCAATACTCCGATCCAAAATCGTCGATATTGCCGATCCCAATACTCGTAGGAAGGGTCCGATACCGATAATATGAACCTTCTCACTGCTATATGTATCAAGATCAAAGTTTAGAGAAATATATAACTTAATTATCGTTAATAACGGATTTTTAGATATAAATGCCTTAACCTCACGTGTATAGACTTAAATTACTTCCATTTTATTATCATCTTATAAGTCTCCTTAAACCCTACATAAGTTTAGTTAGAAGGACACATTTACACTGTTTGAGAAAAAGAGTAACCTAAGTAGTGTTTCCAACGTAGCAAAAGATTGGATATCAAAATACTTGTTGGTCATAATTCACATCTTCTCGTAAGGATCACACTTTTCATCGTCTTGTCCATGCAAGTTTAGCTTCTGCTGATGGTCGAAACTAGAAATAGAGATATTCTGAACCATTATAAATGCGGAATCTGAGCTTGGAGAAGAGTGGGTTGGGTATGGTGGTTTGAATGGAGAAGAAGAAAGTGAAAGTTTCAAGTGCCATTCAGAATACTAGGACAAAAAGGTCATAAGATAATTACTTATAAGCCTTTTCTAGTTAATGAAATATTTTTTCCTTTTCCTCTCAAGACAATATAAACAGAGGTTCCATCAACTAATTTTTTTTTATAATCTAAGAAACGTGTAACCAAATAATAAGATTATGAAACCGGTCAAGAATAACTTATATTAAGTGTTTTGAATACAGAAAAACTTCCATCTATAAAAGTTAAAAAATTAGTTATTAAGTGCATCATGAAACAAATATTCATCTTATCTTAGTTAGTGAAGGAACTCGTAAGTTAGTGTGTTAAAAAGTAATTAAAAGATCGACCGATTAATCAGCCGATTATGGCCTTTGTCCAAACCAGTTGGATTGTAACCTGATTGCATAGTCAGTAACTAAATCATTTTCCCTAAACGTTTTCCCCTCCGTTCTATTCACCCTTACTATAGTTAAACCCTTATACCTTAACTCTAAGTTTCCTTCATGTTTTCACTCTTCCACTCAGTGTTCTAAATGGCAGTCGAGGTGGCCGTCTAGGCGCTAGACGGCCGCTCTTCGTACCGCTCTTTCCGTAGGCGGATAGGCGGCCGGTGGTGGTTTGACGACGTATGTGGACGCCTAGAGGAGCAATACATAACTAGATGTTGACAAAACATTTTTGCAACCATTATGGATTTATGGTTCACTTTTACAAGACTGAAACTTAATATATTTTTGTTCTACGACGTAGTTTTGCATAAAATATACAAATTATGCAACAACAAAAAAACAGTAATAAAATAGTAAAAAAAATCAAAAATATATTATCCGTCTAGGCGACACCTAGACGGCGGTGTCTAGACGGTAGACGGACCCTCTCCGCCGCACATCCGTCTACCGTCGTTAAGAATATTTCTTCCACTTTAACTTCTCTTAGTCTTTCACTTAGTTTTTCTAGTGTTATTGACTTTATTCTTCTAATGTCCTTTAAATGCTATCAAAACCAATAAGTTTTGCATATTTTGTTGTTGTCGCTGTTGTTGAATTCACATCCTTAGATTTTTGATAACCTCATTTAGGCCTAATAACCCTACTTCTGTTTTAACTAATATCCTATCACTCATAATTGGCACGACTTACAAGGAAAAGATATTAGTTAAATGAGAACTATGGATGCACCTTAGCCGAACATTGATTAAGTTAACTTTTGAAAGTCATGTTAAGGAATTGCAACAATAAAGCCTTATCCAATTATTTTCTTCCATTCAGCTGGATAAAAGGTCGTTTTTTCTATAACATCAAGAAGTCGTATCCTCACAACTTCAATCCCAAGTTTTCATCTAAATGCTAATTTTTCATTCTAATGCAAAGGGTACTTATGTATGATGACAAAGTAAATATTCAGTGTGAAAGTTTGTCCTAACTTGCCTATATAAAGTATGTTAAGTGTCATATTAGGTAGTGAACTTTAGTCCCACACCGACTAGAATAATAGAGATGGGTCAGCCTCTACTATATATATTTAGTCTTTTTTTAATCAATGAAGATATCCCATTATTCTAATTCTACATGGTATCAGAGCCATAACCATCCACCCCTCCCTCTCAAAAAAAAAAAAAAAAAAAAACCTAACACGCCTCCTCTCCTCCCCATCCGATGTCCCATCGCCCCGTCGCCGGCCCCTGATGCCTCGTCGCCGCCCCTGCCTCCCCACCCGCTGCCCCCCCGGCCAGCTGCTTCCCCGCCCATGGCCGCCACCACCCTACGACCCCGCCCGCCTCCCTCGCCACCTACTGCCCCCTCCCGTCCCCGCCTCCGACCTGCCATCCCTGCACCGCCTTCGACCTGCTGCCGCCCCCCTCCCCGCTCTAGGCCACCCCCTGCCTCCAGCCTAAAATTCTAACCCTAACATGTAGCCGTAGTCCCTTCTTCCTGTCTAAATCCTAATCCAAAAGAAAATCGTATATCAAAGCCAGAGGGTAGACACTAATTTGTTTGCACAACCTCCGTTTCTAGATTACGACTTCAGGAGCGTATATCGAAGCCAGATGATATACAATAATTTGTTTGCACAACCTCTGTTCCTAGATTAGGACTTCAGGAGTTAACAAAGAGTATACAAGTGGCTTTGTTTACGTGGATCTTTATTTTCGTCCTACCCTGATATCCACATCAGGATCTACACAGGGAGTGACCTGGATTACTTCTGTGTCCTGGCTTGTGTGATCCCCATACGATCTCTACTTTCCATGCGCGTGCCTGTTCTCGTCACGTTGATAGCGCATCGGTAAAGTTGATATGATTATTGGGGTTGGATAGATCCAGCGACAGTCGAATCAAATAGCAGGATGACTAACACTTATGCGACTAGCAGTGCTACTACTACCAGTGTCGGGAACGCATTGGCGGGACCAACGGGCACTGGCAGGAAAATTTCTTCGATTTGACTCTTCGATTGGCGGTTGGACGAACCAGATGGCTAATCAACATGGTAGAAGAAGGTTGAGAAAATACTTCGGGGAATGCGGTTGTCCAAGCATCTGACTGACAACCCTCCGGAGATGACTGATCCCACATTTGAGCAGTGGAAGACGGATAATAGTCGACTGTTTACACAGTTGATGAGCTCAATAGAATCATCGGTGGTGGACATGGTTCAGAACAAGGATACGATAAAGGAGTTATGGGAGGTCCTATCGACGACGTTTGATGGAAAATGCGACTTGTCTCGTATATTCAACTCAGTCGTCGGCGTTTAATGGGAAGAACAGGGCGACAAGTCTCATAAGGACCACTTCTGGGCTTTTAAGGCAATGGTCGATGGAGTTTACCGTGTATTACCTCTGACGACGAATATCAATAAAGCGAGGGTTCAATGTGAGCTGCTTTATGTGATGGCATATCTTGCCTCTCTCCGTCCCGATACAGACTCAACTTGCTCTCAGATCATTGTCGGAGCCGAGGTTCCATCTCTAATAGAAGCATATTTTCGTGTTCTACGGGCAGCAAAGGTCGTTGAGACCTCTCCAAGTGATGCTCCTACTGATCGATCTGCTCTTGGTGCCGCTCGTACTGGATTTTGCGGTGGTCGTGATGGACGACGTGGTGGCCGCAATATTGGTCGTGTTGGTGGACGAGGCATTGGTGGTCGTGATGGAGGTCGACTGCGTACCTGCTTCAACTGTGGTTTACAAGATCATTTCCAGTGGCAGTGTACTAAAGCTCCTACCGCCAATGTTACCTTAAATACTCTTGATCTTGGCGGCCGATCGGTACAAATGACTGATGAAGCATATGCAGACTTTGTTGAGTTTCAAGCTTAATGTCGAGGTGAAGCCTCTCATTCTGGTTCCATAGTAGGGTACTCAGTGGCATGTGTGATACAGTCAAAGCAATGTGTCCTTAATTCTGGTGCGTCTGCTTACTTGACATGCGATGCATGTATGATACGAAACTATGTACCGGTTGGTCGTATGTACCGGTTCGCTGACAGTCCATAGAAAATGATTTGTCCGTCTTTCTTCGGGACTGTCACTATATTTTGTATTATATACCCCTAGAAACCCATTCAGCTTACTCTCAATTAGTCGAATTACTTGTGATTTGCACTGCTCGGTAACATTATCTCCTGATGATTGTGTTTTTCAGGACCTAAATATTGAAAGGACTATCGGTAGGGAACATATGGCTGGGGGCTTGTACCTGTTTGAAAAAACTTTCTCTGTTGCCTATGCTGGTGTGAAACTTGATCCTTTTGAGTTACATTGCCGGTTAGGACATCCATCTGTCCAAGCACTCCATAAAATGTACCCATCTTAGATGTTTCTTTTTATTGTGAATCATGTGGCTTGGCTAAGCATCACCGAGTTTTCTATCCGGTTAGTCAGAATAAAATTGCTTCTGTTTCCTTCGAGTTGGTGTATTCCGATATATGGGAACCTTGTCCGGTTGAATCTGTGATGGGATTCAAGTACTTTGTTACTTTTGTTGATGACTACTCACATGTCACTTTTGTTTATCTCATAAAAAATTTCTTCGAATTATTTAACATTTGGTGCAATTTTTATGCAAGAATTAGAACACAATTTGGTGTTCCGATTAAATGCGTTCGAAGTCACAATGGTCGTGAGTTTGTTTCACATCTGTCTCGAAATGACATCATCCACCAAATCTTATGTCCTTACACACCACAACAGAATGGTGTGGCTGAACGCAAAAATCGTCATCTCTTAGAAATAATGCGTGCTTTTATGTTCCAAGCACGTACTCTAAATTTTTTTTGGTCGGATGTCGTTCTTACGGATTGCTATCTCATTAATCCCATACCGTCGTTTGTCCTCAATGGTGATACTCCCTTCTCTCGGTTATATCCCAAACAAGAGTCATTTTCTCTACCTCTCCGAATATTTGGTTGGTTGTATTATGTTAGGGATACCCGACCAACTCTTTCTAAATTAGATCCAAAGGCTATCCAATGTATTTTACCTAGATATCTTAAGGATCAGAAAGGGTGTTAGAATTTTGTTTTGTCTTGAAGAGCTATTTTTTCTCTCGGGATGTTAACTTTATTGGAATCGAGTTTCCTTCACTTCCACAAACTCTAGGATCAGTGCCCTAAGTTTACCCAGAAGAGGACTTCTTGTTGTTTTCGATTCAAGCACAACAACCCCCTGTTGGGCTTCCCTCCCCTACCGAGCCAGTACTCTAGTCAAAAGGTCCGTAGAGATCGATTCAGTCAGTAGCACTGTCGCCCAATCGATCGTCGCAGATAATGTCCATGGTCACAGAGTCATCCTCCTCTGGCTCGACTGATTTGTCTCCGCCTTCGTCTCCGCCTGTTCCACCAGCTCGACCTCGTCGTGCCTTTCGAGATTATCCCTTGTATGTTAAAAACTATAAAGGGCTTGCGAGCCACACTCAGTCCTTAATAGCTACTATTGATGGGATTCAGATTTCTAATTCTGCTGAGGAGGGTCTCAAATATCCCGGTTGGCGTACTGGTTTGGAAGAGAAGATGAAAGTTCTTCGGGAGAACCATACTTGGGACTTGGTAATTTTTTTGCCTGGTAAATAGGCTGTGGGTTGCAAATGGATGTTCACGATCAAAGTAAAACCAGATGACACCCATGATCGACTAAAGGTACGTCTGGTGGCTAAAGGATATTCTCAGATTTATGGTGATAATTATTTTGATATAGTCTCCTCAGTTGCCAGGATGATCTCTGTGCGCGTACTCTTGGCCTTAGCTGTTTGCTATGACTGGTCGTTACTCCAGCTGGATGTCAAGAATACCTTCCTCCACGGGGACCTTGATGAAGAGGTATATGTGGTGTAACCTCCCGGGTTTATTGCAAGGGAGGGTAAAGTGTGTCATCTGAGGAATGTCCTCTATGGTCTCAAATAATCACCTCGTGCATGGTTTGATCGGTTTACAAACGTGGTCACTCAGTTTGGCATGTGTCAATCAAAGAATGATCATTCAGTATTTTACAGACTGACATCAGCGGAAAGAATACTCCTTGGTGTTTATGTTGATGACATTGTAATCACAAGAGACGGCAGTCAGGGCATTGAAGGACTGAAAAAGTTTCTGGGAGAACAGTTTTAGATCAAGGATATGGGATCATTAAACTACTTTTTGGGTGTTGAAGTCATACGGAAAAAGAAGAACATTTTCATGTCGCAGAGGAAGTATGTGTTAGACATACTACATGATGTAGGAATGATGCAAGCCAAGGAAACAATGTTGCCGATGGACCCAGGAGAAAAGTTACTCCCCGACGAGGGGATACTAATGACGAATCTAGATCAATATCATCGTGTAGTTGGAAAACTTAACTACTTGGCGGTTATGATTTGCCAAGATATTTTTTTTGCTGCCAATGTCGTGAGTAGATTTATGTCTTCTCCATGAGTTCCATATTGGCAGGCAGTTCTCAGAATCCTGCGCTAGACCAAGGATATGGGATAATTAAACTACTTCTTGGGTATTGAAGTCATACGGAAAAAGAAGCACATTGTCATATCGCAGAGGAAGTATGTGCTAGACATACTACATGATGCAGGAATGATGCAATCCATATTAATATTACAAAGTAGATGAATGCATTTACAATATATTGGCAAAGTATGAGTCGATTGTGTTAGGGCAATATAAAAAACCATATTTCTATATTTCTAGAATAAATATTTTAACACATTAGATTGAAACCATCACTGGCCCCATTCAAACTTGTCAGGAATGTTATTATCTGGCACCATTCAAACTTGTCACGAATGTTACTGTGTTTGAATGAGCTATGAGTATCAGTCGAAGTCCAGAATATGCGTTGAATATCCTTGTAGAATAACCAACAGAAGAATTTAAAGACGTTACATTTACTCATACGTATAAGTTTTGGCCACTAATTTGTTACCCTGAGCATATTAGTTATATACAAAATTAGCAAATTAGAAATTAGCTACTTCTAAATATAAAATTTTTGCTACTGAAATCAATACAATGACATAATGTTGTAGCATGTAAGTGGAAAGAAGGATAAGAGAAAAAAATAGTGTACAAACAAAACCTTATTTTTCCCTACCATTTTAATTATTTTGAAATATTTAAGTCTCTTCTGGATAGAATAGATAAGAACATAACATGTCTAAGCATAAAATTAACTCTAAATAACCTTCCAAATCACCATGTAATACCTTTAACTTATAACAGGGTAATTATCAACTTACCTAATTAATCTTTGTTTCAAAATATTAATCTTCGACTAGAGTTAACCATGAATATGGAAGTTAATTAATCTTCTATATCTGGACTTCGATAATAGCTACTAATGAACAAGATAGCTAGCTGGTTGTTAGGACACGTAACCTTCTAGTTGTCAAACCTGAAAGATATTGTTGTTAGAATATTTAGTTCTTCGACAACCAGAATATTCATTTCTTCGACAACCATCTGAAAAGTTATCGTAAGTAAATTAAGAAAAATAAATTATAGCTCATATTAATATATTGACTGTTATTCTTTTTAGCTGAACTCCGTTTATTTCAAAGCGATCTCCAACATCAAAAGGGTGCATCACGAATACGAAAATAATTGTTTTAAAAATCGTCTTCTAAGTATTTTCGAACATAAAAATAACCATAAGAAGATGTGACCTAATGACAACAAAGAAACACATGAAGTTGAAATATTCAAAATAAAAATCTAGAAAGAGACTATTATTATCCCCACTATAATATTTGCCATTTGGTGAAGCTTATTTACAACTGTATTTGTATCATCAGTGTTAACTCAATGTGCCTTCTTACTCTGAAAGTATTAACCCTGATGCAGGTTAATATTTTTAGAGAAAAAATGTATCTTGTGTTAACACTGAACGATACGAAGACATCCGTAAACATGATTCACTAAATGACAAATGTTATAGTGGGCATAATATTGTCTATTTTTGGCTTCTCATTTTGAATATTGCAAATTCACGTTTTTTTTTGTTTTCATTGGCTCCCAACTTCTTGTAGCTGTTTTTATGTTCGAGAATACTTTGAAGACGATTTTTTGAAAAAATTATTTTCTTTTCATGATGAACCCTTTTGATGTTAGGGATCTTTCTGTAATAAATGGGGTTAATGTAAAAAGAATAACATGCAATTTATTAATTTATGACTGTAATTTGTCTTTCTTAATTTACTGAACATTTCTAGTGTAGCTTTTCAGATGGTTGTAGAAGAAATAAATATTCTAACATCAATATTAATATTTCTCTGACAATCAGAAGATTACGTGTCCTAATAGCCAACTAACTAGCTTGTTCATTAGCAACTATTATTGAAGCCCAAGAGATTCAACTTTTGTATTCATGTTTCAACTCCAGTTGAAAAGATTGCTATTATGAAACAAAGATTAATTAGGTAATTTGATGATTACCCTTTATAAGTTAAAGGTATTACACGGTGATTTGGAAGGTTATTTATAGTTAATTTTATGTTCAAACATGTTATGTTCTTATCTGTTCTATCTAGCAGAGACTTAAAAATTCCAAAATAATTAAAGATGGTAAAAATAACAAAAAAAGGAGGTTTTGTTTCATAATATTAATCTTGGCGGGAGAAACATGAATACAAAAGTTAAGTGAATCTTCCATATCTGGACTTCGATAATAGTTGCCAATGAACAAGATAACTAGCTGGTTGTTAGTATCCGTAACCTTCTGGTTGTCAAACCTGAAAGTTATTGTCGTTAGAATATTCATTTCTTTGACAACTATTTAAAAATTTATCGTAGACATTTTCTGTAAACTGAGAAAAATAAATTATAGCTTCAGATTCATACATTACATGTTATTCTTTTTACCTGAACTCCGTTTACTTCAAAATCATCCCCAATATCAAAAGGGTGCATCACAAACAAGAAAATAATTGATTTGAAAATCGTGTTTGAAGTATTTTCGCACATAAAAATAACCACAAGAAGCTGTAGCTAATGATAACAAAGAAACACAGGAATTTGCAATATTCAAAATAAAAATCTAGAAATAGAATATTATTATCCCCACTATAATATTTGTCATTTGGTGAAGCTTATTTACAACTGTATTTGTATCATTCAGTGATAACTCAATGTGCCTTCTTACTCTGAAAGCATTAATCCTGATGCAGGTTAATGTTTTCAGAGAAAGAAGTTATCTTGTGTTAATACTGAATGATACAAAAACATCCGTAAACATGATTCGCTAAATGAAAAATGTTATAGTGGCATAATATAGTCTATTTTTGGCTTCTCATTTTGAATATTACAAATTCTCGTTTCTTTGTTGTCATTGGCTCCGCTTCCTATAGCTGTTTTTATATTCGGGAATAATTTAAAGACGATTTTTGAAGCAATTATTTCTGCCATTTTGAATTTTATCTCGCTTAGCCCCATTCGATATTTATTCACGTACTCGGTATATTGGTCAACCCACAAAGCTAGGGATCACCTCATATTAATAATTAGATCAATTATATCCGCTAATCAACTGTTACCCAAGCGACTAAGGTTTCTGCAAACCAACTGTTATTGATGCGACAAAACTTCTCGTCGACAGTATTTATCCCAACGTGCTAGACCTCAAGCTTTATTAACATTCCATCAATCGAAGCCTCTTGACGAACTTCCATATATTGCCAGACAATAAGGGTCATCAATTAGTTACTTGCAATCCCACAAGTTCATATGCTGATTAAATATTATTCGCCAATCGCTAAGTTGAAAGATTACCACTCTATGGTTGCTACCCTTTTTAAGTTAGGCATGTAGTAAATGCTACATACCTAAGGTCAAAGGAGTGAGTTTCCCACATACTCAGTCCATCTTTAATTGATTTCCAAGAACTTCCAAACTCGGGTAACCAAACATAATATGCCGCTTGTGATTCACAATCACTTCCAACCAATCTCACTGGGTATACGATCCAACTTGTTTATCGATAGTAACATTCGATCATTGATGCTAAAATTTAAAACTTTCACCTAGCTCATTTAAGTCACCATCTAACCATATAATCCAACTTGTTGTTCCCAGCTAAGACATCCATCTCATACCTTCTCACTTTTTTTCTACCCTATGTAACATTAAACTATGGAGGGCCTAATGTTGATAACTCAAATCCAACTATCAGGGTCCGATGTTGATACACAATCTGAAATACCCAAGGGATACTCGTACCGCATACAATAAGGCATCATTCTCGACTAAATCTCGGCACTACCCTATTCTTACTGGTAGGCTCAATACCATCACTTATGGAAGGGCCACTGCACATGCATCACTAAGAGGGTAGAGGCATATACCACTCAAAACGAAGCCATTTCTTGACTATCAGATCATTCTTACACTGATCCAACATCCATCCCGCACTACCTTCACATGGTAGCATTGCATGTTGTAAAATAATTCTCATACTCAGATATAAAATACAATCCCGCCATCGCACATGAATCAACTCAACTTTATAGTTGATTTCTTCTATTGAAATAACTCATACATAATTCTCCTTTATTACAGCACACATATTAATTTGTTTCATTTTCACATACAAAGTATTAATAACAAGTTAGTTATCTATGGTATCGAATCATTGTTGGGTTCTTGGTATCATTTACAAATCAAGAATCACAACTACTAGGAAATTATAATATTTAGGCTCATTGTATGTAACATTTAGTGAGTGTAACCAAGCAGTCAAATATTCTCGATTGTGGAAACACTTTTGAACAATAGCGGAAGCAACACAGAACGATCATAGATACAAATTTAATAATCACAGAAGTGACTTTGAATACTCGCAAAAGATAACTTTGAATACACATTGAGGCGACTGTGACTAATCGCGGAAGAGACTTTGAATAGTCACTAGCGCAACTGTGAGTGTCCGTAGAGACAACATTGAGTAATCGTGGAAGCAACTTCGATTTAGAATTTGCCGAGTCCAAGGGCGCATAAACCTGGCTATGATACCAATTTTTCATGACCCGATTCTGAAGAACCAAAAGTAGCCACAGGCATGATACCATACAAGCCTAGATTGCACTTATACAAGGCAAGAAGATAGAGAAGTCATGGTATATCTCAGAAATATTGACATCACAGCAAAATTAAGCAGACAAATTAAAGTCACAATGAATATAATGAAAATATTCTCTTTATTGATAATGATAATTGAGTACATGACTTACAAAAAATTTCTAAAGCTTTCAAATACAACTGAGACTTGGCCAATTGGCTTACATTGATATTTGCCGTCTTGGCTTACAATCTCACTGATATAACTGAATTACACTGTTCCATACATCATGCCCTTTATAACAGAAGATGCCTCCAATGGAAGAAGAGCTTCTGCGTGCCCCAACAATGCTTTGATACCTCGGAACCATTCCAGTCACTCCCCAATGCTGAGTACCTTGGGGAGCCCACAAACATAGGTTAGTGCATATCGCGTACTAGTGAGCAAAAACTAGCCTACTCGCTTAAACTGACACTAAGTATTCATGTAAAAATTATGCATATTAACTTAGTGATCTTTCTATTAGGAACTAGGTTCATTTCAATGATCAGAGTATTCATTAGCATAATAAAACATACTTTAGAAATAGTAGGATATATTGAATATATATAAAATATGTACATTTTGCTTAATAACGATTCTTACCAACAACCCACTTATCGTATCCCTGTAGCCATAGCATAATTAATATGAATCATTCTTACTGAGATAGCGATAAGCCTGCATAAATATTCTCGTTAGTATGCAGTCTAACTACATGAGGGTCATTGGTGATATGCTTTCGTACCATAAGGGACATGCCATATAGGACTTCGAAGGGCGTACGGAGTACCATTCATGAGGTTACGACCCCCAATGAATGTCTCATTTATACCCAGTGCTACCAAAGCACTATGTTTTCTCCTAGGCCGAACGATCCCGGTGTCCTGGTGCATCTCGTTCGAGAAAGCTTACTAAACCTTGTGCACAAGTTGTCCCTGACCATGCAATGACTATGCAAATAAAATCTAAGAATAAATTTGCATGATAAATAAATATAAGTAAAGCCTCGCATTGTTTATCTTTCTTGTTTTGCTCATTCTTATATAGGTTGGTCACCCGTAGGTCCCAACTTACAGACCTTCTCATGGTCTGGTGGTACCAAACCATAATTATACTCGCATATGGAGCATTTTCTTCATAGTTACTGTGCACTGATGCACTTATGCATGTACCAATGTTCAATGTTCCATTCTCAGTATTACCAGCATGTGAAGTAGATTGCATAATATTACTTTTTTCTCATGGAAGACTTACTTTATAGCATTCTTGTATCAATAGTACTAAGAGTTCGTTATACATGGGTTTTATTAATTACAGCAACATTGAACATAAGGCATCATTATCATTGTATGGACTAGAGCAGCATGTAGTTATGACATACAGCAAAGCAACACCAGCATTCATTTTATTAGGGCATGAAGGAGTAGAGGAGAAGGGACAGATCCACTCACTTATATAAATATTGTTTCCATGCCACTATCCCATATTCGCCTACGATCCATCAAGAATGATCCGACACGCTGCACATTCTTCTAACTTGGCATAATTATACATTCGAACCACGTCGCATAAGATATCTCATCCGGACAAGTTAAGCAATACAATATCATCACACCAAGCATCTCGATTTCCCGTACCACCTGTATTTTATCGGTCTGATCCATCTATAATTCTAACATAATGTCTTTTCGTAGAGTGGAACATTACAAAAGGTAAAGACGTTGAGCTCTGACAATGGTACTGAATATACCTTTGGATCCTTTCAAAGATTTATGTGCTCAAGAATGCATCATGCGACATTAGACTATCAGGAACACATCGCAGCATAATAGATTAGCAGAAATAATGAACCAAACCTTTTTTGATGAAGCAAGATGTATACCCTCCAATGCCGGTTTAGGCAAGGTGTGTTGTGCGAATGATATACACATTACGCGGTACTTGATTAATAGATCACCAACTTTGGCTGTAGACTGTAAGACTCCATATGAGAAGATGACCAACAAGCTGGCATATTATAACACTTTGTACGTGTTTGGATGCAAAGCTTAGTATCATGTCAACAATGGTAAGTTGAATCCAAGAGCCATGAAAGTCATTTTCTTGGAATATGCACAAGGAGTGAAGGGATACCGTATGTACTGTCTAGAGGATAAGAAGTTCTTAATCAACAAGGATGTCACCTTCGATGAGTCTTCAGTGTTGACTTCAAAAAAGAAGAGTGAGTTCGATAAGGATAGTAATATATCTAATAAATCTCAAAATGTTGAGATTGAGTCATCTGAGGATGCATTAGATGAGGTGGATGTTTCAGAAGATGTTCATCAAGCCTCACAAGAACAACCAGAGGAAGGGTAACACCAGCAACAATATTCTTTGGCTACTACTAGGCCAAGGAGACCGGTCAAGCCAGTGCAATTGTATGGATTTGATGAAGCGGTCAAGCACTATGGACAGTTGAATATGGTGGCATATGCATTTCCTATGGAGGATGACTATCCTATCACCTTCAAATAGGCTGTCAAAGATACTAGTAGTGAGAGATGGATAGTAGCTATACAGGAAGAGATTGAATCTCTCCACAAGAACTGTACATGAGATTTGGTTCCATTACCTAAGGGCAAGTAAGCTATAGGCTGCAAGTGAGTATACAAGAAGAAGGAAGCTTCTCCAAAGTCATATGGCACTTGGTTCAAGTCAAGATTAGTAGCAAAAGGCTTCACACAGAAGGAGGGGGTGGACTACAATGAGATCTATTTTCGGCGGTCAAAAAAACTTCTATTTGCGTATTGTTGAGCTTGGTAGCTCATCATGATCTCGAGTTGGAACAACTCGATATGAAGGCTACATTCTTGTCTGGCGACCCTGACAAAGAGATTTATATGCATCAACCGGAAGGCTTCAAGATGATTGGCAAGGAAAATCATATGTTTTTGTTAAGAAAAATATTATATTGGTTAAAGTATTCTCCTCGACTGTGGTACAAGCGGTTTGACACCTTCATGATACTCCATGATTTTACTTGAAGTAAGTATGATTATTGCATTTACTTTCATAAACTTTGTGGTAGAGGTTATATCTATCTATTGCTTTATGTGGATGATATGCTTACTGCTTCAAAAAGCATGGTAGAGAGATAAACTGAAGTCTTAAGTTAGATCAGAGTTTGAGATGAAGGACTTGGGTGAAGCTAAGAAAATTTTGAGGATGTAGATTAAAAGGGAGAGGGAGAAACGAAGATAGTCTTTGTCTCAGAAGTCCTATATTGAGAAGATCATTTCTCATTTTGGTATGGAAGATGCAAAGTCTGTTTCTACTCCTTTGGCTGGTCACTTTAGTCTCTTAGCCAAGTTATCCCCTACTACAGATGAGGAGAAGGAGCACATGGCCCAAGTTTTTTATGCGATTGCAGTTGGAAAATTGATGTATTCTATGGTATGCACTCGACCAAACATTGCACAAGTCGTAAGTATGGTTAGTCGTTTTATGGCTAATCTAGGAAAGAATCACTAGGAGACTGTGAAGTGGATATTCAGGTAGTTGAATGGCACCATTAAAATAGGATTACCCTTTGGTGGAGACTTTAGTCAGGCCAGTGGATATGTTGATTCAGACTATGCTGGTGATCTGGATAGGTGCAGGTCA
The DNA here is from genome assembly GCA_036927795.1 of Iris macrosiphon. Taxonomy (NCBI): domain Eukaryota; kingdom Viridiplantae; phylum Streptophyta; class Magnoliopsida; order Asparagales; family Iridaceae; genus Iris; species Iris macrosiphon. The sequence goes on from JAYESA010000013.1 coordinate 16,582,903, forward strand.
ACTACTGGATAAGTGTTTATCCTACATGGAATGCCAGTCAGTTGGAGATCTATGTTGCAGAATATGATTGTCTCGTCGACTACTGAAGCAGAGTATATGGTAGTGACAGTGTAACAACTCACTCTGCATCTATGTGGATAGCCGATTCAAACGGCACAAGTGCGATGACCCGACCCACTTTGTTCAGCGAGAAGACTTGCTTGAGGCAAAAAAAATTCTAAACTTGGCCCTTCAGGAGTTCCGACTTAGACTTTCAAAGGCTCTCTCGGAGTATCGCTCGACTGAGGCGAATTATCGCTAAGGTGGGTGGCTACGTTGAACTTATCTTTGCTTAGCCAGCACACTTAAAATATGGTTGATATATGCTAGTCGCTAGAAGAATCACCCCTTGCATGTTAATAAAGAATTCAATACATCTAGCTAAGAGAATAATCCCATATGATGTATCTTTATATATAACGTGGATGTAGATCGGTTGAACGTAATGGTAGGTTCTCTTTACAGTTCTTATAATTTTAGCTCATAATCATGCTTTTGTTCCTTATATGTTCTTGAATTACATTGCTCCATAAGTCTTGGAATGTTCATCACATAGATACGATCTTGGTGTAGAAGCACAACATAGATTCTGGTTAACTTACCTGTGGCAGAAGACTATCAAAATAGTCGTTCCAAGCCAAACAATAGAAACATGGAAGTCTTCGGAACCGTTGGGTCGCCAAGGCAACTCCCATAAATGGGAACTGCAATAAGTAGTAAGACGGCAGCGTAAACAATGCATGGAACGGAACACAACAGTTCTTGAGATCTCTGAAGGAGTAAAACGTATAAACACTGTGTCAAGTAGCTATGTTCATTCAAGGTCTTAAGGTATTGCATATAATAAAAGCTTAGTATTGATCGTCAATGGTCATGGACAACCTGTGCACAGGCTTCGGGTCCTTGTGGACGGTACGCTAGTCGCACTATAGCTGATCCGATCTGGTCAGGAACATTTCAGATAGTCGTTGCTTCCGACGGGAAGGCGTGAGCGAGGCTCGCTACCTGCGTTGTATTCCATTACCGTGCCGAGACTATACCTTGTCCATTGTGGCTCGTCAGGTCATAATACCAAGTTTGTCTTTAATATATTGCATATGTGACGACAACCCACGTATAGGCTCGTTAGGATCTTGTGGCAAGTATCAAATATAAAGTAACTTAAAGTTCGAAACACATTTGAGTAGTCTGAGTAAAATGTGTCTATACAAGTATAGTATGCCAGCATAAAATAATTATAAGACATCTGAGTAATCTGCACAACCTAAGTCACAAATGATAAAAGTATTGTAAACCGTGTATATCATGCACTTGGTTTAGAAATACGCTCGTAGCATACTTGTGTTTGTTATGAGATCTTGAAATTTTATATATCTATATTCGTGCTGGGTTTAACTTGGTTTTACGCTTGGGCAGGGAAGGACAAATGCTAAGTTGGTAAGTATCACCATATTTCTTGTATATCGTACGGCGCATTGCCACACGAGATAGGCTTTGTATCTTATGCATAAAATTGATCATAAGGCAAGAATAGCAAGATAACTTAATAGTTGGTGCACAAAACTAATATTAACATGTTGGATTTGTCGAGTGGGTGGGAATCCTCCCCACCAGTCCATTCATGTACTGATAACCCACCAGATTGCTTGCAGGGTGCGGGAGAACCTCGTTCGGTGCGGATGCCACCTTCGTGCGCGCTAAGGCGTAGAGTTTGCTCTTGAGCCTTGGAGCGTTGCATCCGGAACTGAAGCCAATATACATGATATAATGTTGGAATATTACCTATATATCATCCCAAGTTGTAAGCCATTTGGCACATCTTTATTCTTAGAGAGAGAGAGCTTAAGCGACTTGTAATCTCGGCCTATTGCCGCTTGTAACCTTATTCAATATCAATAAAGAGCTGTTTTGTATTCATACTTGTGTTTATCCTATGTTTTTGCTATATCGACTTGGTGAACTAGTTATTAACGGCCGTTTCTGTATTTCCCTTGCGCGGACGCAACTCCAGGCTCGTGCGACATCATATCCCGAGGGAAACGATCGTCCCGCGGGAGCGCTGGCACGGTGATTCACATGTAGTAGGGACGTCTGATTCCTATGGAAGATCATGGCGTGACATATTGGTATCAGATCATGGCTTTACGTCCTTGAACTTCTTATCGATTCTCTCAGTTTTGAAAGCTCGTTCGTGGGTTATATTACAGACGCTCTCTCTCAAAGTTCCAACGGGATGTTCCATACAATGAGTCTAAGTATTTTCGAAAGGTGCATGCGAATGATATGATTGCTTGATCGAGATTTTGATGCATAGGCCTTTGTGCCAACCTGTGTCAGACTTTGTGGGAATGAACTTATGTTAGAATCTGCAAGTTATTTGTAAACCCGTATGCTTTTACGAGAACACCAAGCAGGTTAGTGTGCGAGACAAAATATCGTTTAGATAGTTACTTATGCACATAGCCTTTTGGCTAAGTTGTGTTAAATATCGCACGATAAGATCCTTGGGTGCGAGCAAGTTGGTGAACGAGATTTGAATATCGTTCAGGTAAGGATAAGTCAGACTTAAAAAGGCTATCAATAGAAACGTGATCGGCCTATCTCTTAGGCGAATCTTGGGAGTCGTGCCTAGGTTTTGACGTATAGTTCAGATGATTGATCGTAGCGATAAGTTACGACTTGAAACATAGTTTGTATGAAGGACTACCGATAGATGTGCGTACGAGTCAAAGATCATAAAGGCAGCAAATAGGGACTGTGTTGCAGTTCTAAGGAACGAATTGGATGTACGAGTGAACGATGCGTACACGATTCAGGAGTTAATAAGATGACTTAATTTTTGAGTGGTGTATACGATAGTCCCAAGTTCGAATAGGCGAATTAAGAATAGAAATAAGCTAAAGATTCAATGATATAGCTCGAATCCTGAGTGGTGTATCGGTCAAATTAGAAATATTCAAACGAATCGTGGGTTTTAGAGTATTAAACGGGTGTAGCAGCAACAACATAATTGTGTGAAGCCTTAGTATAAATAATGCCCAACAAGTAAACAAATTAAAAGGAATCATGAATGGTTTGATTCGAACAAGTTAGAATGAGTTGAAGCTTGGGATAAAGTACTTGGAATTGATATCACGATAAAAAAAACTTAGTGGATCGTACGAGCAATTTTGGATTGAATCAAACTAATTTAAAACTTGAGTTGAGATAGAATAATCGGGGATGTGATCGGAGTTAGTGCAATGGGAATATGGCGCGAACGAATGATAGCGCGTGTGAAAAATTTGGATCTGAGTAGGATATCGCTCGATAGAGTTTGGTCTAAGTATGAATGCTACGGTTTTAAATTTTGGGAGACTTTATATCATATCAATGGTTGGAAGATAACATCGATTGATGTAAGTTAGAAAATCTTGGTTCAATGATTAAGGTAGGCGATAATGAATTTGATCTTGACTTGGATGAACGATCTTAAGTCAAGTTTAATAGAAAACACTCGACATCAGACCCAGACGAGATCGATTATTGTGCGGGAGTGCTGGCGTAGTAATTTCACGTCCGGCGGGGATGATCGAACTCGTAAGGACATGTTCGAAGATTTTGCAAACGAACTCGATAAAATAGAACGTATCAAAAGTGAATAGACTTGGGTTTGGGATTTGATACCTAGTTATTTGAGGAATGCTAGAAGTAGACTATGGATTTATCAAACAGAAACGTTAAAGTTGGATGATTTTGCTAGATAAATTATAATCACGACATGAACATATATAACTTGATTGATAGTTGATATAACTTGGATGAAGCAAAGTGAAATGATAAGGTGTCTCGATCGTTGTGGTGATAACCATATTGTTCGACATTTTTGTCTTGTACGAGCGTAACTCTATACTCGTACATGCGTCACATCCGGATTAGGACGGTTATCCCATGGGAGCGTTGGTGTGGTAATTTTACGTCCAACGGGGATGATTGAACTTGCGAAAGACAGGAGCGTGATCATTAAAGGATTGTCTTGACTTGTGGTTCGACACGATAAGACGGATTTCAGGATATAAATAAATCTAAGTATTTTTGAGGAGGAGTTAGTTTAGAACGTACAATAAGATATGCTGGATGGTTTCATGAACGGATATGTAGATCGTGTGTGACGACTTAGAGTTTATGATATACATCGATGGTTTAGAATATGATCGTAATTTGGTAGTCCAGGCTTAGAATAGAATGGATAGGTGGATTCTATCAAACTTAATGGAGGAGATAGGCTGTCATGACTCGCACCCGAAAATCGGACATGAGTCGTGGATACTTCCAGCCTACGCCGCAGCATCGACGGTAGAACGCTGTCTAGATCTACTATCTAGCTAACAATCTCACACAATAATATAAGTACCTGTCAAGATCTCAACTCCAAACAGAGGAACAATATGATAAAGATAACACAAGTACTCAACCACGATTCTAAGCACGATAAGATAACACAGAAGTCTAACAACTATAA
>JAYESA010000013.1:16592442-16607442 GCA_036927795.1 Iris macrosiphon
TTCGATCCTGTGCTCCACCACATGGAGGTGCAGTAGGGCAATCTCGTATCTGGTGAACAGCGGATCTACAGAACAAACACAACTTCAGCCTTCTCCTATAAATATCCCAAGTGTGTCCTGCCTTCCTGCAGTAGGCACAAGTGGGCACTCTCTGATCCTGACCCTACTGCGCTGCCTTCTGCACATATGAACGCTTAGCTGGTCCCGCACTACCACTCGCACTACCTGAATCATCCCTGCTTCTCTTGGACTTGAGCTCCAAGTCATCCTTTGCCCTCTGACCGTCCCCTACGATCTGCTTGAAAGTCGCCTCGTGGTCACTCATAGTCAAAGACTTGACCGCCATGACCAAGCCCTTGCGAAACTTCCTCACCTTTGCTGCCTCACTCAAGCCCTCTATAAATCTGCCCAGACGGCAGAACACCGCTGCGTACTCGTCCACGAGCATGCTCCCCTGGACGAGTGCCTCAAACTGGCTCTCCAAAGCACTGAGTGCCACATCTGGGAAAAACTTCTCCTTAAAAAGTCTCTTGAAAGCCTCGCAAGTAAGCCCTGGTGCCGCGATCCTCATATCAGTGCTATACCACGTCAAAGCGAGGTCGAACATCTGACTGCCCGCTGCCTCTATCTGCATGCTGTCTGGAATATGTGCCAGCCGAAAAATCCCCTCAATCTGCTTTATCCAGTCATCCGCGTATAAGATCCTTTCTGTACCCCTGAACTCCTTGGGCCGCATCCTCTAGAAGTCAATGATGTTGCCCGGCCTCGGATGCTGAGTCTGAGCTGCCTGTGGCTGGGTCTGAGCCACTCTGTCTACTGCCGTTATGGCCACCTGGTGGGCATTCTCAATGTTCAGCCTCATTACATCCACCTGGTGGTGTTGCGCGTCCATCATCTCCCTGAAGAACGCAAACAACTACGCGATATCTACTGGTGTAGGAGGTGGTGGAGGAGGTACCACCGGAACGACTGAGGTAGTCCTTCGATCGACCGGTGGAGGAGAATCTTCGAGAGAAGCAGATGCTCCCTCAACCACAGGAGTGGTGAGTGGAGCGGTAGCAGCTGTCTGAATACGAGCTGGACGAGAGGTGGCAGACCTCTCGGTGGCAACTGTTGGAGCGGTACGATGGGATCGTGTCTTCGGAGGCATCCTGGACACAGATCAAAAGAAGTCAATACGGCGCAAGATACGATATCATCAATGAAGGACAGTAATATTTCAAACAGAAGAAATTTTAGAATAATTAGAATAGATTAGAATTGTTCCTAGTCATGATTGAGTACACTCTCATCCTAGATCCTATATCCTAGAGCAGGCTCGCAGCAGTACAACTAAATCGTTGTACTACCATGACATCGCACTAATTGTGAAGCTCGAGACCTGCGTAGGCCGCCACCAAAAATGTGTCATGAACCACACCCAAAAATTGGGCAGGATTCGTGGGTACGTCCAACCTACGTCGCAGTATCGGCGGTAGAATGCTGTCTAGGTCTACTATCTAGCTAACAATCTCACACAATAATATGAGTACCTGTCAAGATCTCAACTTCAAACAGAGGAACAATATGATAAAGATAACACAAGTACTCAACCACGATTCTAAGCATGATAAGATAACACAAAAGTCTAACAACTACAAAGTCTAAACAACAACTACTACTAAAACAACAATAAGAAGAAGAATAATAATATAACAAGAATAATAATAAATACAATAATATCCAGAATCAAATATAATACAAGTCTCAAACCAAAAGTCGGGGACAAATCTGGTACCAAAAGCTAATAAAAATAATAACTGAGGTCCTAGTGATCCCAACTACCAACCCAAAAATCACTCCTGAACTAGGGGGTCCCTGTCTGCACCATCGACAAGCTGAGGTCCATAAAATGTCGGACCCCAATCTTCCGGATCCTCTGAAAATATATCCAGTCAGGATTGGAGTAAGTATACCTCTAACAGCAGTTCCAGTTAAATAATAAAAACTATAAAGCAGTTGTAGCAAGTAGCACAAGGTGAAGGAAATAAAGTATGAACAAGAAAAAATATATATATCAACTGGTGCATAAAGGTAAAGATACATAAAAATCAGAAGCAAGATAGTAATGATTGCAGGATATAAGAAATCTAAACTAAGAGCAAGTGTGTGCCTATGCAGTTAATAATGGGTTTTTTATGATAACGGTCCAGTAGAGTTATAGATATATCACCGATATATCGGTTTTATAACGGTAAATATCGGTTTGCATTTTTAACACAATTTTTATATATGAACAATACACTTAATAGTTTTCTATTATAAAATATGCATAAAGTATACATATCATCGAGAAATCCAAGAGATCCAAGATAAAAAAGATCACTTAAGGAACTACATCTCTGAATAAGTTTGATGCATAAAGATTTTGATGACAAAAGATGTAATCTCCATTCTCCATTGATGTGAATGTCATATCATTCAACATCAGATATAATCTCCATTGATATGAATGTCATATCGTTTGATGGCAAAAGATATAATCTCCATTGATGGCAGAATCTTGTATTATATTGTATTGTATCTTGACTTAACAGCTGATTTTTCCATAGAATGTCGTCTGGAGGCCCAAGCCCATAAGATTTTTTTAGAAAAACCAAAACCGTGAGAAATTATTTTTTTAAACCGATATTTCGAACAATATCGGCCAAATCGGCCGATAATATCGGTTGTGATATTTTACCGATATTTTACAAAAAAATATCGGTCCAGGACCGATACCATTATGTATCAGTTATATAACCGATATATAACCATTTTTGACTACTTAGGTGTGTGCACTGTCACGTCCCAGTCCCAAAATACTGTGGGACCAAATACGTGGCAATGGCCAGCAGTACGCACCGATGGACAAATCCAATTTAATGGATCCATCAGGGCATACTTAAGCTGTAAAAATAAGTCTACGACAATATGGCACAACTAATCTCATCCACACAAGATATAAAATATGATCCACAGAATAAATAAAGAATGTAAATCATCAGCTAGTCTCACAAGTGCTTCGGGGAACAACCCGATAAATATCTGATACATGGTCCAACAGACCAGAAATAATTGTCTGAAATAAATAATAAATACTGAGCATGAAACATGGATACTCAGGAAAAGTCTTCGGCTAACACCTCGTCCTCGGATGGCGGTACAGCTCCTGGATCATCTCCTGCTGCAGTCCCGTATACCTCGGGATAGATCTCGTCTGCAAATCCTGGGGACATAATCCATATCCAGGTCCTCAGGGGACATAGCAAGGTACAGAAAAGATACAAGCCATAATATAAGCAGTGCAGCAAATAATGAGAGAAACAGGGTAAGTATGTAAACATCTGTGTGAAATGCAAGAGAGAATATCAATAGTACTCAGGTTAAAACAACTACAAGCTCTGTGTAGGGGAGCCGATAGCAGTGATATCATGAGGTGGTCTAGCTCAGCGGGAGACTGAGTAGCCGGCATAACATAATCAACCTGTAGCCTGTGGGTCTCTCCAGAAATAGATGGAACAATAAGGGAGTACTAAATAACCAGCTAAGTGATATGCAAGATGAGAGCATCACTAGAACTCAGGCTGAAGCCACTACAAGCTCTGTGTCGGGGAGCCGGTAGCAGCAGTAATAATGAGTAATGGGCCAAGCTCGGGCTTCAGAGTCTTGTGCCTCACAATAGTAGGGGTGTATATATATGATCAGCCTGTAGCCTGTGTGTCTCTCCCCACCCAATGTAACCACGCATATCATGACCATAACGTCTCATGTCGATGTCAGCGGGATCATAACTAATGCACAAGTCATAATTTATCTAAGAGTATAGTATCTCTGTCAAGTCCTGTATCCTATACAGAATCACCACGAATATCTCGGAAAGATCCTGTCTCATGAACAGTGTCAAGTGTCCTGGGTCAAAGTGTACTTGGTAAGACAAGTACGAGAAGATAAGTGTCACGAATGTCCATCTCTAGATGACAATACACAACACCGCGTACGATATTGGCACCCGACTAATAATCGGATGCTAAGTACGTCAAACGGTCCTAGGTTAAGCATGCACAACAATATAATGAAGCAAGGAAAATAGGTAACAATACTGCAGAGTTTGGCAAGGTACACTTGCCTAGTGGTTGATTACCAACAGTCGTCCCTGTATCAGTGGATCCTGTAGGTACTACTCCAAAAGCTGTAATAAACATCACCAACAGTCTCAGAAGATATCAAATAGCTAGAAACGCCTGTCCTTACGTCCAATTTGGACACAGGGGCAAAAAGGACATTTTTGGGCCAAAGCGGGGTCCACATGTGGGCCACTTTACACCGAAAAGTGTGTCAGGGTCAAAGGTCTCCAAATTCCTCAAATTCAGTGTCTACATGTCAGGAATGATGATACGAACACAACGAAACTTCCAGAATTGGATTCCGATGAGCCGATCACAAAATCGCCCGTCAAGCGGAGCCTATGGGGCCCACGATACGCGATTTTGTCAACGTTCTCAGAATCGGACCAAACTTGGCTCACAAAACCAGCTTATTGCTACGAGTCCGATGATGCAAGTTTCGTCTCGATCCGACGTGTGTACACAAAGTTACGATGTCTTCCAGAATGGACTGATATGGGGCATTATCGGCGGATACGCATTGATTCCTGTGTGCACGCACATCCGAATCGACTTATGCGAAATCCCACACGTCCGTATCAACGACGTGCACATTTCGGTAAAGACCGCGTGCGACCAAGTCGTCCCGTTTGGCGGGGCGCACTCAGTTCCGGGGTGAAACAGAGCATTATTTTTCCTGTTTTTGGATCGCGGTGTGCGATCACCACAGGACGCGATGCACCGAGAGAGTTGCACTGGCATCGAGAGGGTTATACAGTCTAAGCGTTGCAACTGACGGAATCGAAAACGGAGTTACGAGGTGAGAGAAAACGGTACCTGAACAGGGCTCCGTGAATCTGAGTTTTCACGCGTCCGAGAGTATTGATCGTGTCCTGATCGAGAGTTCCCGTGTCCTCGTGTCCTTGTGAGTCCGAGCTAGGGTTCGGATCAGGGGACAGCGGGGTTCCGCCGGAGGGAGTCGGGCTCGGGGGTGTCGACGGCCTGGCGGCGGCAGGGTCTGGGTTGTCGTCGGGTTCGGGGAAGGCCGCCTCGGGTCTGTCGATTGTTGGGTCGACTCGGGGGAAGCGGCGGAGCGGTGAGGTCGGCGGGGCAGATCGACGGCAAGGGTGACTCTGGAGGCTGCTCGAGGCGAGGAGCCGAGGGGCGGACGCGAGCGGCGCTCGCGGGGAAGGAGTCGAGGGTTCTGGGTTCTGCCGGCGGAGATGGGCGATGTGCAGCGCCGGCGGAGGTGTTGAGGGGGAAGTCGGGGTCGACTCGGCGGTCGTGCGTGCGGGAAGAGGGAGTAGTCGACGAGGGATTGTCTAGGGTTCCGGCAACGACGAGTTGGGGTCGGGTGACGGCGCGGTGGAGTCGACGGCAGGGCACGCTTCACGAGGATTTATAGCGCTACAGTAACCACGGTGGTTAGGGTTCACCTAATGGGTTTCGGATCCGGGTCGGGTTTGGCTCGGATCTGACCCGACCCGACCCGTCATGCGGTGGGCTTGGTTCAGCAGCGGTTTGGTTCAGCCAAAATGGTTTCGATTCAGTCTAATTAGGGTTGGTTTGGTTTAATCTGGGTTTAGGTTCGGTTTATCAATCCAATAGTTTTTAAGGCTTAAAGCGCTACTCCGGAGTCCAATAAATTCACAGAAAAATACTCCAAGTCCGGTTTTCCATTTTACACCATAAAATATTATTTCCATAATATTTTAACATCAATTAGCAACACTTAAAATTCTTTAAATCACAATCACCTGCGCTTTAAATTCCAGGAAAATACCGAAAATTCTGAATAACTCATTTTAAAATTATTCTAAAAAAATTAGGGTGTTTACAATCTACCCCCCTTAAGAGGATTGCGTCCTTGCAATCAAAGAATAAGCTACTAAAGAAAGAACTATGGTGATTACAAGCTTGCTTAGTTGATAACTGCCTCCGTGAATAAGTGGGGATAACGCTGGCGCATACTATCCTCCCGTTCCCAGGTCGATTCTCCAGGAGAATGATGTTTCCAAGCTACACGAACCATTCTGATTGTCTGTCCCCGCAATGTCTTCTCACTGACGTCGAGGATGCCAACTGGTTGTTCTTCATATCTCAAGCTTGGGCCCACTGCGATCTCTGAATGATCGACTACGTAACTAGGGTCGGTCACGTACCTTCGCAGCTGTGAGACGTGGAATACGTCATGCACTCCCTCTAAGGATGGGGGTAATGCAAGACGATAAGCCACCTCACCTATGCGCTCTAGAATATCAAATGGCCCAATATACCTTGGGCTCAACTTGCCTCTGCTCCCGAATCTGATAGTACCACGAGTGGGCGAAATCCTCAAGAACACGTACTCTCCTTCTTTAAACTCTAAGGGACGTCTGTGCGTATCTGTCCAATGCTTCTGTCTGTCCTGAGCGGCTCGTAGATGATTCTGAATCTGTTTCACCTTTTTTACTGTCTGCGTTACCAATTCTGGACCCAGTATTTGACGTTCACCAACGTCACTCCAACATATAGGCGATCTGCACTTCCTTCCGTATAATGCCTCGAATGGTGCCATCTGAATGCTGGCCTGATAACTGTTGTTGTAGAAGAACTCCACTAAGTGCAAATGATCTTCCCAAGATCCTCCAAAGTCTAGCATACATGATCGCAACATATCCTCCAAGATCTGAATGGTGCGCTCCGATTGGCCATCTGTCTGTGGGTGGTAAGCCGTGCTGAATTTGAGTCTGGTGCCCAGACTCTCTTGCATGCTTCTCCAAAAATGAGATATAAATCTCGAATCTCGATCCGATACAATACTAACCGGCACTCCATGTAATTTGACGATTTGTCGCATATACATGTCGGCTAGTACCTCTGTGGACTGTCCAACTCTAAATGGCAAGAAATGTGCCGATTTAGTGAGTCGATCCACTATAACCCATACTGCGTCTCTTCCGCTGGGGCTCCTCGGAAATCCTGTGACAAAATCTATCGTGATATGCTCCCACTTCCATTCTGGTATAGGAATTGGCTGTAGCATACCTGCAGTCCTCTGATGCTCGGCCTTTACTTGCTGGCAGACTAAGCATTTGGCCACAAATCTCGCAATCTTCCTTTTCATTCCATGCCACCAGTAATATTGTCTAAAGTCTCGGTACATCTTTGTTCCTCCTGGATGAACAGAGTACATGGAGCTATGTGCTTCAGTCATTAACTCCTGTCTCAATTCTCCATTTGGAACATACAGGCGATTTTCAAACCTCAATGTCCCGTCTTCGTGTATGCGAAGTCCTGTCTGCATGCCTGCTTCTGTCCTCTCTTTCAGTCTTCTAAATCTAGCATCGGTGGGCAATGCCTCCTTAATCTTTTCCACGAGGGATGACTTAACTTCAAGATTAGCCAGCAAGCCATTCTGTCCTGGTAAAACAACCTCTATCTGAAGCTCCTGTAGATCTCTCAATAACTCGGGCTGCATCGTCAAGAAATAAGCCGTAGGCTTCCTGCTGAGTGCGTCTGCCACGACATTCGCCTTTCCCAGATGGTACTGCAAATCTATGTCAAAATCTACCATCAGTTCAAGCCAACGTCTTTACCTCATGTTAAGCTCCTTCTGAGTATATACATACTTCAGACTCTTGTGATCTGTAAAGATGTCTACCTTCTCCCCATAAAGGTAGTGCCTCCATATCTTCAATGCAAATATAACTGCTGCTAACTCCAGATCGTGTGTCGGGTAGTTCTTTTCGTGGATCTTCAATTGTCTCGACGCATAAGCAATGACTTTGCCATGTTGCATCAAAACACATCCTAGTCCACTACCTGATGCATCACTGTAAACAACAAAACCTCCTGACCCCGAAGGAAGAGTCAAGACAGGTGCTGTTGTTAATCTTCTCTTTAATTCTTCGAAAGCCTTCTGGCAGTCTTCTGTCCATATAAACTCCTGGTCTTTACGTGTCAGCTTCGTCATCGGTTTTGCAATCCTCGAGAAATTTTCTACAAACCTTCGGTAATATCCCGCAAGTCCGAGAAAACTTTTCACCTCTACAACTGATGTGGGTGTAGGCCAAGTCTCTATTGCCGCAACTTTCTCTGGATCCACTGAAAGTCCTTCTCCTAAAATGATATGTCCCAAGAAAGGCACTTTGTCCATACAAAACTCATACTTACTGAGTTTGGCATATAACTTCTCCTGTCTCAAGGTCTTTAACACGATTCTGAGATGCTCCTCGTGCTCTTCGTGGCTCTTGGAATATATGAGGATGTTATCAATGAACACAACCATAAATTTATCCAAGAACTGATGAAAGACTCTGTTCATTAAACTCATAAACACCGCTGGCGCGTTGATTAAACCAAACGGCATTACCAAGAACTCATAATGTCCATACTTGGTCCTGAAAGCTGTCTTCGGTATGTCTTCCTTCCTTACTTTGATCTGATGATAGCCGGATCGAAGGTCAATCTTCGAGAATACCCTAGCTCCACTTAATTAATCGAATAGATCATCAATGCGTGGTAAGGGATACCTGTTCTTGATGGTCACAACATTTAGTGCCCGGTAGTCAATGCATAACCGTACTGTTCCATCCTTCTTCGGTACAAATAATATGGGTGCTCCCCAAGGTGAAACTGTGGGCCGAATGAAACCCTTCTCCAAAAGATCATCAACCTGTTCTTTCAACTCCACTAACTCCTTAGGTGCCAGCCGATATACTGATGAAGTGATAGGCTCTGCTCCTGGAGTTAAGTCTATTGTGAATTCTATTTCCCGATCAGGCGGTAAACCTGGAAGATCATCAGAAAATACATCGACAAATTCTGATATGATTCTTGGGTAACCTGTCTCCCCTTCTACAGAGAGTACCCTAAGAGTAGGCTGAACTCCTTGCTCCACTGCTCCTCGAAGAAACTCAAATTCTGGATGTCCAGGCAGTCTAAATATAATCCGCCCAAGTCGGCAATCAAGAGTCGCATGGTACTGACTTAACCAGTCCATACCAAGTACAACATCATAATCCGGCATGGAAAATATCATAAATTGAGCTCGCATCTCTCTTCCACAAACTACTACAGAACATGATCTACAGACGTCACTAACCGGAATAATTCCACCTCCCGTAAGAATTCTCTTCATCTTCGGAAGGGGTGCGGTAGCTACTCTATGGGTGGCTACAAAGCTAGCTGCTATAAATAAATGCGATGCTCCAGAATCAAATAATGCTACAGCTGGTAATGAAGCTACTAAAATAGTACCTGCGATGACCTCGCCTGCCGTAGCCTCCTGCTCAACAGCTAATGTGAATGCCTGTCCTCGTCCCTGAGCTGGACCTCTCTGCTGCTGCTGAGCCTGCTGAAATAGAGCTGCCTGTGGTGCCAGGGGTGGTCTCTGCTGATTCCCTCCTGGGACTGGTGGCCTGACGCCTCCAACTCTTGTCTGCTGTGCTCCTACGGCTGGATAAGCTGGTCGTGGAGCAGGTAAAGCTAATCTCGGTGCTCCCTCTCTGTGCTCGGTGCAGTCTCTGGTCTGATGCTGGTTGGACCCGCAAGCCAGGCAGAGTCCCAACTTACGTCTGCATTCTCTCAATGTGACCTATCTTGCCGCAGTGGTGACAAGTAGGGAGAGATATGGCCCTGTGTGCTGTCCTCTCTGGCGTACTCCTCTGGGTCCGTTTTGCTGAATCCCCATGTGCTGTCCTGGATAGTGCTGAGGTGATAGGCCTCTTCAGGTTCGACTCCCTTCTAGTGACGCGCTCCATGCGTCGTGCTGCTGCGAGAACGTCGGTATAAGATGTAGGTACGACCGATCCAATCAATCTTTGGAGCTCGAACTTCAGCCCGTCAAAGACCTTCTCAGCTTTCTCTTCCTCTGTCGCAATCAAGGTTGGGGCAAAGCGACTGAGGCGAATAAATTTCGTATTGTATTCTTCCACTGTCATATTGCCTTGGATAAGGCGGTTGAACTTGTCTCTGAGCTCTGACCGTGCTACTGCGGGAATATACATCTCTTTGAAGAGTCTGGAGAACTCTTCCCAAGTGACTCGGTCCTGCCCGAGCCTCCTCTCCTCTACTAACCACCAGTGATGTACATTCTCAGTTAACTGCATTCTGACTGCAGTCATCCACTTCTCTCTCGGAAGTTCAGCGGCTTTCAACTGATGTTGTATGTTTGTGAGCCATTCATGAACTTCTGTTGGCCCCTCTTTACCACAAAATGTACGAGGTTTGAGCTGACGGAAGTCGATGATAGATCCCGTCGTTGATCGCCTCGCTGGTGGATTTGCCTGCTCCATTGCGGATACCAGGCTGGTTCTCAGATACTCGGCCTCCTGCCGATGGGCCTCTTGCTGAATCTGTTGCTGGGCTTGCATCATGGCATACATCATCTGGAATATCTGTTGCCCGTCCATGGCTTGCCCTGGCGGGAAAACTGGCATCTGGGGAGTGAACTGCGGTGGAGGTGGGATGTCATCTCTCCGGAACCTTGGATTAGGCTGACCGGTTTGATCGCTCTGCGATGCTTGCCCTCCATTCCCTGGGGTCACTCCGTCTATATAAGTAACCACAGCGTCGTGTGGCGTATCCAATGGAATCTCGTCTCCGTTCCTGGGATCCATTACTCTGCAACCAAAAGATAAACTGTAAGAACGCTCAGAGGAATCAACACAGGATGCAAATCAAGTAACAAATTTGAGTTCGATATAGAGTTCAATAATGGGTTAAATAATGGATGAGATCCTAGAACTTATCCTATCCTTAGGGCAGGATGGTTCGGTCCCTAAGTTGAAACCGAACGATTTAGTCGTAGACCTGCATGGGCCACCATAAAAACTATGTCACGCCCTAGTCCCAAAATACCGTAGGACCAGATACGGGGCAATGGCCAGCAGTACGCACCGATGGACAAACCCAATTTAATGGATCCATCAGGGCATACTTAAGCTGTAAAAACAAGTCTACGACAATATGGCACAACTAATCTCATCCACACAAGATATAAAATATGATCCACAGAATAAATAAAGAATGTAAATCATCAGCTAGTCTCACAAGTGCTTCGGGGAACAACCCGATAAATATCTGATACATGGTCCAACAGACCAGAAATAAATGTCTGAAATAAATAATAAATACTGAGCATGAAACATGGATGCTCAAAAAAAGTCTTCGGCTAACACCTCGTCCTCGGATGGCGGTACAGCTCCTGGATCAGCTCCTGCTGCGGTCCCGTATACCTCGGGATAGATCTCGTCTGCAAATCCAGGGGACATAATCCATATCCAGGTCCTCAGGGGACATAGCAAGGTACAGAAAAGATACAAGCCATAATATAAGCAGTGCAGCAAATAATAAGATAACCAGGGTAAGTATGTAAACATCTGTGTGAAATGCAAGAGAGAATATCAATAGTACTCAGGTTAAAACAACTACAAGCTCTGTGTAGGGGAGCCGGTAGCAGTGATATCATGAGGTGGTCTAGCTCAGCGGGAGACTGAGTAGCCGGCATAACATAATCAACCTGTAGCCTGTGGGTCTCTCCAGCAATAGATGGAACAATAAGGGAGTACTAAATAACCAGCTAAGTGATATGCAAGATGAGAGCATCACTAGAACTCAGGCTGAAGCCACTACAAGCTCTGTGTCGAGGAGCCGGTAGCAGCAGTAATAATGAGTAATGGGCCAAGCTCGGGCTTCAGAGTCTTGTGCCTCACAATAGTAGGGGTGTATGTATATGATCAGCCTGTAGCCTGTGTGTCTCTCCCCACCCAATGTAACCACGCATATCATGACCATAACGTCTCATGTCCATGTCAGCGGGATCATAACTAATGCACAAGTCATAATGTATCTAAGAGTATAGTATCTCTGTCAAGTCCTGTATCCTATACAGAATCACCACGAATATCTCGGGAAGATCCTGTCTCATGAACAGTGTCAAGTGTCCTGGGTCAAAGTGTACTTGGTAAGACAAGTACGAGAAGATAAGTGTCACGAATGTCCATCTCTAGATGACAATACACAACACTGCGTACGATGTTGGCACCCGACTAATAATCGGACGCTAAGTACGTCAAACGGTCCTAGGTTAAGCATGCACAGCAATATAATGAAGCAAGGAAAATAGGTAACAATACTGCAGAGTTTGGCAAGGTACACTTGCCTGGTGGTTGATTACCAACAGTCGTCCCTGTATCAGTGGATCCTGTAGGTACTACTCCAAAAGCTGTAATAAACATCACCAATAATCTCAGAAGATATCAAATAGCTAAAAACGCATGTCCTTACGTCCAATTTGGACACAGGGGGCAAAAAGGATATTTTTGGGCCAAAGCGGGGTCCACTTGTGGGCCACTTTGTACCGAAAAGTGTGTCAGGGTCAAAGGTCTCCAAATTACTCAAACTTAGTGTCTACAAGTCAGGAACGATGATACAAACCCAACGGAACTTCCAGAATTGGATTCCGATGAGCCGATCACAAAATCGCCCGTCAAGCGGAGCCTGTGGGGCCCACGATACGCGATTTTGTCAACGTTCTCAGAATTGGACCAAACTTGGGTCACAGAACCAGCGTATTGCTATGAGTCTGATGGCGCAAGTTTCGTCTCGATCCGACGTGTGTACACAAAGTTACGACGTCTTCCAAAATGGACGGATATGGGGCGTTGTCGGCGGATACGCGTTGATTCCTGTGTGCACGCACATCCGAATCGACTTCTGTAAAATCCCACACGTCCGTATCAATGACACGCATGTTTCGGTAAAGACCACGTGCGACCAAATCATCCCGTTTGGCGGGGCACACTCAGTTCCGGGGTAAAACAGGGCGTTGTTTTTCCTATTTTTGGATCGCGATGTGCGATCACCACAGGACGCGATACACCGAGCGAGTTGCACGGGCACCGAAAGGGTTATATAATCTATGCGTTGCAACTGACGAATCGAAAACGGAGTTACGAGGTGAGAGGAAACGGTACCTGAACAGGGCTCCGTGAATCTGAGTTTTCACGCGTCCGAGAGTATTGATCGTGTCCTGATCGAGAGTTCCCGTGTCCTCGTGAGTCCGAGCTAGGGTTTGGATCAGGGGACATCGGGGTTCCGCCGGAGGGAGTCGGGCTCGGGGTATCGATGGCCTGGCGGCGGCGGGGTCTGGGCTGTCGTCGGGTTCGGGGAAGGCCGCCTCGGGTCTGTCGATTGTTGGGTCGACTCGGGGGAAGCGGCGGAGCGGTGAGGTCGGCGGGGCTGATCGATGACGAGGGGGACTCTGGAGGCTGCTCGAGGCGAGGAGCCGAGGGGCGAACGCGGGCGGCGCTCGCGGGGAAGGAGTCGAGGGTTCTGGGTTCTGCCGGCGGAGATGGGCGATGTGCAGCAGCGACGGAGGTGTTGAGGGGGAAGTCGGGGTCGACTCGGCGGCCGTGGGTGCGGGAAGAGGGAGTAGTCGACGAGGGATTGTCTAGGGTTCCGGTAGCGACGAGTTGGGGTCGGGTGACGGCGCGGTGGAGTCGGCGGCTGGGCACGCTTCACGAGGATTTATAGCGCTACAGTAACCACAGTGGTTAGGGTTCACCTAATGGGTTTCGGATCCGGGTCGGGTTTGGCTCGGATCCGACCCGACCTGACCCGTCATGTGGTGGGCTTGGTTCAGCAGCGGTTTGGTTTAGCCAAAATGGGTTTGGTTCAGTCTAATCAGGGTTGGTTTGGTTTAATCTGGGTTTAGGTTCGGTTTATCAATCCAGTAGTTTTTAAGGCTTAAAATGCTACTCCGGAGTCCAATAAATTCACAGAAAAATACCCCAAGTCCGGTTTTCCATTTTACACCATAAAATATTATTTCCATAATATTTTAACATCAATTAGCAACACTTAAAATTCTTTAAATCATAATCACCTGCGCTTTAAATTCCAGGAAAATACCAAAAATTCGGAATAACTCATTTTAAAATTATTCTAAAAAAATCAGGGTGTTTACAGCACAATGACATGAAGTGAGTCCAGCAAGAATAAATATAATGAGTACAGTCCAGAAAGTATAAGTAAGACCAGTCAAGAAGTGTACGAGAGTCCAGACTAGAAAGAATGAACTCGTGTCTCTGAAATACTTGTTTCGACATGTAAACAGCTTGGGGTTAGTATGGCTCTCCGCACACTGAGTTTGCGGCTGCTATCATTCCAGATTAGACAAGAGGGGGTGATTCCAGTAATTCCAGATTGGGAATGTTTATATGTCTACTCGAGTATTTCTCCACCCCGACTAGTATAAGTGAATCCAAGATCCGACAGGTAAATCAAGTATGAGTCCAGCCAAAAACATGAGTGATGCCTGTAGTGAGTCCTGATGTGATGCCAGTAGGTGATTACAGAAATAGAGGCCAGAAACATGAAATATACGTATCGAAAGTAAATGAATCCAGAAATACTAGTCCGTGTCGTGCCAGCAAATCAGATAATACTATACCAGAAGCTGAATCATAATAATTATCAGATAATGAAAACTATCAAAGAATGTACTCGTCTGACGTCTTGAGCAACTAACGATCCGAACTAGCGTCGCAAGGACCTATTATAAAAAATAAGGTTAAATGGGGTTCTAATGAGTTAAATATATATAAAATAGCTAAAAATAAGCTTCTAGGGTTGTTCTAGGTCAAACGGGCCAAACCGATGAAATCTGGGTCAAAAAGTCAAACCAGGGTCCAAAAAGTCAACTTTGGATCAAAACTAGGTCAAATATTGACTTTGGCGGTCAACCGGGACAACTACGGTCAACTCTAGATCAAACTAGGGTGCCCCTAAAATTCTAGGTCAAAACTAGGTCATTAAGCTAGTAAACCCTCAAACTCGCCTCCTTGAGATACCGGGATACCCTCGGTATCCGATATCTCAACCTACGCTA